>CAJQZJ010032856.1:3671074-3717274 GCA_907164525.1 Lophiomys imhausi
AGAAGTCTGTCTACAGTTGAAGCAAGTGGTTTTTCTTGCCAAGAGAATGGCTTACCACCAATTCAATCATCTCCCACTGGAGATTCTTCGATGCTCATCTTCTACTTGGAGTAATATAGGGGGTGCTGTCAGGAGCTGACATGTCTCGATATCAAAAAATCTTAAGTTAAGAAAACATCTTTGAAAGCCATATTCTGCAGATCTCTTGAGGTTTTTGAAGATGCCCTATCTATCTCTTATATTTAGTTAAGCAAATATTGCTTGTCTCTTAGCAACTTGATTTCTGAGTAGCTTAGAAAATAACTGTGATAGACTGTCATAGTAACTAACAAAATGACATGTTTTCATGACTATTAGTTTCCATTTCTTAATTATCTATCCTAAACAGTTTATGTCGGTTGGTAGCGAGAGGTCAAAACTTGACATTTCATTTTTAAGTATTACTACGAACAATACCTTTAAGAAGCGTTACCCTTAATTTTGCATCAATATACAAAGATCAATACCAATGTGGCCAAATATAATCTTAATTTTGTATCAATATACAAAGATCAATACCGATGTAGCCCAATACAATCTTAATTTTACATTAATATACAAGGGTCAATACCATTGTGGCCAAATATAGCCTTATACCTTTGTATACTGATACAAAATTAATATTATATTTGGCTAAATTGGTATTGATCACTGTATATTAATGCA
Source organism: Lophiomys imhausi (assembly GCA_907164525.1). Classification (NCBI taxonomy): domain Eukaryota; kingdom Metazoa; phylum Chordata; class Mammalia; order Rodentia; family Muridae; genus Lophiomys; species Lophiomys imhausi. The sequence continues at coordinate 3,671,780 of CAJQZJ010032856.1, forward strand.
AAATTAAGATTGTATAGGGCTACATCGGTATTGATCTTTGTATATTGATACAAAATTAAGATTATATTTGGCTAAATTGGTATTGATCATTGTATATTAATGTAAAATTAAGATTGTATAGGGCTACATCGGTATTGATCTTTGTATATTGATACAAAATCAATATTTCTTAAACATCTTGTATATCCTAGGGACTATATAAATCCAGAGAACACAATACTGGATAAGAGAGACAAAGATTATTGTCCCATGAAACTTGCATGTACAGTGGGGGATACAGTTAATAAACATGGCAAGAAAGTAAATTGTAAATGTTACAGAAGATCATTAATGCTATGGAAAAACACAAGAAGCAGAGTGATAGGGTAGAGACTGTTGTAGAAGGTCACAATAGGTGTGAGGTGAGAGAAAGACCTTCCTGAGGAGACAGTAGGATGAGCATAAATGAGGGGATAGGGTCCATAATGCTATTTGGGAAAGGCACTTCCGGGTTCTGGCATAGGGGATGTAAATGCTCTGAGATAGAGACATGCCTTTTTTATTCCAGGAAGAGCAAAAAGCTGGTATGGAACTAGGAAAGTAGCCCAGTGGCGAGGTTGGGGAAACAGTGGGTAAACTGTGTGGAGACTTGTGGCTATGATACTTTGGTTTTAATGTAGGATAGAGGGGATGGAATGAAGAATGGATCAGAGGAATGACTTTAAATTATATTGTGAAAGTCTCTCTGCAGTGGCTGTTCTGGGAACATTCTGAAAACTGGACAATAGCAGAAGCAAGGAGTGCAGTGAGATTGCTTCATGAACCCAGGTAGGAAAGATGATGGTGTGGTCAGGGGGCAGCAGTGCATTATAATGTGAATTGTTTCCCTGCTGAAACCCCTAAATGATGAACAAGTCTTACCCCCAGTACCTGTAAATGTAATTAATTTAGAAGTAATCTTTATGAATGAAAAATTGAACATGATGCCACTAATGTGGGCCCCAGTGCAATATGACTATGACCTTGTAAAAAGCATATTGGGGAGGGGGGAGAAAGGAAGGGAGGACAAGAGAGAGATACAGATAGATGGATAGATAGATAGATAGATGGATGGATGGATGGATGGATGGATAGATAGATAGATGATGGATAGACAAATCATAGATAGATAGATAGATAGATAGATAGATAGTGATTTATTTTGGTTCATGGCTTCAGAGTGCTCAGAACATGGTTGCTTGGCCTTGTATGCTTATGTAGAATGTCCTGGAGACAGGAACTTGGGGCAGCAGAGAGCCATTCACTTCTCCTCTAACCAGGAAGCATAAAATGAGACAGCAAGTAGCATAGGGCAAGACACTTCCTGTCCCAGTTCCCAGTGACCCAGTTCTTGCAGCAGGTCTCACTTCAGATCTCCACAACCTCTCCAAAGACAGCCACCACTTGACGACCAAGAGTTCACATAAACATGAAGGAGATAGTATATAACACATTTTTTTCTCTTTAACTGTTTGTGACACTCTGTAACAACAGCCCTAGCAAACTAATATAAATGGTAGAAGGTATGCAGATTTATGAAAATCCTGTTGGCTGTCATTACTCATGGCTTTCATATGGCGGCTGGCATGCACTAACTCATCTGTCACACACATTTTCAGCTGACCGTGAGTAAGGCCACACTATGTTTTATTGTTTCAGCTCTCATAGTACAAACATGAACACTTTCCACATTATATTTGTTGCCATAATTTACACTTTTTTGTGTGTGTTTGCTTGAGTGACTTTGTTATCTAAGTGGTTCTCAAGCGTATTGCTGAACTACTACCTGGGATTGCTGAGCACAACAAGGCTGTGATGAGTTCGACAGAGAAAATATGTATGTTAGGTGAGGTTCTTTCAGGCAGAAGCCACCAACAGCACATGGGTCACAAGTTAAACGTCAGCATAACAATATATGATAAAAAAAGTCTTTTGGTCGAAACACATATAAGGCATGATTAGTAATCATTAGTATGCTATAATCTTGGAATTAAGGATTTTACCATGATAACATTGTTAGAAAACAATTCAGTGATAATTTGCTAACTCAACATTCATAGAAACTATGTGAAACACTTATGAGTTAAAGTGAAAGACTGCATTTCAAAATTCACTGTAAGATATAAAAGCATGCATCCTTTTGAAAGGCTGACCATGAAATCTAAAAAAAACAAAAAAATGAGAAATGAGGATGAAACTCACAAGTTTTGCAGGTGTTAATTAACATGCAAAAGGCAATGGAGGAAGCAGTTATTTGGGTTTTGTTGCTGTTTGATCTGGAAAAGGCCGTAAATTGATTAGTTGGCCATTTATCTTCTAAGCACAAGTTGAGTTTAATTTTGGCTATATGCCTAAGAAAACTGTCTTACAAATGAGTCAGAACAGCAATAAAAAGGTAGCCCTCACTGTCATTACTGTTCATGGAGAAAGAAGAGGCAGCTTGTGAGTCTATGGTGGTGAAAGATGAAAGTCAGACAAACAACTTGCCGCCATCCTGACTCTATCCCTTCTGGGCTGTGGTGGAAAATATTTGAAAGTTGAAAAGGGCATTCAAGAAGAATGAGTAGTTCTGGAGGTGGGCGGAAGCCTAGTAGCTGCTCACTGGATCTTAGTTGTTATTTTAAGTTAAAATATCTTTATATTAACACAAGATCCCCTTAAGATTGACTGCTGACTAGGTTTGGAGGATGAAGGGAAAGAGAGAACCACAGAAGAAGAGAATATTCGAAGGTGACTTTCCTTTCTAGCTCTAGCACATCTGCAGTGGTGCCCAAATGTCACAGAAAGAATTATTTAAAATTAGTGGGATGATGGTGCTAGACTTTTATCCTCCATCTGGTGCTGAAAAATCAATCTGCTCTCCAGATTTCTTTCCTTAAAAAGAATGCTTTATATTTATAGTTCTTCACTGTGTCATAAAATGAAAAACATAAATAAATAGGATGAGGGTGGGAGTTGCAATCCAAAGACATTCTCTAAGAAGAAATACAGCAACCTGTGGTCCATGTCACAGTTTAAATAGAAAGATGTAAACTCACAGATGAGGCAGATTTCTAAGTCAAAACAAAACTCACGATGACATATGTAGGTGCAGAGAGTCACAGAGCTAAGTTCTGTAAGAATCTGAGGAATTTATCTACGGTCTATGTTCTATGGGTCAAGACACAAATGAGACCCAAAGGATGCTATGAGCACAACTCATCTGAAAAGCTCTCCCAAGGGTGAGGAGGCCTTTTAATGGGAACTTAATTTTTCTGTAATTATTTAACCTACGGGGACCTCTTTATTTAACACATCACTTGTTAACTTATTTCTGAACTAAAATTTCAATGAAAAAAGAAAAGTAGAATCCTTTCTCTAAAAACTGGTAGCCTCATTTCCCCTAATACCATAGTACCCCTGTTTTGTTGCTTTTCCCTCTACAACTTAACAGAGTGCAAGTTTGAGCAAGGGACGCAGGCTCCTGTCTATTTTGACTATTTTATATACATTTGCACCAAAGCTCTTGGAGTGTGACTGAGCAGCCATCTCCTACTTCTGCTGAAAGCTATTTCCCCTACACTAATGAAGTATTAGCATATAGGTTCTTCTTCTGAGTCCCTGGAGTACAATTTAAACACTTATTCTCTCCTGATTTTTAAGAACCATTCTTTCGACCTGTTATATTAACTACTTTGTACACATCCCTTGTGTCTAATTTATCATGTCATTTTTGAAACTTCATAAATGCTAGTAATTCCATATTTGAGCTCAGAGTAATCTCTGTCTTGTGTTAATTTTATAGAACTGGGGAATCTGGCAAAATTGAAGAGAACACTTTAATAAACCATCAATAAAATTCTACCCAAAGATTCAAAATTACAATCACAAAGATAGGAAATAGAATGGTGTTTTTAAAGAGCTGGGGGAGCTGACAGTATGGGGAGATAAGTATTAGCTTCAGAGTTGGAACAAGTTTTGGAGATGGAGGGCAGGCATGGCTGCACAGCAAAATTAATGCATTTCATGCAGCTGAACTGCATTTCATGCAACTGAACTGCTCACTCAGAATAATTAAGATGGTAGATTTTTGGTATACATATTTTGCCACAATTTGCATGTTAGAAAAAAACAAGAAAACATATTGCATTAGATTGTATTCAGTACTGGGGAAAATAAATGAAGTCACAACCTGGTATTACGAGCAAAGTTCACTCAGATGATAACAGTCTCGTAGGTTATTCTGGTGTTCTGTGGAAAGTGCAAATGTGGCATTGCTACAGAGACCAGGGTAATGATAACACTGCTCACTGTGAGCAGAGATGGGTAGGAAGAGGGTAGAGATGGATTGCTAAGCTGTGGGAAAGTGTCATTTGAGCTTGGTTTAGTAGATGAATGAAAATTCAGACCGCTCTGAGAGAAGATACTTGAGGCAGAAGAACAGAGGTAGTAGAAGGATCAAACTTTGTTGAATGGATGGGAGATCTGTCCGGAGCAAGCATAGAATACACGGAGAAGTGTGTGAGGAGATGACGTCAGTGGGGCAGATTTTGGGTTTAACTGAATGCCAATGGTCTGAGTGAGAAATGGACTTCAGAGTCATTTGCAGACATTTGGGAGCACCAATGCTCGTATTTATCATGGGAGATTTGTTATGGTGGGTTCAGCATGGAGCCTGGATTAATACCTGTCAGATCTTCATAGTGATCTACTCATGTGTCCACAATTATTACCACAGGGCATATGAAATTGCTGAAAGTATCATTTAAAATAAGAGACACAGAGACCAGATAGAAAGTCCCAAAAATGACAATTTGAATTAAGTCAGGGAAAATAGAGAGAAAGGAGAAGACTGTGTTTGAGAGGTGTTCAGAAAGCTGGAACAATGGAGGCTTGTGGTTTCATAAACAAAAGACTAAGATGTTAGGCCTGATTCATTTAACTGGGTGATGCCAGATCCACTAAGACAACAAATGTTGGCACATGTATGCCATGTGTAGCCTTCAGCTATCAGAATAGGCACTCAGTAATTGCTGACTAAATGAATACTAATTAAAATCACCTAATTAACAAACTAACAGTTACACAACTGTGGGTGAAAGACAAGAGTGAATAGTAGTGGTTTTCCACGATGGACTTTCTTATTCTTCAGTTTTGGAGAAATCTAGTTGCCCAGAGACAGATGAAACAGCGAGCTCTAGAAAGTATGCGGACAAAAGAGGCATATAAAAAAAAATGCTACAAGCAAGAAATGTTTGGGGTAGGGTCCCAGAAACAGCGATTTCAGTTTTCTTCTAGAACACAGAGAAATGATGCTATAGAGTTATACCACACCAGGATGTGTGTCTGAAAGGCAAAGTGGGAAAGTTCCAGCTCAGGAAGCAGTGGTGAGCACGGCTTTTGGACAGGGGTCTTCCAGGAACTTCAAGATCGTGCTCTTTCGGAGGAACGTACAAGCAGCCAAGGGGTATGATGGATTGAGAACAAAATAAAATTTAAATTAAAAAAAAATCAGAATGTTTCAGTTACAGTAGAAACAAAATATAACAGTAAGAAACTAAACAATGATGGCCAAAGAAGGAAGGGAAAGGCAGGAAAAATGTCAGAGGATACTCATGTTAAATGAGTGAGTTCACATGAGCTGGCCATGATTCAGATGGTGAAAGTCAGAGCCTGGCTTCATGGTGAAACCTGAGTGACGCATTCTATTGCAACAAGAAGGAATTCTTTCAGGAAGACGAGCAGTCTCAGGTGAAGACAACTGACTTCGACATCCCGGGAGGGGATCCAGATGGGATAAACATTTTGAGAACCTGGAAATGCAATGGTCATTTACAAAATAAGGCCAGAGATCTAAATCTGGGAGCCATGTGATCCAAGTAATAAATGAATCCATGACAATGAATGAGATGACCAAGGACAGGACACAGGAATACGTCACTGGTGCCTCGGAGGGGTAAGAAGACGGATGAGAGACAGAAGAATGATCTGGAAAACGTGCCCTTCAGAAGTCAGGGAATAGAGCCTGAGAATGCTAGAGGGAGGAGCCAAAGTTGTCTAGAGAATTTGAGGCGGAGGCAGACAGGTAAAGCAGGTGTGTCTTCTGACCTGTGAGGAAGCACAGGCACCAGCATGGTGAAGCTCTGGATCACAGAAGGATGCTCAGGAGGGCAGACCCTGGTCATTTTATCACCCTGATAGTACGTCAGCAACGTTGACTGTATGGCTCCTGCTGCTACTACTGGCATGTCTTCTGAGTGAGCTCAAGGTATCACTGTATGTCCTCTCACTGGTGAAATGACTTTCATTGAAACAATGGTGCAAGAAGAGCTATGTACAAACGGCATCAGAACGCTGACATGGGAAGCTTAGGTGTGAGCACTTTCAGCATCCTTGCACGGCGCTCAGCGTTTCCAGCAGAGTTCTCAAAAGTGAGATTCCTGTTTTGCAGGACAATATATGAACCACAGCTGAGAATGTTAATTAGGTAGATATCACATAATCGTTAATTGAATGGTCCTCTGGGGACCCCAATATAAATGCTGCTTTTATGAGTGACTAAATCCATACACAGATGTGTCTGCCTCTGGATTTTCTCTCCCACTCCATTTGTGACAGACATGCTGGTATTTAATTGTGCCTACCTTGAATTTATGGATTAACTTGAGAGTGTTCATTTTTACAAATAGTCCATGCACTGCAAAGGGATTATGTAAGCCTTCTTCTGTGTCTCTCAGTGGAAGGTAGTTACTTCTCATATAGGTTCTAAAGTTGACTTTTAGCAACTTATCACTCTGTTTTGAGGTACTGTTATCAATTGCATTGCTTCATACATAGAAAGTGTGTGTGTGAGTTCACATGTGCATGTGTGAGCGCATGTGTGTACAAGAATACATGAGTACGCATATGTGTGTATGCTTGTGCATACATATGCATGTGTTTCACTGTGTGTATATATGTATGTGTACATGTGTATGTACATATATGTGTATGTATATGTGTGTGCATTTGTATGTACATGTGTATATGTGCATGTACAAGTGTGTGTGTGACAGATGTCGATGTCTTCCCAGAAGAACAATAAGCAGTTTCAAGAAACAACCTAGAGCAAACTCAAGTAAAATCAGATCCCAATATGTACATAAAAATCAGTGCATAGTAATAGCATAGAAAATAAAAAATAAATCCTGTTTGTTTTGCCAGGATAGCGCCTGTTTGATGCTTGTTATAGGAGATGAGCTGTGACTGTTTAGTATTTAAATGTGGTATCTACTCAATCATCCTTGGTCACTGCCAGTAGGACTGTCATTCCACAGAAATCCCTATATTTTTCATCCCCGTGCTGGAATTCATGACCATGCTCTGGATTCTCCCTCTTCTGGAAAGATAGGAAAAGGAACTCACAGCAGAAAGGCCCTACTGCACATCACACTCATTATGGATACAAGTACTTACACAGGGTCTGATACAGCTGAGTCACAAAAGGTCCGCCTATAACCCTGCTTTTGTCCCAAGTCCTTTCAAATGTGCTAGTCTGAATAACCTATTTAACAAAACTACTAGGAAGGAATAAGCAGAGTTTTCTTCCAGATGTCCAGAGAGAAATGTTTCAGATTTTTTGGGGACCCATGGTTCCTGCTGCAGCTACTTACCTCTGCTTTTGTGGTGTGAAAGCATTGTAGACCGTAAAAAATGAGCTTAGCTGTGTTTGAATAAAGCTTTATTTAAATGAATATGTTGTGGGCCAACCTTGGTTCACCACTCTTATTTTCTAGGCCCCTATATTAGATCAATAAACTTACAATTCATCATTTACATCTTTAAATAGTCAATAGCAACACACTCAAGTCTATAAGGAAGACGCAAGGGACGCAAAGCACTGAAATGAAGAAAAGTCACCAAAATGACTTTTCGCAAACTCCTGACAATGGTTCTGAGCATGACCAACTTTTCTTTGACTCAGAGCACAAGTAGGGTTGTAGTTCATGATAAACATACATAGGACATTGTTGTGGAAAGAATAGGTTGTCAAATGGAAAACTATTACCATTTGCAATAGCAGTATTTTCTCTAACTTACCAGTCTTGTACAGCATTGAAGGATTCTTCATTTGTGATGTCATACATTAAAATGAAGCCCATAGCCCCTCGATAATAAGCTGTGGTGATGGTCCTGTATCTTTCTTGGCCTGCTGTGTCCTACAAAACAAAACAGTGATACAGTCTCATAAATGAGGCAAAACACTTTGGGGAAATGTTTAATAATTTCCAGGGCAGTCACAACAGCATCTCGAACTGTGTATAATGCACAGCTGTCTTTCATTCTTAGCTTTGTTTCTCATACTGATATTCTCATGTCAGCATTGTAGTACTCTGAGAAATTCCTTCCTTCTGTCCTTCCTTCCTTCTTTTCTTACCTCCTTCCTTCCTTCTTTTCTCCCTTTCTTCCCTCTCTCCCTCCCTCTCTCTCTTCCTCCCTCCTTCCTTCCTTCTTTTCTTCCTGTTTTATTCTTTGTAGGAATGAAGATCAAAGTTTACTCCACACCAACCAAAATGAAACTAAAGGAAAGGAGAAAAAAGGTTATATAATCTGAAGCAGGTGACTTTTGACATACTTTAAATCTAGAGGGATGCGTTGACTCCATCACTATTGCCTTTGTTGTCTGTCCATGCTACTGTAAGGACAAACAAAACACGTTCCTACTTTGAAGGCGGTTACAGTTCAATGCCAGCTTAATCAACTGTAAGATGACAATGAAGTACCCTCTTTAATGTGTGAGTTGGATGATCAAACATGCCCTTGAGTTCCTGCTCCTTTATTATATGGTTGGAGATCATGGACAAGTATCTAAACTTTGTAAATTGAACCCTTCTAAAGCTAAGCAAGTGTGTTGGTGCTCCAGAGCTTCTCATACAGCACAGGATAAAAACAAGGGTCTATAGATGACAAGGGAAAAGTATCATTTATGAGATATTGGGACTAATTTATGATTGTAGATAGAAGACAATTTACAAATGCAGAAAGCCATGTCTGCAAAAGTTATGGCACATGGCAGTGAAATCAGGACTCTAAGACATGCAAATCATCTGAAGGACTCTGCTTCCTATCATAGACACTCTACCTGAAGAACTGGATCCATGGTTCAGTCTATGCCTCTTCTTCCATTGTTCCAGGATTAGAAGTGATTAAAAGCATCATTTCTTTTTTTTTTTTTTTTTTTTAATAATTTATTTTTTATTTCTTCAAGTTACATCTCAATCACAATCCCCTCCCTACTCCCCCCTCCAGTCCCACCCTTCCACCCTCCTCCCCCTCAACCCCCCATCCTCTTCCCTTCTTTTTTTTTTTTTTTTAGTTTAAGGTATTTCTTTTTTCCCCCCAACAGCTCTCCCTTTCAGTCCAAAAAAAATGGTTCTTTTTCTTATAACTATAAATACAATACAAAACAACAGAAATAAGTAGGCCACAATTATAAGAGTTATATGGCTTAGCATACATTCCCAATGTCCAGTCCATATGTATTTGGCACCTGACTTTAACATTCTACTATCTAACCATCTCCATGAGTTTAAAGTTCTATATCTAACTCAGCTTTCATACTAACTTGCCTCATAATTTTAAAAATATCTTCTTAGATCCAGAACACCCTCTTGATTCCTAAACAACTCAAAATTTAACTATGAGACTCTAGCTATCTATTCTTCAACCACCTCAGAGACATGAGAGGGATAAATATATCTGATTATATAGGAAGTGCAAGGCCTGCAGCTTCCAAAACTAAAAAAACTGTGAGTTCAGTGTAGTGTGGTGTTCCTGAGATTGGAGGCTTGGTTGCCCTTCTGAACTAGTAAGAACTTTCAAGGTGGAACCTAGTCCAAGACAGGTCTCTGGGAACACTACTCTCAGAAGAGAGGAATGAAAATTCTCAAAGGACCTTGGCTGATTTCCACAGTAACATGTTGTTACAGCAAAAACAAACCTGGCCTCCAAATGTTTCCTATCTCACCCAGTGACCTCTGACTCTTACATGTATTCACATCATGATATCATCCGACATTCCGTGATACAGCTAAAGACCATCCCTAGAGGGCTTACACAGAGGATGTACTTGGGCCTCGTAAATTTCAGCTCAATATGCTTCATTTCCTTATAAAGTATCCACCACCAGGTATTTTGTCGAAGCAACAGAAAATGAAATAATCTTAGGAGAAGGTACAAAAGAATCTGGAGCAAGAGGTTGACTGCCAAAAACAATAAACAGCACTTGGGCTCATCTAAGAAACGTAGAATGATGTTAATTGCCTGAAGCCAGCAGAGATAGAGTTGAGGAAATTCACAGCCAAATGAAAGGGGTGAAATTAGCTAATGAGAGAATGTACTACCCTTCTATACTTATTGCCTGAAGGAGAGTGAATTATTTGTATAAAAGTAGCACAAAGGAATACCTGTGTGAACCACAAAAGTTAAAGGTGATAAAAATCCTGATTGAACTTCATATTCTCTAAACTAACAAAGATTTAAGCATTTCTTGTATATCCCACTGATCACATAACATATCAAGGGAACAGAAACAACTTGTAGGAAATATTTGCTAGTGCGTGAACCCAGGTCCATAAACAGGCAAAATCTCCTTTCCTGGTGGCTATGCAGCATACTTATTTGGGTAAGTCTCACCTATCATTGGCAGCCAAAGGTAAAGCTGGCTCAAAACCTATCAGTTTAATGAAAGTTTCTTTAACAATGAGTGGCTTCCAACACCCTAATAGATAATTGGGTTATGTTTTTTGTTGCTTTATTTTTGTTTTTGGCATTGCCATTCCTAAAAATAAAGCCCTTTCACCAATTACTGATTTTCCATGAGATGCTAATTCAGAAGTTCTACAAATGAAGTTCCCTTCATTAAAAAGGTCTTTTGATGTCTTGTCATGAACCAGGATTCAGGATATTCAGCTAAGCCACAGTCAGAAAGGAGAGTTTAAATTTAACAGGACTGCTCAGCCTGTTAGCCTACCCCATTCTGCAGCCTATAGCAGTAAGGAGGCATACCAACAAGGTCATGTGTTCTCCAGGGTGCCTCAAAAAAACAGCTTTAAAAGAAATTGTGAGGATTTAGTTGGAGAGGTAAGATTTACCTGGGAAGCACCAGTTCAAGGACTAACATAGCTTTTGTGTTGGAAGTGAAGCACAGAATGGGAAGGTATTCCACATGAGGCCAGTGGGTCTAGATTACTCCTATCACAGAAAGTCTCCTGATGGCAGAGATCCAGGAGTTTTTCTTTCCTCTTTTATTTTCTCATTTCTTCCTTCCTTCTTTTCCTCTCTTCTTGCTTTGTTTCCTCAGTTTTCCTTTTTTTTTTTTTTGAGATATTTTGGTATGTTACCCAGACTGCCTTCAAACCCCTGGCTTCAAATTGTCTTCCTGCCTCAACTTCCCAGGTGAGGAATTAATTAGAAAAAAATTGCCAATTCCATTTACTGTTAAAGATTTTTTTCTTTTTCTTTTTCTACTGTTTCCTGGTGTATATTATCTGAAAAGCTCACAAAATCACAAATGTTCACAGCAAATGGATGTATGGTTTGTAAAACTTCAGACTAATGAAATAAATTCTGGCTAGAACATGAGAAAGAGACTTCTTTAGTCTTGGTAAGAACAGAAATTCATTTGTTCAATCTACAGCAGCATTTGAATGTCACTGGGACTCGGCTATCATCACTATATGAATGTACTGACACTTCTACACAATAATCTGGGTGAATACTCTAGAAATTTTATGGGAGAATAGAATAGAAGCTTGAAATCATGGTAGGCAGGCAGTTAACTATTAGACAGCAAGTTGGATTTCATGAAACATAAACTAGTAACTCCTCCAACAACATTAATTTTGAAATAAACAACAACAACAAAGACTCATGGGGTCATGAAGGTTCTTCATTTCAGTGCAGTGTACCAGCAATGTCATGAGTCTCCTCAGTGCCATATTCACACTGCACTCGGGTAGGTCCACTGTTGCACACAGTCTGCTCCACGGCAAAACAATTGGGGCAGGGGACTGATATGTAGGGACATTCCACTCCAGAGGAGTGGGATGGAAGGGATAGGGGGTAGAGGGTGGGAGGGTGGGACTGGGAAGGGTGGAAAGAGGGCACTGTGATGGAGATGTAACCTGAAGTAATAAATAAACATAAAAAAACCCAACTATTTGTTTTGAGTTGAAATACACCTCCCTCTAGCCTCTGCCCAAGGGTTTTAGATAAGGCCTTTTGAGTCAGGAGTCAGTTTCTCTGGCACCTGAAGGAAACTGAAGTACCTAAAGGAATGAATGGCCACTTACTCCATATGCTTTTCCTCTTCTCCTTTGATAATCCCAGGTACTTTTACTCCTTTTCCAACACCAGGATACGCCTGAAAAATCCCACACATCCTGCTTGCTTAAAACTGACTTTTCTGCAGATTGTCTGGCTCCCTTGTGTGGCTCCCAAGATCAGCTGAATGTTTCCAATATTTATCAGGCCAGTTCACAGTACAAGGAGACCCATCCATCACACTTAACAGCAAAGTCTCCTGAAATGCACTGAACTCTTTTCTGTTATGCTGTGAACCGTTATGATCATGAGTCTATCTTCCCATTGTACTCGGCAACTTATTATTATTAATGAACGTTTATATTTAGCATATCCTATTTTATTTTTAAATGCAATTATGATCTGATAATTTTATGTCATTTCATTCAAAGCAGGCATCATGCCTTTCAGACTTGGTTATAGCTAAGTTCTATCACTAACAGTTTACTAAGACCCCAAACACAACATGAATCAGTTTGTAGACAAAGAACAATGCACTTTCAACCTGTTGAAAGCATAAACCTATGGGTGAGACCTTCCCAGTTCTTCACTATAGAACTCAGAATGTTTGATGCTTGTCTTGAACTCCTTAGAGGGCATGCTTTGAAGAAGTCACTATGCTATCTCCCTAAGGTCCCATGGTTTGAAAATAACAAATCATGCATTAAACTGAAGGGCCATTATAAGTCTCAGTCCCACTTCCCCACAATTCCTACTGCCTAGAGAGCAAGCAAATTACTTCTTGCTTGGTGCTTCTCATCACCACATATAGGCACAGGTCACAAATTTTGAAATTTGAAATCTTAAAACAAATGGAAAAACAAATTACTTTCAGAGATTTGCTTGTATAGTTGAGCATCTAAACTACCCTAAGACATTTTATGGATGAAGTCATCTTGAAGTTATTGTTTAATTACCACTATTGATAATGGTCTGGTGGTATGTGAGATGAAGAATGAGGGGCACATTTTTAAAAATTATCCTTCGAAACTAGAAAGGTAGAATTAAGTATGGAACCTGCACATTCAAAGTTTAGAAATGCAGTAGTTTTATATCACAATCATTGTCACTAAAATGAAAATTAACATTAGCATTCCTATGATGTTACTATTTCAAGCAACTCCAAGGAAAAGACTAAAAATTTTGAAGTCAAGAATATTAACAGAATTTCTAAAAGCATGTCATTTGGATCCTGTTCTGTCCCTCATAGTTGCAGACCTCCAGTGTTGCACAAATGTATTGTTTCCCAGAGGTAAAACTGCCTCCTCTCTCCCTCATTCACTGTGCTGCTCTCTTAAGTACCTTCCCTTTTCTCTCTGTTCTCTTGACAGCTGAGCATATCCTGTTCGGTCAAGTCTGTCTTTGGCTCTTAACTTCGTCTCTTTTCAATTAGACATCACTTTCAAACATGGGTGTTCCCTTCTTCAAATTAACTAAGGGTGTGCCTGTATTCAGGAGTTTAGTCCAACAACATGGCTACTCTGACCAGAGACAAACTTCGAAACAGATCCCAATTCATAAAAATGAAAAGGTCTTTCCACAGCAAAATGTGAAGGAAACATCAAACGTTTTCTTGTAGATATGGATGGAATTCATACAAGCTTTCTTACCATTCCTTGGCAGCAGTACCCAATGCTGTGCTCTTAAATACATGTTTATCTAGTTTGATGTGCTTTTATTCTGGAATATAAATGTAAACTTTTATAGGCTACACTAGATTTAAAATCAAACCATGTGTGGAAATGAACCCAAACTTCTGCAGAATTGGAATACTCAAGGGGAGACAAGAAGTGGTTATCTAGGAGAACTCCCCTGACCCCTGGCCTGGTTCTTTTGATCAGTCAGATGTGAAAGTCATTATCAGAAGCCTCCACACAGAGACCAGGGCAGGCTCATATGGTCAAATTCTCAGGCATCTGCACAAAAAGAGACGGAATAAACTGACATTTAATCTGGGTCTCTAGAGTCACAGAAATATGATTCTAAAGGTCTGTAGCAGCTACTGTCTTGACCAGCCACCCATCTGGTAACAGTGCAGTGACATTGCACTATTTTAACCCTGACTGTGCTAGAGAGTTGCTCAGCACCCTACAGTGCCAGCCTATCTGGAAGAGCTGATTCTGGGAAATGGTTTCTCCTTCAGTTCACTGGCATTTTGTGTCACTGTAAGCACTATCAGCATAGGGGGAGGTGACCCTGTAAAAAGCAGCCATCACGTTCTCAGTGCACATGCAAGTTACCTGCTGAGCTCTGCAGAAGGTAGCCTCAGCTTTTTCAGAAGGAGCCTTCTTTTAATGACACTGCAGCACCTTACCTCACTTTCTCTAGAAAGCGCTAAAAGCTGACACCCAGGGTCTAACTTTGACATGGCAAAATTACAAATATTTTGGATAAGAATATGTCTTCTTTAAGCCATAAGAAGCAAAGCAGAACAGGTATGGCAATGCAGGAAATCCTCTCTAAAACGTTCTCACCAGAGGAATAAGGCTCAATTTTAGTTCCAATGTGTTGACCGCCAACGAGCTTTTGCATTTAAGCATCCTTAAGGCATTAAACATTTCTAATATTTTAAGACATTTAGGTGAACCCTTGAAAAGTGCCCATTTCTTCATGTTCTGGATCTCTCTCCTCATTATTTCATTTGTCAGGGGAACATGTGTATTGGACATTCATCAGGTCAGGACCTAGCTGTCCACAAAGAAATATCTGGATCACCATGCGGGACCCATAGTCAATGTACTTGCATTTCCAGATTGAAGGGTTCCACCAATTGAAATGACTGCTGAAGGCATCGCTGCTTCTCATTCAAAGCTACTACTACGACGACTACTACTATGTCTATGGAGAATGGGCCTCCTCCTCCTCCTCCTCCTCCTCCTCCTCCTCGTGCACGTTGAAACACACGCCCACTGCCCACCTATGCTTTGCTTTCCTTTTTGTCAGTTGTCTCACTTAGGCAGGTGTTCACTGAACCAAATTCTCAAACGAACAGCTATCTTTTAATTAAAATATCATAGATAAGTGTGATATGAGAAACATCACTTACCAACTGGTACTGAACACATCCTTTCTTTAAGCTTGTTAAAGCTCATCTGGCTATGGCCACAGGGAGAGAAATTATTCAACTATATTAGATTACAAGATTCTCAGGTTGATAAAATCAGATATCCATCAAGGCCACTGGGCAACTGACAAGTCAACACAAGAATCTCTGGTGGGTTACACTGAAGCTAATAGCAGTAGATAGATAAGAGGCTCCCAGCCTCTCCTCAGGTTACATTATGATTTTGGTTTTGGTATGAAAAGCTAAGGGTGTGGAAGCTAAGTAGTATGGTTCCAGATTTTTCTCATGAGGTCAAGTACATACAAAATACTATTTTTTAAAAATGCTAGTACTATACCCAGTCTTAGACTTGCTAGCATTTGCTAGAGGCCTGGACACCTCAGTCATTTACTCCTATGTTTTCGTGTGTGTGTGTGTGTGTGTGTGTGTGTGTGTGTGTGTGTGTAAAGTTTCATGGCCTCAATAAAACTGATACTTCAAAACATTGTGAGATATATCAACATTGCATAAAACATTCTTTGACTGTAGAACTGAAGCTATTAAAGAAGATATGAGTTGGAAAAAGAAATTATATTTTGATTTTTTAAAAGAATTATATACCTTTTTCAACTTTTTAAAAGTAACTTGAAGCCCACATTTTCTATTTTAAGGCACAAAAAGTGTAGCACCAGGGAAACAAGAATCAATAGAGAAATAATTAGGCAGTAATATTAAAATTCAAATATCAATATTCACATCCCAAAATTTATGAAATATAATCGAAGTGATAGTTATTATTTACATTTCTGTAACTTTTTTTCTCTAAGAAGGTCAATAGTCACATTTCTGCTTGGTTTTTCTGAACAATATTACAAATGAGTCTTATTAAATTCTTCTAATACTCTAATCTTTCACCCAGGAATACTCATTTATCTTTAGTTGGTAACATAACATGTTTTTAGTCTAAATGGAGCCAATTGTGAGCCTACATAGAATAGTCCAATGAGTGAAATGAATAACCCCTGGATTTGAAGTAAGAAAACACTATAAATCACAGAAGAAAGACTAAACTTGAAGGTAAATCAGTAGAAATCATACAATGTAACAAAAAATGAAAATAAAAATAGGCAGAACATATGTAGTTGTTGGGTCAGTATCAGAACTCTAACTTACATATAATTGAAGGCTTAAAAGGAAAAGGACTAGAATGATGGCATGGGAATATATCGGAAGATATGACTTGGATTTTTTTGATAAATAATTTGTAGGAATATATAAATGTTCATGTCTGAGAGGTCATACCAACCCTCTAAATTGACAAACTACAAAGGAAAAATGGATATATCAAATATAAGTAGAAATATATTCAAAACAAACAAAAGAAAACATAACATATATATAGAAAGTTACAATAATCTGAACAGCAGATGATTCCACAACATAATGGATCCAGTAGACAAATAGCATTCTGAAATTCACCACAATATCTCATAGGCATTAAAAACTCCAATTCTAAATTCTAGGCAAAATTTACAAAAAAATTTGATAAATAAAGTCTGAGAGACAAAAAGCTATACTATAGGTAAAGCCAAAGAAAGCCAAAAGAAAATGATAAGCTAATACCAAACAGACCCTCAACTCAATAGGAAGCATATGGACATGATAAATAGGTGGCAGGAAAGTGTGTGTGTGTGTGTGTGTGTTATTAATGAAAACCCACATGGTATATTTAAAGCTAAAATTATACTAAGTGCAAGTGTAATATATATGAAGCTGTATCATAGCAAATTTGCTACATGGTATATAGGGTATTATAATATGAAGTCTAGGCAGACTGTTCAGCCATGTATTGTGTAGTCTTTTGAATAAAGATTTACAATGCAAAGAAATACATTAAAAACTTTCAAAGAAATTAAAATACGTAAATATATCGAAGTAAAATGAAGGTAGGAAAGGAGTAGCAGAGGGAGAGGAAAATGGAATAAGTATACAACAAATAGTAAAATGATTGGTTTAAATCCAGCAACATCCTTCATCACAGTATATAATATGAAGAAAAGGATGAGGCTGAGACTTTTCAGACTGTGTACAAATGTAAGGCTCAACTATACACTGATCATGAGATTCATATTGTAAGTATAAAGGCATAGAAGTTGAAAGCAACAATATGAAAATACATGTATAACATATAAATACCATTAAAGCAACAATGCCTATATTAATAACGAACATTAAGAAAGTAGTACTACCAGAAATAAAGAAGGCTATAGGACAGAAATAAATAGAGAAAATCTTGAGGAGGACACAACAATAACAAACGTGTGTGCTTTAGTAACAGAGGTTTGGAATACAGGAAAACTAAAACCAAAAAGGAAAGAGACATTACAGTGTTTGAAGATTGGAAAATCTATTTTCAGGAATTGATAAATGTACTTAAGCTAATTAAGGATGAAGAAGATCTTCATGACACCACCAATTACCAATTTGACATTTAGACACTATACTTCACAATTATAGCCCACATAAAGACAGAGAAAATGTTTGCATTAGATCTCATTCTGATCTAAAAATTGGGTTAAATGTTTTTCAAAAGATTGCAGTCTTGAAGAATGTGTCCTCTAAATGCTATACAAATAAAATTTAATGAATCATCAACATAAATGCAAGATCTGGAAAATATATAGAACTGTGGAAATTAAACATATTTGTACTAAAACACTAGGGAAATGATCAAAGAGAATGAAATGATATGCAACCAAATAATGCATTGAGAAGCATGTGAGTCAGAGCACACCAATCCTGAGAGGGAGACATCCTTTTAAATGCTTATATTTACCAGGAGAAAAGAAACAATCAAAATCAGTGATGTCAATTCTACCCTAAAAGCCTAAATTTCTACTAATGTAAAAATAAAGAACATGAATTTTCTAAGAAACAAAATCAACAAAATACAAAATAAGGGAAAAGCTGAAGGCAGTGGGCCCCTCTGAGCAGACACCAACAACACTGAGAACTATCCAGTAAGAATGGCAACAAAGTAGAGACCATGGTCTATAATCCCATGTTGGAAGGCTGATGAACAATTGCTTAAAGGTCAAGGCTTGTCTGGGTTACATAGTGAGATCTTGGTCATTCCTGAGGTGAAAAGTGATATATTCAGGTATAAGACACATCCCTTCATCTTATTGGTCATGTGTCTAGTCCCGGGGACTCCCAAACAATGCAAGCTGTTGGCATCGTCCTTCCCTGTCCATAAGAACTTGACAGTAAGACAACTCTTGCAGAAGACACCACACTTCAGTCACAGGACTTAGAAAAATCAAACTAGTACTGATTGGAAGCTTCCCCTTCTTGTTAGCTTTTGTTACACTGGAAGATGCTATTCAGGCCACTGGAGAAGAAATGTCATCATCAATCTTGTAAATCTGTGAATCCTACAAACTACAAAACTGGTCTGGCAAGATTTGCCTATGAATGCAATAATGACATGAATGTTGTGGACATAACCAACTGATTTTTTAAAAATTAACTTTAATTAACTTGAAGGCCTATTCCACTGCAGGGAACTCATGATTAGTACTGTACATCTGGCCAAGAAAGTTCATTTTCTGTTTAGGTTAATTCTCTTTGTTCCTGTTTTTGTAAATATGATACCTAAGGAACAAGCCAAAAAAGAAAAAGGGAAGACTGTCACCCCAACAGTAGTGTCTGTAAAGGATAAGGGCTAAGAGTCCATTGCACAAAAGAGATAGATGGTTTCAGAGGATGGAAATAATCAGGCTTTCATGGATAACAAAATGCAGGAATGTCACAACCTTTCCATAGCCAATGCAACAGTAATACTTAGATACTCACTATCTATCACCTGGTTTATGTATAGCAGGCTTGTATTGGACATCTGCCTTACTGCTTCCACCTTGGAATAAACTTAATATGTGTGTACATTCTGTCTCACTTCTGCTTCTCTTCAGCCAGTTCTTCTCAGTCTGCCCCATTCCTGAACACATATTTTTGTTTGAAGTTCCCTCAGGGCTCAACTCTTATTAGATAAACCTAAAACTAAGCTAAATGTGAGATCCCTCTTTAGTCCCATCAGAGAGTAAATGAAACTACAAGAAATTACAAAGACGATAGACAGCAAGATCCTTATAACACAATGGCCCTTCCCAAATATTTAGTTTAGTTTGCACAAGCTATTTTATAAACATAAAATATGGCCAATGTATTTTTCTTTCTTCCCAACCAAATTAGTGAATAACATATATCAATAATAGTTTCCTCATTCTTTACACCACACATTTATACCTTCTGGAGAAATCAAGTAATAGAAGAAATGACATGAGCTTTTAAAAAATATTTATTTATTACCTCAGGTTACATCTTCATCACAGTGTCCTCTTTCCACCCCTCCCAGTCCCGCCCTCCCACCCTCTACCCCTTCTCCCTTCCATCCCACTCCTCTGGAGTGGGGTGTCCCTACATAACAGTCCCCCGCCCCAGTTCAGCAGTCATATGAGGGCCAAGAGCCTCCTCATACACTGGTTGCCTACAAGGAGAGAGATCTGCCAGAAGTTTAACTCTTCCGTATTAGAGAAGTTATTTAATCTTAATAAGATCCAATAATCTTGCTTTTAAGTAGGTAATAATGACTTGCAAAATTTTAAAACTTATTTATAAACATTTTGGGCCATGCATAGTCATGCATATGAGTATGAGGGTTTTATATGTATATGCAAGCACAGTGACTTCTGAAGGTAAAGCACGGTGGCTGGCAGAGGCAACCACTGAATAGACTGGGTTATTTTTCAATCGGCTCCTTATTAAATTTGTTCTCAAAGTCTTGCCCTCAATCGTGAGTCCTGCTGTTTCCTGTGTCATTTGACTCTCAGGAGTTATTGATATGCTGAATGAGAAGATGAATGACCACCTCCCACACTGAAGTTTTCAACTCATCCTGTTTTCCAAAATGGTGTCATTGATTATCTAATTAGACAGAAAATACAAGCATTCAAGAGTCTCATTACATATTATTGTAGTAGTCACTACAAGAAACAAGTACTGTCTTATTTTCTTTCAACTTGGAGAAAAATGTTTTGCACAAAATATTCAAGTACCAAAGATAACTACAGTGAACAGAACCACAAAGTATCTATATAATGCTTTACAATAAACATTGAATATTTTTTTCAAAGAATTTTATATGGGAAAGAAAAACAATAATGTTTAGGATACCATCCAATGAGCTAAAAGCTCACTTTGTTTCACATCAGCTAATGAACTACATACTCCAAAAAAGAGATAAAAGGGGAAATATAAAATGAGACTTTCCTTGTGAGTCATTCTTTGTAAATGTAAGTAAAGAAGTATTTGGGGTATATGTTTGGAGTGATGGCACAGCTTCATTTTTAAAAGGAAAATAAGGGAATATACAGCATATCTCATGTGGCATCTTTGTGTTTCAACATCACATGGACTATATTCCAGTTTAGAAAAATGAATGCTGAAATATAATCGCTTCTTAAGAAAGCCTAAACTTCCTTCATGCTCTTTACAATTTTAAAAATATGAAAAATGATAGAAGTCATCCTAACAATGATCTATTAAAATGAATCAGTGTATGTGCTTAAATTAAGTATACTTTTAACAAGACTGATTCCTTAAAATGCACATATTCACAATAGCTTTGGGAAGGTTATATTTTAAATTCTAAAGATATAATCCTGTGAATTAAGACATACCATAAATAGAAAAGCACCTGTATCTATCAGAAAATTAATTCCATGGTAACTAATTTTTACATTAAATTGCCATTAGAGTTTTCAATGAAATACAGTTTTGTAATATCTCGTACATATCTAGTGGACACACCCACAACAATTTAAAATATGTCCTAAAGCATTAATTCCATACAGTTCTGTCACATTTCATTAGCTTCTGAATAGTCTAAGCAACACAGAAAAATCAATATACAATAACTTTTATTTGTCATTTGTCAGAAAAACTTCAGGGCATCAATGGAGTCAATGTTAAATTCTAATGTACACTATTATTTTTCATTTAAAAAATTCTGGAGAACCATAAATTTAGGGGTCAAAACATGATATTTTGATATACATGTTTATATTTTGATATAAATATACAAAGTGAAGTGGGGCAATCCAGTTTTAAGGATAACTACCAATATATACTTATCATCAAATATGATTAATCCAGCTAATTGACTCTTAGCAACATCTCCAGTAAGGGAAATTATCATAAGCTAACATGTCTTGATTGTAACAGTCTTTATTGTCTGCTCACACTCATTTTGCATCAGGTCTATAATGAAAAGCTAAGTCACAAACAAAAATTTCAGATGTCACACAAAGGGTCCACTATTCCCTGGCACAAATCAATTTTTCAATAACTCTTCAGGTAATTTGAGGTCTTCCATTATATAATACTCCAGCAAACAATTCATTTCTATAATGCTTTCATTTAACAGTCAAGTTATATATATATACATACATACATATATATGAATTTCTATATACATATATAATAAGATAAAAGTAAATCAAAACAGATGTATAAAGTCCTTGATTCAGGAGGAAACCATGGGAAATTTTGAGAATAGATAGCGAAATATTATGCTGCTGAGTTTGTCAACAGAGGTAGGTTCTGAAGGAAGGCAACACACCCCAAACCGAGTGTTCTCTTCTCAACCCATTCATAAAACACCTTTCTGTTATGCAACGGGCTCATTCCCTTGGCTAATGAACATAGACTTATGTTTATCATTAACCAGCTGTACACTGAAATGAGAAACAACACTGGTCTTTAGTTAAAAGCATAACTTAGGTGAGTAACTCCAACAGGGATACTCTTCATTTCTGAAGGAAGTAAACCCCAAGGGTGTGATTAAAATGGGGAATCGGATGGTACAGTGAATGGTCACCTCACCACAGGAATTCTGGAGAAGAGAGGGTCCTAGAAACTGATCCAGCCAGTTAAGTAGATATATATCAAAGGTGGCATAGCTCTGAGATAATAGCGTAAATGTGTTTGCTTTCTTCCTCTAATACTGGAACACTAATTTTTTTTTTTTTTAAGAAGACTTTGGAAGTCCTGGCACTGGCTTTTCTTTCTTAATGTGTCTTTAACCAAGCTGAATTCGCTCTACCTGGTGGCAAACTCTCAGCTAATTCATGTGAATAAAGCACCTCCGGTTTACACCTCTATCACTAACCTAGGAAGCCAAGAACATCAAAGCCAACAAGAACTAGTCTGTCTGGACTTTGTTAGCTCGGGTTTTCATTTTCCACATTCATCCTCCTTACGGAGCCCGGAAAGATAATGAACAACCCTATCTATCTTTCATCAAGTCTCTTGAGCGACTGGAGACACCCTCTCGGTTTCTCCGAGATCACTCTTTCTTTGTAGACCCACCTGCATGGGCGCCTCGTGTCTCATGGTAGGTAAATGTCCTTTCTCTCTTGCTAGGACAGCGCTGGTCCGGGCGCCTGGTCAAGCTTGCACAGCCTGCGCGCTTACCGCAACACTCCGCACTCGTGGGGCTCTGTAGCCCTCTCCAACATCAGCACCGGAGCTGTCCGCTCCAGACTTCGCACAGGCGTACTGGCCACGAGCCCCATGCACTTCTGGGAGTTGTAGTCAAATCTTAAGAGTCATCTGCGCAAATGGGGAAACTATGAACTACAACTCCCAGAGACCCCGCAGGCTTCCCTAGGGCTTGCCCCTCCAGCTACACTGGGCGGTGGAACCTCTCTTCTCCTTTCCAGTTACTCGGGTTATTATCGTTCTCAACCTACCTGACCATTTCCTCAAAGCACATCGGAGAAAATGACACCAGTTCATCCCAAACAAGGAGGTTCTCTTCTCAGTATCACTTTTGGAAGGCAGACTGTATCTCTCTGGCTAGGAAACGCAGCACTTTTGTTCTAATTTCCAATGCAAACGGGCGTTTACCGTATCTCTACCCTAAACCCGGAAAGTTTACACGTACCCAGAGTGGAGTAGTTTTACAGTCTTATTCAACAATCATGCGGGAAAACGACGCGGTGGATGGCACGCATATAAGAAAAGCGGTTCATCCGCACGACTGCATTGATAAGATCTGCACGCAAGCAAGCACGAAAACACACACACACACACACACACACACACACACACACACACACACAGTCGACAAAAGCCAGATTTCTGGCTGAGCCCGCTGAGGCTCTTCTTTCTGTTTACCTTTCCATACAGCTCCATTGCAGCCGTAGGTTCGGGTAGCCTTAAGTAAATCTTCCCACTACAAAGGAGGTGAAGGTCTTAACCAGGCAGCAGAGCACACAATGGAAAGGCTAAAAGGAGCGGTTTTCCGGGAGCGAATGAGAGAAGGAAGGGGCAGCGGATTCAGATGGGAGACTTTCTTCTTCCAGAGGGCAGCCCAGAAGTCTTCTAGTGGCAGCGGTAGAGAAAGGACTGTGAGTCTCCTAGGAAGTGCCAGGGACGCCCGCGCCCGGGCAGTCCCTCCCGAACCCTCCCCGCGCGCACACACCACCCTGAGGGTTCCAGAGCTGATAGGGCATTGGGTTATTTACCCAAAGCAAGTCACACAAAATGAACACATTCATCACCAGAGCCTAGAGCAATGAGATGGGAGACCTCGATTATGTTGCCAGGTCCTTTCTTTAACATGCATCTCTCCTTTCATATTGCAATCGCTGTCTTCTTCCTGGACCAGTTCATGCACCTTGGTTACATATATGCCCTCCGGTCAACTTCTAATATGTGTGACTTGTGTCGTCTGACGCTGAGACAAGTCTTATCCCCTTGGGAGTGCAAACTCATCATCTGGTCATGACCCCTCCCACCTTTCCATGAGGTCAGACTTATGACCCACAGACAGAGTAAAAGAACAAACCTTCATGGTATTCATTCGCAAGCAGTCATGCAAAGGTTAAATTGAATCAGTTTTGAACTTCATCTCGTTAGACAGATCATCAGAAAGGACATTCTGGAGCTTAAATGTGCTGGAAACATCTCTTGGGAGTAAAAGTTATGCTTCATATTCCAGAGCCCCATGCCAGATATTCTACTGGCAAGAGGTTTGGGGAATCCACATTTCCAGCACCTTCCCCAGAAGTTCTTATGCAAGTAATCCCTTTGCTGTAATTTAAGGAGCGTTGTTTTAAAAGGATTTTTATGAAAGATGTTTTTCAAAGACACACCTCAAATTTTCCCTCTAAACTCTCTGAATATGAAATGCTGATGCAGTGTATACCTAATATAGTAAAAATACTGGTCTTTCTTTTTTTGTTTTTCTCAGAAATCTGTCTTCTAATATTTGATTAGTGAGAATGTCATGTGGTATCACCTAGGTGAATATTTTTTAATAATAACTCAAAAGAACATTTTGAAATCGTCACCTCTCAGATGAGCTATGTGATGACTAGAGAAAATTAACTTAAAAATTAAAAACAGGGCCAGTGAGATGGTTCAGTGTGTAAAGGTATCTGCTGCCAAGCCTGTGACCTTAGTTCAATCCTTGGGACCCACATAGTGGGTGAAGAGAATTGACTTCAGCAATGTGTGACCTTCACATGTGGTTTGGGCCACATTCTTGAATTCACATACAGAAACACAAAATAACTAAGTAAATAAGTAAGTAACATGCAATGAAAAAATGTATTGTCTTATTATTCTTCTATTGTTGTAAAGAAATACTATGACCAATGCAACTCTTATAAAAGAAGACATTTAACTGATGGCTTGGTTACAGAGTTTCATGGGTTTAGTCCATGGACATCAGAGCAGTAAGACAGACACAGTTTTGGAACAGTAGCTGAGAGCTTTGTATCCTGACATGCATGCATCACAGAAGGGTAGGGTGCGTTTGTGGCTATAGGCTTCATGCATGCATCACAGAAGGGTGGGGTGCGTTTGTGGCTATAGGCTTTTGAAACTTCAAAGCCCACATGACAGACTTCCTCCAAGAAAGCCACATCTACTCCAACAAGGCCACAAGAAATCCTTCCAATCCTTATCAAACAGTTCTACTAACTAAGAACCAAGCATTCAAGCATATGAGCCTATGAAGGCCATTTGCATTTAAACCACCATAGTTTATTGCAAAATAAATGGTAATAATATTTCATGATAACAGCTAACTTACAAGAAGGACTTCTAAAAATGTACTAAGACATATATAAAGGTGTATATTTTTATAACATGTATTTATTGTGTATATCATACACATGTGTAAACAAATGCATGCGTGCATGCATGCACATGCACACACACATACACTTGTGTGCACACACCATGGTGTGGGTGCTGAGTTCAGAACTTGCTAATTAAGATCTTTGGTTTTTACTAGCATTTCTTTTGTGAAATGACTCGTAAAAATTGAGCTTAAGAACCTAGAACCTCTGTGGGCAATGGTAGCACACACCTTTCCTTCCAGCACATGGGAGGCAGAGGGAGGTGGATTTCCATGAGTTTGAGGCCAAACTGGTCTACAGAGCGAGTTCCAGGACAGGCAGGGCCACACAGACAAACCCTGTCTGAAAAACCAAACCCAAAACAAAACAAAACAAAAATGAAACAAACAAATAAAAAGAACCTAGAATCTGTAAAGAACTTTGGGAAGTTAATTCTGCCACGAGTCTGCTAAAAAAAATAAAAGTGAACTGAAACTGAACATCTTTATAAACTCAGAGCATTTTGATTTTGCTTGAAGTCAAGATGCTATCTTCTGTCTTATGCTGGGATACCAAATGGCTGATGGGACTTCAGCTATTATGTCTACAGTCTAGTCAAAAATAGAATAAAACTTGAAGAGCAATGCACAATTCTTTTATATACACTGCAGCGCTTATACTCTGACATTTATCTTGTAAATTTTATTACAACACCTGTTGCAAGGCAAGTTAGAAATATCTATATTCTAGGCACAGTTGTGCCCTGCAGAAAATCAGGAAGTTTGTTAAATGGGAAAATGGTCATTAATGGAACAGCTGGGACATCAGGGTGACTATAATTATAAGTGTGCTGCTTCCTCTCTTTGGCATTTGTGCCAAAATTTTAAGCATATAATATAAAATGTACCCATTCCTGACGATCTTCGCAATTTAACAGTCACCAAAGCCTTAAAACCAAGAAATTACTCAAAACTCAAATATTGTGGTTCTTGCTGAGAACCACAAAAAGAAGAAAGTCTTTCTCACTTACATTTGGATCTGAGGTTATGAGTCAGTATTAAAACATATTAATGGAGCTGGAGAGATTGCTCGACATTTAAGGGCACTTTGTGCTCTTCCGAAGGGCTGGTGTTTGGTTCCTAGCAGGCACATCTGGTATCTCACAACCATCTGTACTTCCATTTCAAGGGAGTCTGGCACCTTCTTCTACCTCTGTGAGTACCTGCATGCACCTGGTGTACAGACATACACTCAAGGTACACCCATGTACACATGAAACAGATAAGCAAATCTTTTTAAAGAATAAGTCTGAAAATAGTTAACAGAAGGAGAGACCACCAGAGAATAACACAGTGTGTGACATGAGCATCTCAATGTGTTGAAGTGTGTGGGGAGGCCTGACATTTCTAAGGACCAGAGACAGTAAGTAAGTATCCAATGACCACACAGACCATTTGAGGGCTGGATGGGGTGAGAGCTACTTAAGTTCTTGCCTTAGGCACACTTTTCTTCACACTGCTGCACATCCACCACTCAGATTCTGAGTTTTTTTTTTATACCCTAATGTTTAATAGTATTCACTTTGTCATTTGTATAGATCTAACTTATATATTATTCATTTGCTCCTATCATCCCTATTTCATATCAGTGCTGTTGTTTAAGCTTTCTATTAAAACAAGCAAAGAGCTAAGCTAATAATAACAATGCTATTGGCTGTTTAAGATATCATGGTAGGTATTTTATTAGCACCATTCTCATGACATTCCAGTTAAGATTCATTGAGGTTTAGAATGAGGATCAAGGAACTTCTTTCAAATTCACTGCCTCCCTCACATAAACCTGACTCAAATCTAAAGTCTGATGCCATACTCAAGTGTCTAAACATAAACTTGATTGGGACTATATCCAACTGAGTGGGAGATTTTTCTTTTTTTGGCTTAGGCACTATTACCTCTGGACATAGTGAGCTGGCTTTGATTCCAACCTTATGAAGCATCCACACCATGAAATGCTATTGATTCTACCATGTTCCCTTTAGAAGAAGTTAAATATCCCCATGGCACTATTGATTTCTTTGAAATTAAAAGGAAAATTATTTTAACTCATTCCTGCTCATGAAGCTTCCAACATTATACTTAATCAATATAAGTAAAATGTCTTGTAAAAAAATAAATGCCCTCCAAGCAAATATATAAAAAAAGCATTGCATAACATGGATACTACTTACAACTGCTACCCTTTTTAAGAATAACCAAACTATTGGAGGCACCTTGTCTATGTTATTCCATTTAATTGTCAATAATATTGAAAGGTAATACTACAATCAAGAGAGAGTACATATTTTGCTTAAAGACACTGACTAGGATGATTTGGTCCAGGCTTTAAAGCTCGGGCTTATCTGATTCCAAACCCAGACTCTCAACCATTGTTCTTCTCTTAAGAGTTGAAACTTTAAAATGCCACAGTTGACAGTCTCTTAGAAGTTTTGCCGGGCTTTGGTCTTGTTGGCTTTGGTTGGGCTCAAGAATGGGACTATAGAGCTGTTAGGAAATTGTAGGGTTACTTAGAACTTTTGAAAAATATTTCATAATTTAAAATATATTTTTATCATTTACTTATATCTATTTTGCATACACTGGTGTTCTGCCTGCATGTCTGTCTGGGTGAGGGTGTCAGATCCCTCTGGCACTGGAGTTACAGACAGTTGTGAACTGCCATGTGAGAACTGAACCCAGGTTCTTTGGAAGAGCACCCAGTGCTCTTAACCACTGAGACATCTCTCCAGCACCTACTTGGAGTTTTTAATGTATTTTTTTATTTGAAAATGTTGCAGTTGGTTTGTTTCAATAATGAACTTGGTTGTGTTTGTCTGTAAAGAGTGCTTTCAGACAGGTTTGACCAAAGAAGAGGAAGACCCATTGTGAAAAGGAGCAGTATTGCCCACAGGTTGAGATTATGGGCTTGGAAAAAAAAAGGCCCACAAAGAGAGATAGAGCTAACCCTGGCTTTCCCCTTTCTCTTCTCTCCGATCACTGCCATGGCTTATCTACCATAACAGATTTCTTTCCTCTTTCTGTGAGCCAAAAATGAACCTTCTTTCCTCGAGTTGCTTTTGTCAAATGTTTGGTCGCAGAGGCAAAACCAAGTTACTGAAGCAGCTGTCAACGCTTTCAGTCAAGTGTCAACCCATTTCATCTATTAGAAATAGTCTAAGGAACTAGGCAGCATCAAAAGCTGTTTGCTTGTTAAACATCATGCACCATATTTCCACCTCATAGCAAACAGAGAACAATAAACATTATAAGACAATCAGAGGAGTACTAAATACCAATATGCACTCTCACACCAAGTACTTATTCAGTAGTAGGTTGTAACCGAACTTTTAAATTATTATTTAACACTTATTTATTTATTACTAAATTCACTTATAACAAACACCAACAATTTCTTAACTATTAATCCTATAAATTCCTACAACCCCTTTAACCTATCCACTAAACCTATTGATAATTATAACAACTACTTTCATAACCTTTTAGAATGATACAGTCTCTGGGGCAGGTCCTCAGTCTTCAGGAACACAGTCTTGTAGATTCTTTAACGCACTTAGCAGTCCTTTTTCTGGATCTCTCAGATGCAGGTTCGTCAGGGTAAGTTGGTTATTGCAGTCTCACCTTAAATAAGGCTTCATGCTTTCTTCTCTGTGGGAGACCCCAGCCGTCTGCAGGCCAACTGACTTCTTTTGAATCAGGAACTCAGCTGCTCTGCCTCAGTCCTTAAAGCCAGGCACAATTTCTTTTAGGACACTGTTCGGACAGATCAAACCCCTCTAGGCAAAAGCTGAGCCACAGGGTTTAGCCCTTGGCCTTTTGGTGTCTTGCTCAGGCTTTCTTTGCTCACCAGCTTCTTTCTGCTTCAGGGAAATCTGGCCATCAAATGATGGCCAGCACTTTTTTCAGCAGGACTCTTGGAGCTGTCTAGCATCAGGGGCCTCTTCCCCTTCTGGGCTCCATGCACTGTCCTTAAATAGGAGGAACTCTGTTTCAGCTTAATTTGGGCTCTGCCCAATTAGCAGCTGAAACAATGTCAGGCCAGATGCTTTGCTTCTTCAAGTCCATTAAGTCTTTCCTGTTTTTCCTGACTTCAACCTTGTTTTTCAGTCTATTAAGTCTTTCCTGTTTTTCCTGACTTCATGCTGATAATGCTTTTCATGCCCCGAATTAAGAGACAGTATCAGAAACCCCTATATATTTTCTAAATCTAATTTATCTAACCCCTACAGTAGGTTTTAGGTCACTGTCCTTGGAGGGGCATTGAGAGCCCTACATCTTTATCATTTCTTGAGCCACCCCCATCAGAGAGTTATTACTATCTTTAAGAGCCATTGTTCCCATAATACTAGTATAGATGTTGTGAAGTTTTATTATTAAGAACCAACTTACCACTTCTGGGTATACATCCAAATGACTCCTCACTGAATCACAAGGACGTTTCCTCATCTATGTTCATAACAGTTTTATTTGTAATAGCTAGAAACTGTAAAACAACCTAGATGTTCCTCAACTGAAGAATGGATAAAAAAAACTGTGGTACATCGACACAATGGAATACTAATCAGCCATCAGAAACAACAAAATTGTGCAATTTGCAGCCAAATGGATGGAAATAGAGAAGCTCATCATGAGTGAGCTAACCCAGACTCAGAAGGATGCACATGCCATCTATTCACTTATAGTCGGATTTTAGCCATATAGTACAGAATAACTATACTATAATCAATGCACCAAAGGGAACAGGAACATAGACTTTGTTACCTGTCAATGAGACACTTTGCCCTAGTGATGCTGACTTGTAGGCCCCCAGTGTATGAGGAGGCTCTTAGCCCTCATATGACTGCTGAACTGAGGCAGGGGACTGCTATGTAGGGACATTCCACTCCAGAGGAGTGGGATGGAAGGGATAGGTGTATAGGGTGGGAGGGAGGGACTATGAGGGGTGGAAAGAGGGCACGGTGATGGAGATGTAACCTGAAGTAATAAATAAACATTAAAAGCAAAAAAAAAAAAAAAGAACTGATTTAACTGTATGAGCGAGATGTTAAGGTTTCCAACAGGCTTCTGATGTGATGAAAGATAGGCAATTCAATAACCTGTCTCTGAGGGCAGAGTGGTCCTAGGCAGAATATTTCAGACTTGCCACATTATAGGCTTGATGCAGGAAGAAGGAACAGCATGCTGCTGGCACCCAACCAGGGTACCTGTGACAGGTAGCCTGCATGCCTTCAGCAGGATGGGAGCCTAGGGCTGTCTATTTATAATCTAAGCTAAGCTTACCACTCAGAACCAAGTCCAAGTAAGAAAAATATGATTTTTGATGGATGTAACGGTTCTGAAATTTCATAGAATTAGCAAAAAGACAATGGTGCACTAAGAACAAATGTAATAGTTAAGGCAATACAACCCTCTAATCCATAAAGATAAAGAATTAGATTTCTAAAATCTATCATGACCAGTTAAATACACCACAAATCATCTGTTGCCATAAGGTATATTTGAGGGGTGCGGGTGTACTCTTCTTCAAGTATTCTGTGATTTCTTAATGTAATTAAATTTTATGTCTATGAACAATGTTCATTCAAACATCTTAGACTTACTAATTATGATTTAAAGTATAGAGTCAGGGACAGAGAGATGGCTCAGTGGTGAAAATCATTGGTTGCTCCTCCAGGCAGATTCGATTCCTAGCATCCCAGCATATGAGATGGCTCACAACCATCTGTAACTCCAGTTCCTGGGGATTCAATGCCCTCTTCTGGCCTCCACAGGCACCAGACACACAAGTGGTTCACAGACACTCATGCAGGAAAAACACTCGTGTATATATAAAATAAAATAGTTAGGTACTTTAAATAGGAGAGTCAAAACCATTCTTATCCCCAAGGAAGCACAATACCTAAACAGGCAAGAGATACTTACCATGGATACTATGCATGGCAGGTAGCGGAGCTGTGCTGCTGAGCTGCCTGTCACTGATTATTAGTAACTGCCTTACAGGTGTGCATGAAACACAGCTCAGCTGGGGGTATAACGTGGAGAAGTAATTTAGCAGGTCATCCAGTTGCCAGACTAGAAGGGAAGACGTGGGAGAACTTCAAAGGAACACAATGATTGTTAGTTGGTTCCTCTTTTTAGGTTTGGAAATAAAGTGAGGCCCAAAGATGAATTATGCCTCATCTAATATCACACTAATTAATAATCCAATCAAGACTAGCATACACCCCACGGGATTCCAAGTCTATGTCCAAATTAATATACAACATTTCAACCATCGCTGCCTTGCGCTTAATATGTATTTGCTTCCTCACAACTCAACCATTCTTTCACTTTAAAATTATGCAATTACTGCTCACTGGATAAAACCTCAAAAACCACGTCTAGAAGAATACAGGGTCTGATAGCTATCTCCCCTTTGCTGACTGAGAAACAGGAATTGCTAAAGTATAATGTTTTCTCCTTTGAATAAGGGCTGGAGACATTCTCAATTTTATTATGAGTTTATACACTAATTCAGCTACAGAACTCAAGTTAACAACTTATATTGAATTAAATGTAACCTAGCTGCCTACATATTAAGACAGTCATATTGTCCCCTGTTGACTAATTTGGCAAGAATGAACTATTCTTCCGTTCTAGATTTCATAAGAACCTATAAATTGGCCAGACAGAAAATGGTGGTAAACCACTCCTGGGCACATATTCAAAAGATTCCTCACCAAGCCACAAGGACAACTCCTCAACTATGCTCATAGCAACTTTATTTGTAATAGCTAGAAACTGGAAACAACAAAGATGTCCTTCTACTGAAGAATGGATTAAAAAAAAAAAGCAAATTGTGGTACATTTACACAATGGAATATTACTCAGCTATCAGAAACAAGGTAATCATGCAATTTGCAGCCAAATGGATGGAACTAGAAAAGCTCATCATGAGTGAGCTAACTCAGATCCTGAAAGATACACATGGCTTATATTCACTTATAACTGGATTTTAGCCATATAGTATAGGATAAACATCCTACAATCAATAGACCCCAAAAAACAGGAACATGGATTTTGTTACCTGTTAGTAGGACACTCCACCCTAGTGGAGCAACCATGTAGGCCCCCAGCACAAGAGGAAGCTCTTAGCCCTCATGTGACTGATGAGCTGAGGGGGGCTGAGATGTAGGGGCACCCCACATCAGAGGAGTAGGATAGGTGGGAGAGGGTGTAGAGGGTAGGAGGATGGGATGAGGAGGGGGTGGAGGGAGGGGGCTGTGATGAAGATGTAACTTGAAGTAATAAGTAAATGTTAAAAAAGAAAAGAAAATGACAGATGTTAGCACTCCCTACATATTTGGCAGTTCCTGATCAGTGTGGCCTATCTATCTAGTCACAGGTAGGTCCATTCTTCCTATGAGAAGCTATGCCACAAAGATCCCGAGCCCAGTTTGAAATAGAATTGTTTATTCTGTGCTATTATATCTTATGTGTTGAAGGAATGTGCGCTCTTGAACTTTTGAACACTGCTTGAATAATTACATGTATTACAGCTTTGGGGTCATACACTAAATGCATTGTGTATTACAATTTGGACAGAAAGCTTTTGTGGGCCAGGGAAGTGTTGTGAATTGTAAATGGAGTATCACTCAAAGGAACAAAATGTGTTGAGAGTTCATGCCCAGCTGGTGGTGCTATTGAGAGGTGACAGACTACTGGGACACCAGCCTTATCAATGTGCCTTTAGGAGGAAGAGGAAGTAGGGTACTGAGGCCATGTCTCCTTTGAAGGATTTACCTTGACGTGGCCCTGCCCTTTTCTGTTCCCCTTTTTCTTTGGCTACCATGGTAACTAGCTCTCCACCCCACCCTTCCAGCATAGTTCTGTTTTAACCAGAAAAAAACAGCTGACTATGAGCTAAAATACATCTTTCCTCTCTTAAGTTGCTTATGTCATGTATTTTATAATAGTGAAGAAAACGCTAACCCACTTCCCTTCTGACAAGACCCAGATGCCTTTCAACTAAAGAATGGATAACAAAACTGTGGTACATTTACACAATGGAATACTACTCAGCTGTCAGAAACAAGGAAATCATGCCTTTACAACCAAATGGTTGGAACTAGAAAAGCTCATCCTTACTGTGATAACCCAGATCCACAAAGATACACGTGGCATGTACTCACTTATAACTGGATTTTAGTCATATAGTACAGAAAAACTATCTTACAACCCTCAGACCCAAAAGAACAGGAACCTAGCATTACTATCTTATGAGAAATTCCACCCAGCAGCAGATCTAAACAGAAGCTGAGACACACAGTCAAACATTAGGTGGAGCTCTGGGAGCCCTATATAAAGGAGGGAGGAGGAAGGGAGAGACCTAGAGAGGAAAAGAACAACACATGAATATCAACTGAACCAATCAACTTAGGCCCATAGAGGCTTACAGAGACTAAACACTAACCAAAACAAAAACAAAAAACAATAACAAAAACAAAAAGAGCTCGGGCTAGACCTAGACCCCCATTTACATATATAGATAATGGGCAGCTTGTTCTTCATATAGATCCCTTAGCAAGTAGGTGGGGGGCATTCTCAGTCATGGACTCTGTTGTCTGTGGTGGGACACTTTTCCCTAGCTGAGCTGCCATGGTGGGCCTCAGACCAAGAAGCTCTTAGCCCTCATGTGACTGATGAACTGAGGGAAGTTGATATGTAGGGGTCCCCCTTACCAGAGGAGAAGAATAGGAGGGGAGAGGGAAGAGGGTGGGCCTGGGAGGGGAAGAGGGAGGAGGCTGTGATCGAGATGTAGCTTAAATCAATAAATAGACATAAAAATGAGCTTAAAATATTAATGATCATTTCTGAAATAAATTGTAATTAACATTTTGTTTCCACACATGTTATCTATTCAAAAAGATCTGCTCTCTCCCAACTTATTTTACTTTTATCTTTCCGTGTTGTTTTCTTTTCCAAGTATAAGTGCGTTCCTGAGGCGGAAGAGCAGATCATTACAGTGGACACATTTGGTTCTAATTGCAACTTAATTTGCAACTTTTAGAAGACACAATCTCTCTATTTTATTGAAAAATGAATTTTTGTGACTAATTCAATCATCTCCCACTGGAGATTCTTCGATGCTCATCTTCTACTTGGAGGAGAATAGGGGGTGCTGTCAGGAGTTGACATGTCTCGATATAAAAAAAATCTAAAGTTAAGAAAACATCTTTGAATGCCATATTCTGCAGATCTCTTGAGGTTTTTGAAGAGGCCCTATCTATCTCTTATATTAGGATAAGCAGATGTTGCTTGTCTCTTAGCAGCTTTATTTCTGATTAGCTTAGAAAATAACTATAATAAACTGTCATAGTACCTAACACAATGACCGGCTTACATGACTATTACTTTGCATTTCTTAATTATCCTAAACAGTTTATGACAATTAGTAGCAAAAGGCCGAAACTTCACATTTCATTTTTTTTCTTTACCCCCTAATCCTTCCATCCCATTTCTCTGGGGTGGGGTGTCCCTATATAACAGTCCCTCATCTCATTTGAGAGGTCGTATGAGGGCCAAGAGCCTCCTCATTCATTGGGGGTCTATGAGGCAGTACCACCAGTGAAAAGTGTCTCATTGTCCGGGAGAGAGAACTAAGCCTATCTCTTGGCAGGAAACACCCCTTGCTCCAACTGTAGACAGAATGCTGTCCAAAAAGGACAAAACTTGGAAGCAGGTAAGTCGACAGCCTGGCTCTGCCAAGACAGGGTAGGTAAGTCCTTCTAACCCCTGCTCTACAATCAATGTCTGTCAGAGAAACGGGGCCAAATGACTGAAGATCAATGCTGTAATGTATGGAGAGAAAATGGGAACTGTCCAGGCAGCCACTGGTATGTCATTTCTTAGTTTTGGAAGCAGCAGGCCCTGTACTTCCTATAAAATCAGATATATTTATCCCTCTCAGGTCTCTGAGGTGGTTGAAGAATAGATAGCTAGAGTCTCATAATTAAATTTTGAGTTGTTTAGGAGTCAAGAGAGTGTTATAGATCTAGGATGATGCTTTTAAAATTGTGTTGCAAGTTAGTATGAATGTTGAGTTAGATAAAAAAACTTTAAACTCATGGAGAT
Source organism: Lophiomys imhausi (assembly GCA_907164525.1). NCBI lineage: Eukaryota > Metazoa > Chordata > Mammalia > Rodentia > Muridae > Lophiomys > Lophiomys imhausi. The sequence continues at coordinate 3,707,518 of CAJQZJ010032856.1, forward strand.
GGTTAGATAGTAGAATGTTAAAGTCAGGTGCCAAATACATATGGACTGGACATTGGGAATGTACGCTAAGCCATATAACCCTCATAACTGTGGCCTAATTACCTCTGTTGTTTTGTATTGTATTTATTATTATAAGAGAAAGAGCCATTTGTTGGACTGAAAAGGGGAACTGTTGGGGGGAATAAGATATACCTTTAACTTAAAAAAAAGGGAAGAGGATGGGGGGTTGAGGGTGGGAGGGTGGGACTGGAGGGGGGAGTAGGGAGGGGACTGCGATTGAGATGTAACCTGAAGAAATAAAAAATAAAGAGAAAAAAACAAAGAAAAAAAAGAAAAATGAATTTTTATATAAACAAATTTTTTCCTATGCAATAATAAAGTATCTTTAAGGGATACATTGATCAAACTATTAATGTTATATAACACAGAGATTATATCATTGCTTAGCACTATGTGTTAAGGAAGGAAATCTTCAAGAAACATTAGAATGCTGTATTTAACTTAATCTAGTACTTATTTCACAGTAGGAATGGTGTGAAATCATTTACATACTTTAATTTTATATTCTTTTATAGTAATTGTTGTTTATTTATTACTTCAAGTTACGTCTCCATCATAGTGCCCTCCTTCCACCCCTCCTGGTTCCATCCTCCCACCCTTCCCACTCCTCCGATGTGGAGTGTCCCTACATATCAACCCCTCTCAGCTCAACAGTCATATGTGGGCTAAGAGCTTCCTCTTGCACTGTGGGCTTAATTATATATTCTTAATATCAAAGATAAATATGACTATTTTTGTTGTTGATAGTAACAAAATGGTTTGATCAAACTGGAAAGTTTATACAAAGTTTTAGAAAGGGCTGAATCATGGGAAGTGCTAGTGGGAAGTGACAGGAGAAAGCTCTGCCCTGGTTCTAGAAGCAGAAAGGAGCCACTGAGTAGCTTTATCCAGAAGGCTATCATTCAAAAAAAGAGAATTTATTGGAGCCAGTGAACACTCTGTTGAAGATGGAGTCAGCAGGAAAACGAAGTCACCAATGTCCTTACCATCTCCAAGCTCTAGTTCCCGCTTGGCGGAACTCCATCTGAATCCACAGTCTCAGGACCTATTCATTCAATCCAAGTTTTCAGCATCCTGTGGCGTAGGAGCATGGGGAAGGGTGGGCAAAGAGAAAAACAGAAGATACCAACATCATTTCTGAAATGATCATACTAATCAGAAACGCAAAATGTGTATGATGCATATGATTGTCAGAAGAAGCATTTTCAAATTCCAAATCTATTCCTCCCAGTTAGCTTTCACATCTATATCTCATCCATAACTGCAGTGAGGAATAACTTATATCGCCAGAGTTTAACAATAGAGTAACTCTGCAACATCTCTTTTGTCTGCCTCATTATTGTTTTCAAAGGTGAAAGAATTTACTGACAAGACTTTCATTTGATTGGGTTAAGTAATTATAAGCAGACTAGCGGCACCATGATTGTTTCAACAATTAGAGGATACAACTCAAAGGTATGTAACAGCTTCATACCTTTAGATGTTTATAATCTTTTTTTTTTTTGAAGGCAGTGTGGTTCAGAAGAATCAAGGTTTCTGTCTGACTGGTTCATTACTTTTTAACAGTACTCATAATGGTGCTTAGCATGTAGCAGGTGTTCAACACATATTTATGAGCTGATGAATAAATGTGGAGACACAAACACTGAATACTAAATAAAACTTGTGAACAGGTAGCATGCATACAAAAGGGTTGAGAGACGGGAAAAATGAAGATCAGACACGGTCGCCAGAGATTGCGAAAACCCCCAGAAGACTCGTCAGAAACAAAGATGCCCAGATGGGCTTTGAAAGATGAAGGAGGCTAATCCTTAAATGCAAATGATTTTTTTGAGTATTCAAGACTTGAAAGGGAAATGGCCAGGTTGCAGGGGTTCTTTTTCCAGCAGGAAATCAGGACAAACGTGATATAAAGGGAAAGTTTGTTTTGGAGGAAACAAAGTCCATCTTATATCTTTACCTGTCTGTCAGTCTGTCTCTAGAGTGCTGCCTCTCCTGGGCTACATCTATTTTGCTGGGCTGTGTCTATTTTATGGTAAGTGTTTTGTCTCATGATGGTCAGAAAAATCCACTGCTTTGCCTCTTTCATAAAGTAAAGCTCCATTGGCTGACTTCTGACTCTAATCTGTTTAAGATCACAGTTTAGTCAACACACCTTTGGGGTGTTTTTCTCTTCTTCCAGACTCTAGATACATTCCTCTTGGTGATCCAACAATCCTGAACTTAATTCATGACAGCCCTCATTGAAATGCATTGAAGTGACTTAAATTTTAACCTCTCTTCTACGAGTAATTCGCATGAAGTCTGAGACAGCCTTGATGTTGTCATTTAAGATTAAAAAAATTATATGTCATCAATAACACTCATAGTTTTAAGACATTTTATTAATATAATATACTCCCCCCTCAAATATTGCACTTTAAACAAAAAAAAAATTTTTTTCTGATGAAATGGTTTTTGGAAATCTGAAAATTACATTGTGTTTTTACACAATTACAGACAGGACTAACTTGAATTGGAAAATGAAATATTCAGTCATATTGGAATCTCTGAACTTGAGTTTTGAGTGCCAAAGTGTATGAAAGTCCCAAGCAAACCAGTATGCTTTTTTTTTTTTTTTTTTTTTTTTTTTTGCCTTCACACTGCCCTATGCCTGTGAATCAAGCTGGTGTTATATAAATAAATGTTGCACAGTGAAACTTCTGATTGCTTGTTTTTCATCTCTTGGCTAATAGAACATTATGTGTTGGTAGGAAAGCACTTACCACGTGAACAGCAGGCAGCTGAGACTGCGAGGTTCTAGAATGCCGATTATTTTTGCTTTCAGCAAACTGCAATAATTGGTTCTCTCAATGTCAGACCTCTTACATTGCAACATAACAGACTATAAGGATTTTCAAGTAGGGAGGTTTTCCTGTTAGATATTTCTTTACAGATGGATTTGTAGAATGTTTTTGTGGTTGTTGATTTGTTGCTTTTAACTCTCAGAAGCTACTTCAGGGAGAATTACCCATCAAGAGGACATACTGGATTGGATCACATCATTCAGCCCCAAGGACTTGAGTGTTATTTGAATTGAACCACAGTGAATTGAACTTCAGTTCAACACACTCCATTATTCTCTTATTGAGTTCTTCATTTCTCTCTGAAATGAAAAAGTAGGTGGTGGAGATGGCAGAGAGATGAACAATATATGAAATTTCGAGGAACTGATTTTCTTATTCAGACCATGAGGAGATGGGATCTATATCGTATCGTACGGGAAGGATAGTCAAGTCTAGCAAAGCCAGAAGAGTGGAAGCTACTCTTGATAGCTTGGAATCTACAATGTAGTTATAAATTTAATTCAGACTGCTCAAATGATTTTATGGAACATTAGGAAAAAAGAAACAAAAGGAAACATTTTGTTTTCTGTTAACTTTATACTTCATGTGTCTTTTAGTAACTGAAGCCCTGATTGGTAGTTTAGGGATTGACTCAATCCTATAGATTGTATTCACATATCAACTGAAGGTATGTTACCATTTTAGGCAATAATTTAGCAATGAGTTTAACAGTGGGCTTTATAAAAGAATTTGTTAAGATTTTTAGTATATGTTATTTTAGTAATTTGCTTCTCACATGAAATCCACAATAATATTATAATATTTAGTTAAGAATGGTTTTCTGGTTAGATGGGGTTTGTTTGTTGTTAACTTGCAACAAGCTAGAATCATTTGGATAGAGAGAACCTCAGCTGAGAAAATACCCTCACCATATTGGCTTGTTGGCAAGTCTGTGGTGTATTTTCCTGACTGATGATTGACATAGGAGGGCCCAATCCACTATGGGTGGTGTGACCTGGGCAGCCTGTCCTAGACACTATTAAAATAAAAAAAAAAAAACAGGCTGAATATGCCATGGGGAGCAAGCCAGTAAGCAGGGTTCCTCTATGGCCTGTGTTTCAGTTTTGGATTCCAGGTTTCTGTTTTGAGTTCCTGCTCTGATGTCCCTTCATGACAGACTACATCTGTAAGCTGAAATAAACCTTTCCCTCCCCAAGTTACTTTTGTCATGATGCTTTATCAAAGTAACAGAAAATTAACTAAGACAAGGTGATAAATTAGTTACTGCTTAGAAAGTTTTAAAACAAAATATGTTTGTTTGAGGACTAGGCAAGATGTGTCATTTCATTGGGTAAGAGAGTTTGCCATTCTTCCAGAGGACCCCATTTCAGTTCCTAGAAAAGGAAGGTGGCTCACAACTCCAGCTCCAGTGGACCTGATGCTCTCCTTTTGTCTCTGTGGTTGCTAAGCTCATGTGCTTGATTCACACACAGACACAGACACACACACACACACACACACACACACACACACACACACACACGCACACATGCACACTCACACACGCGCATGCACGCACGCATGCACGCACTATGTGCTTGTAAACAAACACATGGTTTCAAATCCAGTGCTCTAACTTGGAAGTGCATCTAATTGATTATACCTCAGGCCACAGATGTGAACAAATGTTTCTGTCTTTTTATAAAAAGAAATGGTTACAGAATGGCTTTTAAAGTTCTTGGATTATTCTCTGTAACATCAGTGAGTTAGGTATGGTCTTTTGCTTTCCAACTTCAGAATTTCTCAGTTTCTGAATTTAAAAAAATATTCCGTGTTGAATCATAAGGAAGTTTCCTCATCTATGTTTATAGCAGCCTTATTTGTAATAGCTAGAAACTGGAAACAACCCAGATGTCCCTCAACCGAAGAATGGGTTAAAAAAATTGTGGTACATCTACACAATGGAATATTGTTCAGCTACCAGGAACAATGAAGTTATGCAATTTGCAGCCAAATGGATGGAACTAGAAAAGCTCATCCTGAGTGAGCTAACCCAGACTCAGAAGGACGCATATGGCATCTATTCACTTATAGTAGGATTTTAGCTATATAGTAGAAGGTATTGATACTACAACTAACACACCAAATGGAACTTGGACATAGACTTTTTAGTTTTTATTTTTAATTTTTATTTATTTTTTATATATTAGTTATATTTTTTCTATTTTTTAGTCTTTTTTATCTATTGTCTGCTTATTGGTTTGTTTGTTTAGTAGTTCTCTCTCCCAGGCAACGAGACACTTTTCACTGATGGTACTGCTTCGTAGACCTCCAATGAATGAGGAGGCTCTTGGCCCTCATACGACCTCTCAACTGAGATGAGGGACTGTTATATAAGGACACCCCACCCCAGAGAAAAGGGATGGAAGGGTTAGGAGGTAAAGAAAAAAATGAAATGGGATGTTTCGGCCTTTTACTACTAATTGTCATAAATTGTTTAGGATAATTAAGAAATGCAAACTAATGGTTATGCAAGCCGGTCATTCTGTTAGGTACTATGGCAGTCTATTATAGTTATTTTCTAAGCTAATCAGAAATAAACCTGCTATGAGACAAGCAACATCTGCTTACCCTAATATAAGAGATAGATAGGGCCTCTTCAAAAACCTCAAGAGATCTGCAGAATATGGCATTCAAAGATGTTTTCGTAACTTTAGAGTTTTTTATATCAAGACTCCTGACAGCACCCCTTATTCTCCTCCAAGTAGAAGATGAGCATCGAAGAATCTCCAGTGGGAGATGATTGAATTAGTCGCAAGCCTATCTCTTGGTAGGAAAAGCCCCTTGCTCCAACTTTAGACAGAATGCTGTCCAAAAAGGACAAAACTTGGAAGCAGGTAAGTTGACAGCCTGGCTCTGCCAAGACAGGGTAGGTAAGTCCTTCATAACCCCTGCTCTACAATCAATGTCTGTCAGAGAAACGGGGCCAAATGACTGAAGATCGATGCTGTAATGTATGGAGAGAAAATGGGAACTGTCCAGGCAGCCACTGGTATGTCATTTCTTAGTTTGGGAAGCTGCAGACCCTGTACTTCCTATAAAATCAGATATATTTATCCCTCTCAGGTCTCTGAGGTGGTTGAAGAACAGATAGCTAGAGTTTCATAATTAAATTTTGAGTTGTTTAGGAGTCAAGAGAGTGTTATAGATCTAAGAAGATACTTTTAAAATTGTGTTGCAAGTTAGTATGAATGTTGAGTTAGATATAGAACTTTAAACTCATGGAGATGGTTAGATAGTGGAATGTTAAAGTCAGGTGCCAAGTACATATGGACTGGACATTGGGAATGTACGCTAAGCCATATAACCCTCATAACTGTGGCCTAATTACCTCTGTTGTTTTGTATTGTATTTATTATTATAAGAGAAAGAGCCATTTGTTGGACTGAAAGGGGAAACTGTAGGGGGATATAAGATATACTTTAAATTTAAAAGAAAAAAAAAAGGAAAGAGAATGGGAGGTTGAGGGTGGGACTGGAGGGGGAATAAGGAGGGGACTGCGATTGAGATGTAACTTGAAGAAATAAAAAATAAAGGAAAAAAAAAGAAAAAATATTCCGTGTTTGCACAAGTTGCCAAATGTCCTAATTAAGTGTTTGTTCACAGATCAAATCTGGTAGCTTTCTTGTTCGAGAATCTCAATCCTAATTTCTATAGTGATGTCTTGAACTTTGAACATGATCAATTAAAAGACAGTAAAAAATGGGAAAATAAATTAAAATATGAATTTTAAAGGAAGAAATAGGTATTTTTATTTATCTTTATATCTTTAGATCAAGTGATGTAATGAGCTCAGAAGTAAAAACATCACATAGCTAAATTAAGGTAGTTACTTGTACAAACACCTGGTTCCAAACTCTCAGTGAACTTGTATACAATTAGAATGGCCATCATAGAGTTTACTTAAGATTTCACACTTTTACTGCCTATTACATTTTATGCATTTATCCCCTACAACATAAAAGCATTATATAACTGAAAGCAGAACAATTAGCTTTATATCATCTTTCATAATTCATGTCTCCTTTTGTCTATATCCCATACTTCCTCATCACCTAGCATTCCCTTTTCCTGGTCTCTTTTCTAAATGTTACACTACACTCATACTTACACGTGTCTACATAAATATATATATGTACATGTATATGTTATAGGATAGTATCTTCATATGAAGGAATACATGCTTTCCGTCTAGGATTCATTAGGTCAATGGTATTTAAAAGATAACTCATACATTCCTTTTAATACATTCTGCTTTTTATGCCCAAATAAACTACTGTTCTTTGTAATTCTATGATATTTCAATAAAATAACTCATTCAAGTGGGGTGTATATAAACATTAAGAAAAGTAAAGTAATATTTAATGCTTATACTTTTCTAGTAACTATGTTATAAACATTTTCATTTTTTTTCCCTGTTAGATAGCTGAGGAGACAAACCAAAGGTAAAGAGTTGCTCTCATAGGGCTACATATCAAATAGATGAAAGATCCAGAGTTGAAACTCAGTTTTATAAAAGAAGCAATAAATTACATGGAACGTAATATCCATCCACAGAAATACAAGGTGACTCCCTGGGTCATCCTTCAGTGCTTGTGTTGCTATGGGAACGGAACAGCTAGAAGAACCTTGAGGTAATAAATGTCACCACTGAAAGGAAATCAGTCATTAAACCACAGGCGGTCACCAAAACTCTAAGGCTGTCTTCCTGGTAACATCAGCCTTCTATATCAAGTCCTAAATCTGTTTTAGGAAAAAAATAAATAGTATTTTCATTAGTACTAGAATTGATAGGATTCATTTGATAAAATATGACCTCTCCTGAAGAAATTTTTAGCATAGCTATGTACCCTGGAAAGGTGACCTTGTTGAGCTAAGGTAGAATTCTGATTGTTCTCATCAATAGAATGATAATAATGCTCTCCTATGGGATTATTTGCCATTTTCAGATTACTTTCATTTTGATTCAGACTTATCAGTGATTTTCAAATGATGTTTTAGGTGGAAGACCTGCTTTTCATTAAATCTTGCCCTGTGTTGAAGAGTGGACCAATAAGACTTTCATGAATGTATTCTTCCTTGAATGATAAGTTTATCTATAAAAATCTCAGGATTTTTTGATACTCATTACTGCATTAACTTCTGAATTATATCGCTATTCTCGTTAGTTCCTTAGCACTAGAAGTTAGAAACTTCTTGATGAAATTTAGTAACTTGAAAATTCAAAAATAGTACACCCACACTGAAACTCAATGGCATCAGAAAATCTGAAACTAAGAAAGAAAAACAATCACTTGAGTTAATGTTTATTTAGCACCTTGTTTTTTTAGAAGGAATGTATACCTTCTGGGAAATGGTATTCCTAAAAAAAAAAAAAATCATAATTTTGACCTTGGTGGGGAAGGTCAAGAGTGTGTTTTTTATGCTTAATCAAGCCAATATAAAGAAAACAAAATATCATTCAGTTACATACCGTAACATTTTACTAAGTAAATTAAGTACCTACTTCCTCTGGTTGCAGGCACTGGAAGTTGATTACGCAGTGTCAATAGATTTGAATGAAAGTTCATCCTGTCTATTCATAGAGTAATAAACATTGATTATCTCTCAGCTGTGGACTTTCTTTTTCTGTCTCTAATACAAGGCCAACGTTTGTGACTGCAGCTCACTATAAAGAGCAATAAATGCCACTGTAGTTGCTGACCAGAGACACTGAAGCAGAGCTGAGTGAGCTTGAGCTAGTTGTTAACTTCTCTAAGTCTGCATCCTCATCTGAATTATGATAAAGGCCATGTTATGGGCCTTTCCCATGAGATTTAATGAACAGATGTGTGTATGTCAAAGTGCTTTCAACATATAAACTACATACTACCCAGGGCATAGCATTATAGAAAAGGAAAATATGTATAAGTATTTCATTTTGGTATCTATGATTCTCTCTTGGCTTCGTATTCACGTGAACTATGATGAAAAGCCTCGGGAAGATCTTTATTTAAATTATTTTTAATCTTGATTTTTAAGGCTGGTGGCTGGTGTCTTGTTATGTGGAGGACTTTCACCCTTCACCACAATGAGTATATTAGGGTTATTCTGGATTAAATTATTCTCTTTCCTGTCATTTCTATACCATCTCCATATGCAATATCATCCATTTCCTTTCATTTCCTTTGATATAACAATGCCTCTGTAATCCATTATTTTGAGCCTAAGTCTTCTATCTGTTAGGTTGGTCAGCCAGTGGTTTACTGGTTAGCTCTAGCTGTGTGCTCATAGGTAAGGCACCAGATCACAAACAGCCCTCCCTTGTTCCACATGTGTTCTTTCTCTGTCTTCCCCTTGCATGGGAATGAGCCTATCATTCACAAACGTCTTTGAAACAAATTTTAACTTGATGTTGACATTCGGCCTCTGGCATTCCTCAAATTCACTGGAACAATAATTATGTCATCTTCACTCTCACTGCTTCCATCGAGAGTAACTCAACATTATCAGTCTCTAGTATTATTTACTTTTCCTCACCTCCATGTTATCCACATTGTGTCTTGCATGATCTTTCTAAAAGAACAGAATTTGACATTTCAATTTTTTAAATTTTTAAATGGCTTTCTCCATGCCAAGCAATGAAACAGCTCACAAGGGCTTCATGCAGATATAGGATTCTTTTCTAACCTCTTCCCATGCTCCTCCTTACCATTTGACATTAGCATGAGAGGGTTTTCTGCTCAGACCACTCTGTTATCCTTCTTGCAACACCCCCACACACAAACACACACACACACACACACACACACACACACACACACACACACACA
>CAJQZJ010032856.1:3717284-3736323 GCA_907164525.1 Lophiomys imhausi
ATATATGTGTATATTACTTTCTTGCTTTATGCTTTTCAGATCTCAAATTAAACTTTGTATCCTCCAGGCATCTTCCTTGCATATACCACTCCGAAGTTAAATATCCACCCCATCATAGTCTCGTATGCCTTCCCATTATAGAATTAGATGGTAATAATTTAGAAATCCCTAGAAAATCTCTGCTAAACCATTTGATCATTACAGACAAGCCCCCCACCCTCTCTGTCCTTTCATGTAGATATCACAGTTCAGCCAGAACATTAAATCTATGGGTGACACACATTGTAATAAGAGATATATAGCAAATGACTGATCTAATTGATTATAGAGACTATTGAAATACACAAGAAGTCTATAAGGCTGGATAGCAGTCAAAAGCCTTGGGTACAAGCTCAACTAGAAATTTCAGGCAAAATTTCTTCTTCAAGGAGGCCTCAGCTTTGCTGTTCAGGCATTTCACCTGGTTGAATTAGACTTACCACAATTATATAGAATAATCTCTTGAATATGAAGCCAACTGATAACGCACTCAAATCACACCAGCTAAGTAACATCACAGTATCACTGATGTTTGACAGAAGAACTAGGGAATGTAGGTGAATAAAGATGATAAAACCGACAATACAGTTTGATACCTCCTACAGGGTAGACACTCAGTGTCTGTGTGTGTGTAGTGAAGGGATGTTTGAGCCATTTTCTTCAGAAAGGACACTTATGGGAGAACTTTCAGGTGATGCTTTCTATTTTATGCTATTATTAAAGTTTGCATTATCATATTGTTTATGTCTTATTGATGGAGTTTGGCTCATACATTCGAAAGGCAAAATGTTTCATGCTCTAAGTTGCTTTTCTTTTCTTTCTTTCTTTGCTTTTGTTTGTTTTGTTTTGTTTTGTTTTTGAGATAGGGATTCTCTGTGTAGCCATGGCTGTTCTGGAACTTGATCTGTAAACCAGCCTCAAACTCAAGAGATCCTCCTGCCTCTGCCTCCAGAGTGTTGGAATTAAAGGCATGTGCCACCACTCACAGCTTCTGAGTTGCTTTTCAACTCCTAGATTTCAAAAAAAAAAGAATGGGTATCATTTTGTGTATTAGACCTTCACTTTTTAGAGAGTGTGGTCTGTCTTGTTATTTGTGATTCTTCAGTCCCACCATGATATAGGTCCACAAGACCTGTTCAGTATGCACCTCTTAAAATAAATGAAATTAATATATTAGGATGGTTGTAAATGATAGATGTATGGCATTTTCTATTACACTTATAAATGTTTTCAATTGATTCCGCCTTATAAGGCAAATGCCTTTTAAAGTGCTTCTTAAAAGGTGGGGAAAACTCCACAATTAGCAGGAAATTAAAAACTTTTCTAAGGTAGGTATGGTGGTGCATATATGGGATCCCAGTATTTGGGAGGTGGATGTGGGAGAATTATGGATTTGAGGTCAACTTGAGCTACATACCTTGTCTCAATTTTTTTTCTGTGTCAGCACACTATAAAATGCTCCAACATAATTAATAATTGGGAAATAACATTTTATATTGTCATTTTCTCCCTTACTGTATTATCTAAAATCAATAACCTTAATAATGAGAATACAACCTGAGAGCTATCAAAAGTCAACAGTAATAAAAATTATTCTTTTATTGTGGAGAAAAGAAATAAGAAGAAATGTAGTATATTAAAACAGTCTTAAGATACTATCACTTTTAAGCAACACCATTCATTTATTTACATTAGGAAGTAAGGAGTATATTTTTGCCAATCAATCATTACTTGCTACCAACTACAAGTAACATTCCATTTTGGATATGTTAAAATGTACGCCTCAGACTTGATAGAACATGATGTATGGTCCTGGTGACCAGACGCATGGCCTTGCAAGGTGATGATTAGTTACCTTTCCATTCTTCCCTAAGCTGACCAAGAAAATCAAATGGAGTTTTTTAATGTGTTATGCTCATCATCCATTCATTGTGTTTTTCTATATCAGTAGCAAAGAAGGCCCCCTATTTAATTGATTTCCAAGGATTCTATAATTCTTCTTTCTTCTTTCTTCTTCTTCTTCTTCTTCTTCTTCTTCTTCTTCTTCTTCTTCTTCTTCTTCCTCCTCCTCCTCCTCCTCCTCCTCCTCCTCCTCCTCTTCCTCCTCCTCCTCCTTCTTCTTCTTTTCTCTCCTATTAAAATAAAATTTTAATATAAAATATTTGATTATGGTTCTTCATCCTCCAACTCCTCCCAGATTCTCGACACCTCTCCACCCACCCAAATTCATATCTTTTTTCTTTCTCTCTCTCATTAAAAAAAAAAACAACTAAGAATGAAAAAATATGATAAAATGAAAACAAGCCCGAATACAACAAAACAAATAAATACAAAAATGAAGCCTACATAAATCTCAGGAAATACATATATATGTAGAGATCCACACATTAGTAAACTCCCCCAAAATCTCCTAAAATACAAAATCAGAAACAATAATATAATAATAATAATAAACATTTAAAGTAAGAAAAAATGCTCAGATGGCATTAGAAGACAGAAAATCCCTCCAAAAATGCTATTGATTTGCTTTGTGTTGACTGTTTATGGCTGGACATGAGGCCTGATCATAAGAGTGATCTGTACACACAGTGAGACTCTGTTAAAGAAAACTATTTTTTTATTTGCAAGTGATTATCAGCTGGAGATAGCTCAGGTGAGGGATGTGACTTATGTCCACTTTCATTCTTAGCACTGTGACCCTATAAGGTTTAGACCTGGGCAGGTTCTGTGCATGTCACCATAGCTTCTGTGAACTCCTAAAAACATTGGCTCTGCTGTGATTAGAAGGCCTTGTTTCCAGTGTGTTCTCCACCCACTCTGGCTCTTATAATCTTTCCACCTCATCTTCTTCAGGCTTTCCTAAGCAGTGAGGGAAGAAAATTGATGGAGACATCCCATTTAGGATCTAGTGTTCTATGGTCTCTCATGCTCTCATATTGTCCAACTGTGGATCTCTGTATTTGCTCCCATCTACTGCAGAAGAAAGCTTCTCTGATGATGGCTGAGTGAGACATTGAACTATGAACATAGCAGAAGATGGTTAGGAGTAATTTTGTTGCTACATTCCTACAACAGAAGAGTAGTATTTTGTTTTCCTCTAGGTCCTTGGCCTATTTAGTCTCAGGTTCTTGGTTACCCAGTGTTGGGAATGGGGTGCATCTCATGGAGTGGACCCTAGTTCAAATCAAATATTGGTTGGTTACTCCCTTAAGCTTTGTGACACCACTGCATGAGGATATCTTGCAAGCAGGTCACTATATTAGATCAAAGGTTTTGTACTTGGGTTCATATTTACATTTCTCCTTTGGTAACGTTCATAGTATCTTCTAGTACAATGAACACTAGCCTGTAGGAGTGAAGATTTTAGGTAGGTACCAGCTCAACTTTTCCATGTTCAATGAGTTATGTGTGTTGTCTTCATTAGTAGGACCTTGTCAGTCTGCAGAAAGCCACCTACAGTCTTGACAGTAGCCTATGTTGTTTGGGGATTCCTGTGGGGCCCCTTTGGCTAACAACTCATTATTTGTAACTCATTCCAAGAACTACAGGCTTCTTTGATAATGAAAGATGTCTGGATGGGTTTCTGATTTCCCTGTTATTTCGTGAGTCATTTAGATCTTCTTCATACATGTATGTGTTTTAGGAAGCTCTCACTGTGTTAGGTTTCCCATCTTTAAGATTAAACTGTGTAGAGTAGGTAATTAATGTACCCATGTTATGGGTGATGAATCACTGTGGAGTTTGCTATCTAGGAGTTTATAAAGAGTAATAGTCTGTAGCTTCTACAGACCAGTCAAGTGCTCTTTAGGGCCTTGGATCCCCATCTGTAAAATGGGGATGACAGCAGTATACTCTGTATTATAATTTAGTGACTATGCATTGGTACTACATTTAAAGGTATCTGATACATGTATGCATTCTTCTAATGATGTCTATATATTTATTATCTTACCTGGTGACCTGCCTGCAAGATATCTTTGTGTAATGTGGGTCACAAAACTTATGGAATTAACCAACCAAGACTCTTAATAGAGTCCTCTATTAAGTCCCACCATTGATTATCCAAGATACTGAAGGACTTTAGAATTTTCTTTCTCTTCTTTGGTGTTAATGCTGTAACATACATATACACAACAAAGGAAAAAGCCTGATTTTCCCCCCAAATTTGACTAAACAGAACAGTCCTGTAGACCAGCTGTGTGATCCTGTGCAATTTTGGGCTAGCAACTCCAAAGACATGTGACCAAGCCATTACTATGCTAAAAGCAGCTGCCATTAGCTTCTAGTGCTGTGTTGGCTGGACTGGCTTTGTTAGAATGGTTATGTGGACTGTCTTTGGTGCTGACTTTTATTGGGTATATCATGACTATGAAAGTTGGGGTACAGAGACAGGTTGGTGCATTAATGATACAGAAGCACAGTTTAGTGGAAATGGGGGCATCATTGCAGTCACCCAGCTCAGAATTTTGTGGTTTCTATGTAAGCTTGGCTAAACTACTCAATTTCTCTGACTTGGGGAATGACTTGCAATTAAAATAATTTTACATTTAGAATAGTTACAAAGAATTCAGGAAGTATCATGAACTGTTTGTCACAAGTTATTGGTTGTGCTAACATTTTCACATACTTTTATTACTCAGTGTGTGTATGTGAGTGTGTTCATGTATACACCTATATATCATACAACATGGGGCATTCATTGTTGCTTTGCATTCATACGAAAGTAAAGGTATTTTCTTACATAATCAGACTACCTTCATCAAATTTTGGAAAGCATTGACATAATTCTATTATCTAATTGAAAGGGCATTTTCCAAAATTAATTGACTGTTCCAATAATGTTTTTATTGCTCATTTCCCCAGTCTCAGTTCTAATCACGAGACTCACACACTGTATTCAGACAGCTGAATAGGTGTCATGTCTCTTTCATTTTCTTGAGCCAGGTTTTTGTTAACTTTCTGTGATCTGACATTTTAGACAAGCACAGCCTAGTTTATAAAATGATCCTCAGTTTTGTTGTATCTGCTCTTTCCTCACAATTAGATTCAGTTGCAGTTTATGCATTGTTGGCAGGAACAGGATGTAGCAAGATGTGCTTGGCACATTCCTCCACACCTGGGAGTGTTCAAAGTCTACTTGCCTCAGCATTGTGGCTATTAAATGTGATTATTGGTTAAAGTTTCTTGCTATATAGTTTCCTCTCTCCTATTAGTATATTTGAGAAATATGTGCTATGCATGGAAAGGATATAGCTGGACCAATAGATTGGACTTAGAAAGAAGAAACCAAAGCTAGCAAGCCCAGGCTGCTTTTTCCTTAGACCTGCCAGCTGAAAGGTGCTGACCACTTTCAAAAGAGATCTTCGTCTCTATGACTAAACTCTCTAAAGTGCTCTCACAGACATGCCTCCAAATCAAGTTGGAATCTACTAAAAGGAAGAACTTTTTCTTCTCCTTCATTCAGATATTAATGCATTTAATATCAATATGAGCTTCCAATGAACTTTAATTCCAATATGATCTATTGATTTAGAACTAAATTTTTTTTTTCTGGATTAGAGATTGAATTTAAGGTCTTTTGCATCTAAGCAAAAGCTTTACTATGACTGAATGTCCAGGCACGTATCTATAATAAACATACATGTGTATATGGGTGTGTGCATGTGTGTGTGTGTGTGTGTGTGTGTGTGTGTGTGTGTGTGTGTGTGTGCTGTCTTGAGAGAAGGTCTTTCTAAAATGCCCAGTCAGACCTTGAACTCACTCTTTAGACCTGGAAGGACCTTAAATTTGTATTCGTCTTGCTTTAATCTCCCAAGTAGCTGGGATTAGAGTCCTGTACTCACACTCTTTCTGCCTGCACCAAGCTATTTGTTTGTAAGAATGCCCTTCAGATGATTTTTAAAATGTGTATTTATGGTTGTAGTTATGTGTACAACACAAACATTGCCATTTTTACAATTTTACATGAATAATTTCAAGGAGAAACTCCTCTAGGTTTTTTCTTAATGTTTATTTATTACTTCTGGTTACATCTCCATCACAGTACCCTCTTTCCACCCCTCCCAGTCACACCCTCCCACCCTCTACCCCCATCTCTGGGATACCTCTATCCCACTCCTCTAGAGTGGAGTGTCCCTATATGTTAGCTAAGGAGACAAATAAAGGATTATTTGTACATTGAAGAAGCTGACAGATTTTGTAACAATGCAGAAAGTGATTGGTCATTCTCATAACATTCAAGTCACTATTGTACCAATGGGCATATCTTCCCAGGCCAATAGCTGTTGCAGTGTTACAACTGTGTAAGACTGCTAATTTCTTTTCTCACCTAGTAACATATATAGAAAGAACCCCCCAGCACTATAACAGCTATCCAGTAGGGATGAAGCTTCCAGATCAGCACCAGCATGATTTCTTCATGTTCATTTGGAAGTCTATGGTACCCTACTGACCAACAGCCCACACCTGGAAGTGGGGTTTTTATTTGATAGCCTTTGCTGTCTGGGAACAGCACTGTTCCATTATAGGGTAATCCTATTTAAATACTTTTTTATACCTGTGTGTGTGTGTGTTTTAGAGAGCTGCTAAAGCAGTAGGTTCCCATATGACACTTTCAGAAGTCATTAATGTTAGTTGTTCCTCATCATTTTCCCTCCTTTACCTCTTCCTTCCATCCCCACCCTACTTTCACATCACAGAAAGTTGAAGATACAATGAACCAGATGCTGCCAATCTATTTCCTTAGGGCAAAGCATAAGGGTCAAGATCAGAATCCTGGATGTATTCTTGTGTTGTTACAAATCAAACCAAATTTTTCAAATATCAATTAAAACCTTTTCCCTTACAGAAATCTGGACATGTTTTATCCAGTGACATAAGTATCAGATCAGAATACAAAACAGCATAGGTAATATATATAATCGTTAAATTAATATATCTAATTAGTTGGAAAGAAATTATCTACTAGTACCTTTGTAGATATTTTCAGTCAGATTCAAATTAGGAAAACATAAGTAAATAGTTGAAAAGAAATTTCTTAACAGTAAACATGAAATATCATACTCCTTTGTAGTGATGCCTATAAGCACTAGGGTGTATTCCAAAGGACGAATAAGTGGATGTATCAGTCTAAGTCCCCAGCAACATAATGTTTTTGTGGTGCTCAGAGATTCTTGAGCCTTAGAAGGAAAGAGGAAAAAGAATAGATCACTCGTGAAGATGAGAAGTTACCCTTTTGTGTTCGGTTTACTCCCCATTCCAAAAAAAAAAACCTCAGAGAACATGGCAAACACTGAACCTCTGTAAGCAATTATGGTCCTTAATGTAGAAGCAGTGGTTTTCAACCTGCCGGTAACAGCCACACTGGGGGTCACGTATTAGATATCCTGCATATCAGATATTTACATTGTGATTCATAACGATAACAATAAATTACAGTTACGAAGCAGCAATCAAATAATTTTATGGTTGGGGATCACCACAACATGGCTGAATAAAGGGTTGTAGCATTAGGAAGACTGAGAATCAATGGGAGAATTTCACATGTGGTGTCTTCATCAAGAAGGACGGAAAGAGAAGTTGACATCCTGCTTAGGGATCTGTACACTAAGCCATTCTGGAAATGTTTGTTTTCATTTTGGTATTGTTCATTTCATCAGAAAGTGTTTATCAGGTGCCTATTTCTTGCTAAGCAGTTATTCTATCTGATAGAGACTTGGGCAAGACAGGTCAATATTCTCCGCCTTTGTGGCACCACTTTTCAGCATGGGAGGAGGACGAGAGGTAATTCCATACAGTCATAGATGAAATGGTTACAGACTACCAAAGGAGCCAAGAAGAAAATAAGCAACCACTATGATGAAAAAAATAAACAGGTGACTTGCTTGGATAATGTAGTCAGAGGGAAGGTGACATTGAAGTTGAGACCTGAAAGATTTGAAGAAACCCTTGTTGTGAGAAATGGGAAAAGAATGCTTCAGGCCAAGGAAAGGGTAGGTGAAAAAACCTAGACTAGAAAGAACATGAAGTTGGACAGAGAGAAAGCGACAGCTTTGACTAAAACACAAGACAACGGCTAGAGAGAAAGGCAGCCATGCATGGCCCGGGGAATGTGTGGACTGATTAGACTGCACTGCTGATACAATGGGAAGTCAGAGAGAGTACAACAATGAGGGAAGCATTGCCATTGGAAACAATGCTGAGGTAGTGGGTGGCAGGGAGGTTTTAGAACATCCTTGTTTGATCTTGGATGTTTTGAATTGAAAATGTTCCCATGTCCCACAGTTATGCCACATTGGTACTTTCAGTAGATTGCTTGGCTTTTAAACTTGGAAGGATCCAACCCACATGAAGGTGACTCCTTCTGCTTCAGAGTTTGTGCAGAGAAACAGACAGATCATTAAATTCAATTCTAAACTATTTCAGAACTCTGGAGCACACAGGCCTATACAAGGGACTACAGAAATATGCCCCAGGACTCTCAGCCTCAAGAACCATGATACATCCTGGGTATCATGGGCTCAGTTCAGCTCAATATTATTATTCATCATATCCTCTATGGAACAGCCATGAGTGCTACTAACACTAATGGGCACAATCATCTTTACCAATGTGTGATATCATTCACAAGAGATGAGCTACATGACAAGCTTTTTTTTTCTTAAAGCAGAAGACTACCAAGAAAAAATGTTTCAGAAAAAGCCATAAAAAGTAAACAGATGAATATAGAAATCACTGTTGGTTTTGGATGGTACCCTACAGAAAAGGAGCTTCCTTTCCATGAACAGATTGAAGGAGTTTAATATTCCAGTTGTGTAGATGACTGGCAAATGTGTGTTTTGGAGTGATTAATCACCCAACACTTAGTGAGAGGCTGGCTGCACAGAGCTGCTTAGCATTCTACTTTCAGCCTAGAGTCTGGGCTTGGAGGACCTCTAGTGGCTGTTGCCATACTCATTAAGAGAAAAGTGAACAACTGCCATGTCATCTGAAGAGTTTTATAAACAGAGTTTAAAATGGAAGAGTTCTAAGTTTGTTCCCCTTTTATGAGGGTTACAAAGTGTTGGAAGGTCTATCTGGTGAGTCAAGGTCTCTCAGAGAAATGGGGCCAAACAGCTGAAGATTGATGCTGCAATCTATGGAGAGAAATTGGGAACTGTCCAGGCAGCCACTGATATGTCATTTCTTAGTTTTGGAAGCTGCTGGCCCTGCACTCCTGCATAATCAGATATATTTATCCCTCTCAGGTCTCTGATGCGGTTGAAGACTAGAAAGCTAGTCTCATAGTTAAATTTTGAGTTGTTTAGGAATTAAGAAGGTGTTCTGGATCTAAGAAGATGTTTTAAAATTGTGATGCAAGTTAGGATGGAAGCTGAGTTGGATATAGAACTTTAAACTCATGGAGATGGTTAGATAGTAGAATGTTAAAATCATTTGCCAAAAACGTATGGAATGGACATTGGGAATGTATGCTAAGCCTTATAATTCTCATAATTGTGGCCTGATTATTTCTGTTGTTTTGTATTGTATTTTTTGTTATAAGAGAAAGAGCCATTTGTTGGACTGAAATGGGGACCTGTTGGAGGGAAAAAGATATACCTTAAACTTAACAAAAAGGAAGTGGATGGGGGTATTGAGGAGGAATAGGGTGGGACCAGAGGGGGAGTAGGGAGGGGATTGCGATTGAGATGTAACTTGAAGAAATAAAAATGAAAACAAAACAAATAAAAACAAAAAAAGAAAACTACAACGTTGGATCTCCTTGTCAACCAGTATGTGCTATTGAATTAGTACAAGAGGTTCCTCGATGAAAATAAAAGCGACAAATACTCTATTCCAAGAAATGAAATTTCTGCCTCTCAGAACCTACTTTAAGATGTTGGGTGAATACTCTTTAAGCAATTAAGTCCACTTGGTCATGAATTCCATTTGCTTCTCATTGATCACTTGGTGGGGCTCCATAAGGACAAACACCAAGTAACAAGGCAGTTGTTGTTGGGAGAGCAAAATGTACCAAGCTTTTTCTGTTTGATTATTACTGGAGACTTTTTACTTTAGACTGTAAAGTGAGACTGGAAGTGTGTTCTACAGAGAGGTACTCCAGCCAGAAGTTCTGATCAGACCTATTTGAGTCTGTCAGGAAACCTCCATAATGAAGTTGTAGAATGAGAGAGACTTTACCTGTCCTGTTTTGTGCCATACCTCCGATGTCTCATACACTAAGGTTTTCAAAGCAGTTTATTTCCAATTAGGTAATGGAAAAATTTTAAAGCAAATTTGTTTCTCAGGGCTAGCTGTGTTCCACATGTCATGGAATGGTGCTTCTAAAATGTTCTTTGACTGTTAACCATTATCGTATGGTAATGAACTAAGAAGAGCCTTTGGGCAAGTAAGATTAGAAACATAAATAATTAAAGTGGGAACACTACCAATATTCTGAGAACTAGTGTTTTCTGGGTATGTTATGAAGGAGGCTGAAAAAGGGATGAAGTCAACATAAGAAAATGTCCTGGTTTCCAGAAGGCACGAGCAGTGAGGAACACAACTAAGACAACATTCTACTCTGGAACTTTAGAGCAAGAATGAGAACACAGGAATTTTTGTTTAAATTTTTAGACTTCATGCACACATGTTTCATTCACATAATTTCTACCTCTTTTTCTTCCTGCAACTCATCCCAAGTCACCCTACTCTCTTAAATTCATAGACTATTTTCTCTCTCTCTCTCTCAGCAGCCACTAATTTTCCTATAGCTCTTCATCTAGGGTTGGGGCCCTGTGAAATATTCCCCATCCATGTTGGCATGCCAAATGGTACTATTATTGTTCAGGTCTTGTTTAGACAATTACATTTGTTTTTGTTTTGTTTTGTTTTGTTTTACGTTTCCTGGCTGTAGCTTCCCCATCATGTATAGAAGACACCATCTTGCAGCAGATACCCTAGTCCCCTGTCTCTTAAATTTTTTTCTGTCTCCTCTTCCACAACGTTCCCTGAGTCTGTGGTGTAGGGGTTGGATTACAGATTTATCAGTTAGTGTTGGGAATCCCAGTCAGTTGTTCTCTGCATCTTTACCCATTGTAGGTTTCCGTAATAGTCTCTATCTGCTGCAGAGAGAAGCTTCTTTAATTAGGGGCCAGAGCTACACTTATCTGTGTTTGTAAGGACAATCTTTTAGAATGCAATCAGAAATGTAATCGTTATAATTACAGTTTGTTTTGAGAAATGATATTTGTTTAGGGAAGTGGCAGCAGCATGTTTTCTTCCAGGGGCTGTGATCTCACCAGCCAAAGTAATTGTCTAGGTTACAAACCAGGCATGAATTCTCTATTAATCAGGCCTTGATTCCCACGAAACAACTGTTGGTTACCCCTAATACATAGGTACCACTATTGCATGATGGGGCTGGGCTCTCTTGCCATACTAGTTGCTGTTGTTCATGGGCTTTACAGCTGAGTATGACTACTGAGTGCTTTTCTCCCATTTCCACTGCTGTTAATGTTAGAAGCGTGTGTCAGATCGCCTGCAGCTTATGAGATATCTGGTCTGGGTAGGTGAACTTGGGTCCTCAGGCATAGTAACAAAGGCTCTTAATTTCTGGAGCATCTTTCAAGTGCCTAACCTGAAATGTAGCTAAGAACAGACATCTCCTCTTCTGTTTGATTCTAGAATACCTCTGTGTTCGAGAGACAAAACTAAATATCTTAAAATTTGGTGTTCTGTTTAGCATTTTGCTAACAGTCAATCAAATTTGAAGGCAATGAAAAGACATCTTAGATATGTAGGAAATGAACCTTACTTCTGTTGTAATTACTGCTCTCCCATCTGACAATAGCAAATTAGAGAAATAAATATATACAGGTTAGATGTGAGATCCAGGAAGTGAGGGCTCCCACCCAAGGAAATAATTAAGAAGGCTCCCACATGAAGCAGGTGCCAAGATCAATTAGTCTAGCTTGGAGCAAGGGATGAAGGTGTCAGAGTAGGGGAAATGGCCAAAGGACAAGAATAAAAGTGAAAAGCAGCAATTTGAGGAAAATTAAAGGATACACAACAGAAGAAAAAGGTACTCGTGCCTCCCTTTCTATAGTAAATAACACAGTAGCATAATAACGTAAATTCTTTACATTACTATTCAATCTATGTACCAAGTACAGAATAGTGTGGTTACAAAATAAAATGTAGAGGTTGAAAAGTACAAAGTAATCGGAAAATAATAGGGAGCAAAGGGAGAGAGAAGGGGTTCAGGTCAGGGTTCAATACATGATGAAGATTTGCACTGCATTAAGGTGCCCGGTGGTCAGTGCAATGATAACGGAGAGCCAACATCTGGGAGATGAGACAGGTTTTCTTTGTAAACAGAAACTACTAGTCATGTCCCCATGGCCTGTGACCCTTTCAAGAACATCTGCTCCTAATTAATGCAAAGATGCTGCGTGTACTCATAGCTGGTGGTAGGTGGTAGTGACAATAGGACACCTCACTTAAGAAAATATAAAGAAGTACCATTTATTGGTGAAATATAAAGAGTGAAGGTGTTCAATTTAATTTTTACAATGGTAACCAGTAGAAAATGCGTTTAATTGTAGAAGGAACTAAAGAGATCGCTATTTCTTATTGGGTTTTTATTATGGGGTGTTGGTCCAACTGAAGTTGCACCTTATGTTAAAGGCCAATAACTCAAATCATGAGCATATTAAAGGGACAAGTGATAATGTCTATGAAATATTGAAAAAATGCAAAATTTATCTCTGTAAGAAACAGAAGTGGGGGTGAACATACACAGGACTGATTATTTCTGGGGTTTTTTGTTTTGTTTAGTGTAAACTGTTTTTATATACTCTGATTTTTTTAGTTACTTTGAATTTGTTATTTTTATAAATCAGGCATTTTAAAGCATTGCAACACATACATTTAGCCTCATCTACTTCCTCTACCAGAAACTCTGGGTCTCTTTATTGATGCATTTTAAGTCTCGAAAGTCCATAAAGATCAGATGATAGAGAAAGAAATGGAGCTGAATCACATACTAGCCCAGAAATTTATAGCAGGAAATTATGCAAAACCAAAAGGCCTTTACTGGCAAAGAAACTTTTGCAGGAAAGAATAGCTATTGAAGAAAATTACAGCAAAGAACCTGGATGAAAAGTGACAGGAAATTAATATTTTTACCATGTGGTTATTCATACTTAAAAATTATCGAATCTTTCCTCTGTGATGGGCACTGTGGTGCAAAATGATTGATAGAGATTTGATTCCTATGTTTTAAGAATTTCATGCACTGTAAGAGCTCAAAGACAGAGGACATCTGATGGAACAAATTGGCATCACATTAATGCTTAAAAATAAGGTGCCATGCAATGCTTAAATATCTCAGCGAACACAAAAGTTGACTTCTTTACAAAGACTGCGTTATATTTGAGGTCACTGGGGGGGTAAATATCATGTCCATCAATTATTTTGAAAATATATGTCCAAATAATAATAGACAGTTAAGGCTTCTGTGCCAGTGACATCTGTTGAAATGTTGAACAGTCTCTCTAAACCAAAATCAACATGACAGAAATCCTCCTCTGAAATATCAGCTGAATCTGGCTGAATAAAAAATTAAGCATACATTTGATGGTTAGTCATCATATGTAGTCAATTTACCATAATCTCCAATCATTTTGAGAAGAGTCTCAGTGAGGAATTGTATGAAATGGGTTAGCCTGTGGCGCCCCTATGAGATATTATTTTTATTGAGTTAACCAATATAGGAATATATGCCCTGAATTTGAGTGGTATCATCTATTTGGCTGGGTGTTTAACTACATGAAAAGGGCAGAGCCTGCTGGAGGCATGCATTAATTCTCTGTCTGCATGTGACCATGGATGTGACCAGCTGCTTCAAGTTCCCACTATGTTGACTTCTCGACAGTAAGGTGTACTCTGAAATTCTAAGTTAAAACAAACTCGGTCCCCCCTAAGTTGCTTTCACCACAGCAACAGAACGGAGACAAAGACACAATTTATCTAACCAGGCCCAGGAGAAAGCAGACTGCTGGGTCACCTTCTTGTTTTAGACCCTGCAGCTCCACACACTACATGTTGCAATTATGTGAAGCAAGACTTCATTCTTTTTAGGGATATAATTAAGCATTTATTAGAGAAAATTAGTAAACAGTAAAAATCAGGCCATGCAGCCAGGTTAATTCAGTGTCATCCCCATCCTGTGTTGTAATCTAGATGCTTCAATCACACTACACACTACACACACACACACACACACACACACACACACACACGGCAAAAAAAGCAGTGTGAGACAAAAAGCTGACAAATAACACCGCTGAGTTAATTTTGTATTGGCCATGTACTGCTGGGCACAGGGTCAACGCTGAAAGACAAATGTTAATGATGCTTGCTTCATTTTGCAGTTTCCCTTAATAAAATTTGGTATGGCTGTAAAGTATCACATTTTCAGTTTGTATGACCCTTGAAAATACTAAAGGTAACATTTTGGGTAGGGAAAAAATGCACCCAGGATACAGTTTTGTAAGAAAATCAGAATCCACATCATAAAGGCTTAATCGTGGGAGGGCAAGCTTTTTCAGATATATGAATAAGTTAAGATTTTATAGGAGCCATGAATTGTGTAGCTAGACGGTGCTGCTATTTTGCCTCAGAGGAATGCAGAAGACTTTCAAATCTCTACCCCAACAGATCTATGAAAATGTCTTTACTTCTAGGGTAGAACACGCAAAGCAAACTACGCATGCTTAACAAAGTTTCAACAAGTCCTGGTGACGCTGCTCATGGTTAAGAACACTGGCTTGTCTTCCAAGGGTCCTGAGTAGTTCAATTCCCAGCACCTACACGGCGACTCATAACCATCTATAAAGAGATCTTATGCCCTCTTCTGGCATGTAACTGTACATGCAGACAGAGCACTCATACATTAAAATAAATAAATTATTTATTTATTTATTAAAAAAAAAAGAATGATTAAACAAATCTATTCTAAGGAAATGCTCACTGGGAATCTCAACCTTCTAGAGATTTCTAAAAATCTTATTAGAAGACTTCTTCCCAAGGGCTTGGCACTATCATTTTGATCTCAGGGATTAAAAAATAAAAATAAATAAAGTCCATTATCACTTCAGACACCAGTCACTTGGTCATTTGCATCTGTAAATACTGTCACCAAAACCTATCAAGAGAGACTTTGAAAATATATGACCTATGTAATTACAGATAGATACACCCTACTACACAGATACTTGCTCATCCATGTTCATTGTTCTCAAAAGCTGGGAAATGCAGAGAGCCTAGACGACCATCACTGATGAATGGATAATGAAAATGTGGTTCATATACATAATGGAATATTATTCAACTGTTAATAAAATATGAAATTTGCAGGTAAATGATGGAACCATAAATAATCATCCTGAGTACAGTAACCAAGACTCAGAAAGACAAAAGTTAACATAAGTTGGAAAACACTATTAATAATTTATACTACCCATTTAGGGAAAACATGTATGGAATCTGCTGTATCACTTGTCCTCGGGTATGTGTTAAGTTTGTTATAGTCAAAAGCCTAACATACATTAAAATATTTTTGCACAATATTTCCTTCTGGGTAAAGTATTTGCCTTTCAAACCACAGCCTGCAGTAAATACAAATGTCTCAATCTTCAGATCTGCTGCCTGCTTTTGAGTTTGCATTCTCCTGAGAACAAATAAATATTCAGAGCTGGGCCACCTAGCCTTATTTTCCAAAGGTAAGACATTGAGAAATAACCTCTACCTGAAACAAATTGCATATCTTCTCTTATGTAATAATTTATAATAAAGTTGTAATCTCTGATTCCACTCTTTGGATGAACTCTGGGGAAGTAGGATAAACGTGGCCAACAACCAAGTAAAATAGGACTATTTCATCATTTAAGTCTAATTTGATGAAAGAAACCCGGAGCAACCGAAAAGTTTAAAAATACTCCGGCAGCTCATATACAGGATAGGATTCACTGCCTTCACTTCACACAACACTTTGAAGTTTGCCCATGTTATTGTTTCTGTCAGCGGCTATCTGTCATAGGGAGGTAGTACAGCTTTCAAGTCCATTGAGCAGATAAGGGACGCTGAGGTATGAGCAGTTACCATCTGAAGGCTTGTGAGCTAGAGACCACTCCCCACCATGGTTGTCTGGAGTTGGTAGAACCTAGAAGAGGCAGGGCTTAGTACAAGATGGTTAGGGCAGGTGGGTGGCATTGCCTCTCAGGGGCTTGAGATGATCTTATGAAGTGAGTCAGTCCTTGTGAAGCAAGGCCACAGCATGGGCTTGTCCCATACGCATTTTACTTCCAGTCCATGTTGCAGCCAGGAGGCCTCAGCTGTGGCTAAATAGGAGGAATCCTTCCATGTCAGACTTTCAGCTTCTAGAACTCTGAGCTAAAATAAACCCCTTCTCCATAAAAAGCACTCACCATCAGGTGTGGTGCTAAAGCAAGATAAATCGCACAAATGCACTAGGTAGCTGAGATATTTCAAATATTCAACGTTTGGAAATCAAACATCTAAAAATATTCGTATAATGTATGGGTATGTCATTTGCTTTGTTTTGCTGTTTGTGGAGGAGGTTTGTTGAAGCTTACAGTCCCACAACACAGTCCACCACTGAGAGAAGTCAGGCCAGGAACCCGAAGGAAAGACCTAATGCAGAGTCATAGAGGAATACTGCTTGTGGGCTTGCACCCTATGGCTTGCTCAACCTGCTTTTCTGTATAACCCAGGACCACCAGATCAAGGATGGCACCAATTACAGTGATATGGACTCTTGCCCGTTAATTGTCAAACAAGAAAATGCCTCACAAGTCTTGTCCACAAGCTAATCTGGTGGAAGCATTTTCTTTCCTTTTTTTTTCAACATCTATTTATTTCATCAAGTTACATCTCAATCACAGCCCACTCCAGCCTCCCCTCCTGATCCCACCCTCCTACCTTCTACCCCTCTCTCCCTCCTATCCTCTTTTTTTTAACTTAAGGTGTATCTCCCTCCCACAACATTAATGGGTGTTCCCTCTTTCTATATAACTCTGGCTTGGGTGAACTTGTTATAAAACCAGCCAGCCTTCCCACATAGCTTTAGATCCACTTTTTTTTCCACTCTGCTGTATGTGCCATTTTTGGTTTTAGTAATCATTTTGCTGCATCTTGTAGTAAATGTATGTTAAACTTTATAGGAAGCTAGTACAAAATCCTTCTGAAAAACGATGTTCCATTTGGGCATCCCTGCAATGTCTAGAGACTCAGTTCAGCAGCTCTGCCAAGCCTGGGTATGCAGCACTTTAAATTGGGTTCATTCAAGAAGCCATGCAAGTGATAACTTATTTGAAGTTCTGTTTCTTTAGTTACTAAGATTGCGAGAGGTTCTTTTTTTAAATTTATTTATTTATTGCTTCAGATTACATCTCCATCATAGTGTCCTCTTTCCACCCTTCGTAGTCCTGCCCTCCCACCCTCTCCCCCCTAACCCTTCCATCCCTCTCCTCTGGAGTGGAGTGTCTTTTGTGTGCTTAACACATGAGCATTTTGTCTGGTGAGCATTTCTTTATATAACTTGCCACTTTAATGGGGATTTGCATCTTTGTTTGTTTTGTTTTGTTTATTACTTCAAGTTACATCTCCATCGCAGTTCCCTCTCTCCACCCCTCCCAATCCCACCCTCCCTCCCTCTACCCCCTCTCCCACCTATCCTACTCCTCCAGAGTGGGTTGCTCCAATATACCAGCCCCACTCAGTTTAACAGTCATATGAGTGTTGAGCTTCCTCTTGCACTGGGGGCCTATATGGCAACTCCATTAGGGCAAAGTGTCCCACTAACAGGTAACAAGGTCTATGTCCCTGTTCCATTTGATATGTTGGTGGTAGGATAGTTATCTTGAACTACATGGCTAAAATCCAGTTGTAAGTGAATATATGCCATGTGCATCTTTCTGAGTCTGGGTTAGCTCACTCAGTTCCTGAACAGAACACCAACAGCTTAGGCTCTAAGACCAACAATCAATAAATGAGACCTCATGAAACTGAAAAGCTTCTGTAAGGGAAAGGAAACTGTCATTTGAACAAAACGGCAACCTACAAACTGGGAAATGATATTTACCAACCCCACAACTGACAGAGGAATAATATCCATAATTTATAAAGAACTCAAGAAATTAAACACAAAGAAACCAAATAATCCAATTAAAAAATGGGGTACAGAGCTAAACCTAGAATTCACAAAGGAGGAATCTCTAATGGCCAAGAGACACTTGAAGAAATGCTCAACATCATTAATCATCAGAGAAATGGAACTCAAGACGACTGTGAGATTCCATCTCACACCTGTCAGAATGGCTAAGATAAAAAGCTCAAATGACAGCACATGCTGGCCAGGTTGTGGAGAAAGGGGAACCTTCCTCCATTGCTGATGGGAGTGCAAACTGGTACAACCACTATGGAGGTCAGTCTGGCAATATCTTAGAAAACTTGCAATATTGCTCTGCCTCAAGACCCATCCATACCACTCCTGAGTATACTTCCAAACGATTCCTCATCAAACCACAAGGACGTCTCCTCATCTATGTTCATAGCAGCTTTATTTGTAATAGCTATAAACTGGAAACAACCCTGATGTCCCTCCACTGAGCAATGGATTAAAAAACTGTGGTACATCTACACAATGGAATACTACTCAGCCATCAGAAACAACGAAATCATGCAATTTGCAGCCAAATGGATGGATTTTCATCTTTTTGAGAGCATTAAGTGTTAATTGTAAATTTAAGAGAATGTCTTCTATCAGAAAGATGTGTGAATATTATTTTTCTTCAACCCTTTGGCTTCTGCTAAAAGATTTGGTTTTCCTTGCTCCAACTGTAGACAGAATGCTGTCCAAAAAGGACAAAACTTGGAAGCAGGTACGACACGGTAGGCAAGTCCTTCATAACCCCTGATCTACAATCAATTTCTGTCA
>CAJQZJ010032856.1:3736723-3760224 GCA_907164525.1 Lophiomys imhausi
ACTTAGCGCAGCTGAGAGGGGCACCCATGCTAGCTAAAGATCAGTGAGGATGCTGAAGAGGGGTATTGTTTCCATGAAATTACCAGCTTCAAAAATAAGAGTGCACTAAATTGATTGCAGCATTAAGTTTAGATTCAATTGGTTAGCCAATATAATACAAAACACAGAATATCATCATTAACTCTAAACTTTTCTCTAGTACTTTCTGCGAATTATAGTATCTCCCAGGGTTTGAGCATTATATATGTCCTTCTTACACACCTACAGGAAAAAAATGTCAGTACTCAGATTCCATTTTGTTTAGAAAAATCACTGTGAACTCATGCCTTAGAAAAAGAAATATATGTGATATGTGTGTGAAGGTACTACAGCACAAATGTAAGGATCAGAGGACAATCTGGGGGCAGTTCTGTCCTTCAGAGGGTTTTGAGTTTTGAGACTCAAAAGAGAAAAGAAATATCCATACACATTCAGGTGTACACACACACACACACACACACACACACACACACACACACACTCACATGCAAATGTATTCTGATTAAAGTGAACAGAAGGAAACATTGTCCTGTCAACACTTTTGAGAGGTCCAAGCACAGAATTCAATTTTTTAAACTCAAATACTATTAACAGCCAGGAAGACAAGATTATTATTAGAAAATTATCAATTCTATATCTAAGGGAAGAGAAATATTTGAATTTATCTAATTATTACCCAAAAGCTGGGAAATGTGGGGGGAAATGCCTGCAAGAAGTCTTATCGGGCTAGTGGTGATGATTTGAACTCCAAGTAATTATAAGAGAAGGTGTACTGTTAGTTTGAATACGGTTGTCTGCGAAAGTTAATGAGCTCTTAGTGCTGCTCCAAAGAAAATGGTTTGTATGAGGAGACTCTTGGCCCTCATATGACTGCTGAAATGGGGTGAGGGACTGTTATGTAGGGACACTCCACTCCAGAGGAGTGTGATGGAAGGGATGGGGGTAGAGGGTGGGAGAGTGGGACTGGGAGGGGCGGAAAGAGGACACTGTGATGGAAATGTAACCTGAAGCAATAAATAAATACTAAAAAGAAAATGGTTTGTATAAGCCTTGTAAAAAGTATAGAAGAAAAGTGATTAATAAGAATGTCTTAAGTTTAATACTTATTCTTCAAAGGTGTAGAAAATGCAATATATAAAGACATTCAGTTCCTTATATATTTGTCTACTACATATCTGCTTATAAACTATAAAGTTTATTTTGCTTCCATCTGTGCACAATAGAAAGAAATTTTTAAAAGCCTAAAAAAGCCAAGAACTGCTGGGGAAACACATACATATCAACGCACACATGCACACACATGCGTATACACATACACATGCACACACACAGACATACACATGTATGGATTCACAGACACACTATAGAACAAATAAACCAAATGGAACCTACACCAGGACTGCAAGTAGGGGAAAATGGTCCTGTGAATCAAAGACAGCAAAAATCTAGCAGCAAGGGATTTAAACAGCGACAATCAATGTCCACAAACAAGCAGTTAGAGAGAGTGATCATCACTGTTCCAGCAAAATAAATGAGCTGGTTCTCTTAATGACCGGTACTAGCTACTTAGAGCTAATCCTGTGTGTCCTAGAACACGAAGTCCCTGTATGGCACCACTGCCGTAATGATAACAAAAGTCTAACAAACAATGCATCAGTTTTTAATAATGCTTGCACGCTAGGTCAACATATCATAATAAGACTGTAGGTGGTATAATGCTAATAAAATGATTGTTAAAAAGTACAATATGTCTGGAGTAAGACTCCAGGAGACAAAATGACAATAATAACAATACTGTCAGTAATGACACTAATAGTATCCACACAAGAAACAAGGACAGAAAGTAAGTTGGCAAAATAGCAAATAAAATATGGCCATTCAAAAAGAAACCTCACTGGGTAAAGTAGCCAACTTCTTTGTTCCATCTATTAATAATGATAATGATGATAATAGTACTACTACAAATAAAATAGTAAGTCTAGTAGTAAATCCTTTGATCTGAGAAAGGTATGTTCTTACTTTTGGATCTGGTATTATTACTTCGTCCCTAAAAATTATCAAAATAATATTATGACAGCTCTTATTATATATCAAAAATAATAGAGCAGTATCCGTAAAAGAAACAGACAATATGAAACGGTGAAGTAATTTAAACCCACAGTTTTGAAGCTGTAGAATTTTATTGAGCTCTAGAAAGTTAACAAACATGCTAAACATATGCATGTGTGTATATGTGCGTGTGCGTGTGCATGTGTGTGTGTTTTCTCATTTTAGGGTTTTTGAAGTATTCAAACAAATTAACGACAGAAATGTATATTTTCAGTTTAAAATTAAAAAAAACTTTAATCAGCCATATATTGTTTACATTTGAATATTTAGGTAACTTGCAATTTTTAAAATCTTTTTATGTGTGTGTGTTAGTGCATGTGAGTGTGGGTGTGTACCAGGATGCAGGAGTGGGGGTAAGAGACCAACTGTGGGTGTCAGTCCCCGTTTTCTACCCAGAAACAAGGTGACTCTTGGTCATTGCTGCATAGCCCTTGCTAGGTGGCTCACAAGCTCCTGGGGACTCTTTTGTCACCTCCTCCCACTTATCCACAGATGTGCAGAAATTACAGATGCATGTGGTGCTGCAATTGGCTTTTGAAAACCTGAACTCAGGTCATCAGGTTTGCAAGGTAAATGTGTTCTTTTCCAACTGATCTACCTCCCTAGCCTGATACTTTTTTTTGGTACTTTTCTTTATATAATGATACAGTATCCACCAGCATCCTTGTGACTATTTCTGGCTTGATTCGCACTGCTATTGATATTGCTCTACACACCCACACACACACACACCCTTTTAAATTTTCAGATCTTTATTTTTCTTGCATCTTTTTGAATTGTTAGACAGTTTTGTACATTTACATAATTAAGTTTAGTCATTTTTACTTCCCATTCTACTGCTTCATCTCAAAATATAAATGTATATGTCTTTAATATGACAGTTAAAATAATTATGCGCAATCGTGGGTGTTTCTCTCCTTGAATCATTCCTCTCACATATTAAAAAAAGAAACATTGTCAGCTCAAAGCAATGATTTTTTATTTTTATTATTCTTATGTGCATTGGTGTTTTGTCTGCATGCGTTTCTGGGTGAGGGTGTTAGAACCCCCGGAATTGTAGTTATAGACAGTTGTGAGGGGCCATGTGGCTCATAGGAATTGAATCCAGTTCCTCTGGAAGAACAGCCAGTCCTGCTAACTGCTGAGTCATTTATTCAGTCCCCAATTATTGATTCTTAAAATTAGAATTCTTTGTAAGTCGTATTCACAAAAACCTTAAGTCCTCCTTTTTTCTATTTCTAATTTCATTGTACGCTTGTCTTTAGTCATTCACTCTTCCTTTGAAAAAGTGGATTTTATTTTCCTAAATGTGTACAATAGAGCAAATTTGGGCAGCCTGAATAGAAATGTTTTAGATTTAGCTTGTCATATTTCATGAGAAACGACCATTGATTTGAGAAAATACATGCAATTTCTTCTAAAAAAATCTCAGTGGTGAGAACCAAGCAAATATGATGATCTAAAAAAACTTAAAAAAACAAACAAACAAATTTAGCAAGTAAGCGTGTATGTTTTATTTCTGTTGGTGAGTAAAGAAATTGAGAATGAAGGAGAATGCCTTTTTTCTGAAATAGAGTATAATTAGCTTTTATCTTTTAAAAAGATCTATTCCTTAATCTCTGTATTTTTAAATATTCTCTCATGGGTTTCCAATACATGCTCAAACAATTTCCTATTTCCACAAGTGGATATGAATGTATCAGTAGGTAATGATGAAAGTGAAGAAAATCATGAAGGAAATCCTGCTGTTTTGTTGAAGGTGATGAAGAGGAAGGTGTAAAAGAGGATGGGGCAAGAGCCTCTTAAGAGAGCAGCATTGGCATTTGGTGAGCTAGCAGGGGCAGTGGTGTCGAGCTCGGCAGGTAGTCCAGTGGCAGGAGAGCTGGCAGGCCGACCAACTAAGCCACTACTCAGGCCCCTGAGCCACCATCCAGGCCCAGATCCAGATCCAGGGCTTTGAGTTGGCCCATCCCAACATCTACCCCATTGAGGAACTACTGAAGTACACTGAAGGGGCCTGTCCTCCAGATCCAGAGCTGCAGCAGGATCTCCAGGATACAGGGCAGCAACAAGATATCTGAGAGGAGTCCCAGTGAGAATCCGGTATCGATAGTGTAGCAGAAGCCAGAGGCCTCGACCCAGGCAGATGACTCATTGCACCCTGTGACACACTACAGCCTCCACAATGAAATTTCTTTTTCTTTTTTTCTTTTGGGTTGCAGGGAATGAGGGCTAATATGAAGGGACGGGGAGACGAGTGGGAATGGGGTGCATAAAGTGAAATTCACGAAGAAGCAATAAAACGTTTTTTTTAAAAATCATGATCAAATAAACTTTACAAAGGTGACAGAGAGAGAGAGACAGAGAGACAGAGAAGACGTGTTCACAAGACACCTGTGATGCTCTTTCAGCCCCATATCAGTTTTCTCTGTACTCACTCCACTGCTGGGGATGGAAACCTTCAACCCGTGCTTCTCAAACAGCCTCACCAGATCCTTTCTTTCATTAATCCTTTGATTAAAAAGTGGGATGAAAGCAGACAATTTTAGTTCTGCCTTCTATCGTACCGCCTGCGGCAATGGCTCAACAGCCGTGGCTGTGAATGTGTCCTCCTGGGCTCCAGCTCACAGCTTCATTTCAGCACCCAGCTTGTGGCAGTTGCAGGCTCCTGGAAGTTCTGCTTCTTTAGCTGCTGCCCCAGCTGTGTTTCAGGAGTGGAATTTAGGGAGGAGAGAGGAAAGCAAAAGAAGGCATTAGGGGGTTGGGGAAAGCTTGAGGAGATGGTCGGTCCAGTTGGTGAAGTGATCACTGCCCCAGCGTGAAAACCCGAGTTCAGATCTGCGGTGCCCATGCGAAAAGCTAGGAGTGGTTGCATGTGCCTGCAACCCCGGTGCTGGGGAGACAGAGGACTTCTGAGGTTTGCTGGGCAGCCAGGAGCTCAATCGTAGGACTCCTAGATTCAGTGAGAGACCCTGCTTCAAAAAACAGTGTGCAGACCAATGACCCCTGGGCATGGTGTCTGTCTTACAGTGTATTTGATGCTACATCGGAGAAAACTGATTTTTTGTTTTCTTTCCCAGAAGGTATCAATTGCTGAGAATTTGTCTGTTTTGAACTTGGGCAGATGTCATATATATATTGTTTTATTGCCTGATTCTCTTTGAAGGAGGGACTATGAGAGAGAGAGAGAGAGAGAGAGAGAGAGAGAGAGGTTGGGGAGGATCTGGGAGGAGTTGGGGATGGGAAATAATATCAAATATAATGTTTGGGAAATATTTTTTAAGTTAAATAAATAAAAATCTTAATTTGGAGAATGATTGAAAAAGACATCAACTTTTGCATGCATTCACGTCCAGTAACACACACCCACCAAATAAATAAACGAAAATTAAAAAAAAAAAAGTCTAGGTAACAGAGACAGTGAATATGATCAAAGTAGGCTATCCATGTGTTTGGAATGTCACAGTGAAACCTGCTACTCTGTACAATGAATGTGTACTAATATAATCAAATATAGTAGGTTGCTAGTGCTGCTGGTATTTTGATTATAGGTACCTTCTTTAGTGCCAGAATCCTCCAGTGTCTTTGTAACAAATTCTTTTATTTACATTCCATTCCTCAAAATACTTGTCTATACTCGTGTGTGGATTTCCTACAAAATTCTCTTGACTGTGCTCAAATATGCTCTCACATTAAAGTTAGTTTATCTAGTTCATAATTTGCATGTTCTTCTAGTACATTCTGGAGAAATTAAGTCTTAACCAACTTCACATACTGAGCTCAACATGAATATAAAGATTATTGGGTTGACCAAAGTATTTGAAAACCTCGAAGAATATGATCATGAGAGAGTGTTTAGTGAGGAAAAGATTATTCACAGGA
Organism: Lophiomys imhausi; assembly: GCA_907164525.1. Taxonomy (NCBI): domain Eukaryota; kingdom Metazoa; phylum Chordata; class Mammalia; order Rodentia; family Muridae; genus Lophiomys; species Lophiomys imhausi. The sequence goes on from CAJQZJ010032856.1 coordinate 3,742,754, forward strand.
AGAGAAGTAAACCAAGGCAAGTCACGCAAGAGATAACCCCACATCTCAGCCCAGTTACTGCCTAATGCTTGTGTTTGAAGTACTATCATGTATTTTCTCATTCAAATTATGAGCAACCATGTAAGATTCTTGTTACTACTATATCTCAGTTTTGAATTTTCTACTTCAAAAAGGATACAGAGCTATGATTCAAATTTTAGTCTGCTAAACAATGCAGTGTTTCATTTTCCCCTGTATTACACAGCTAAACATAGACATGTTCAAGCCAGACCTGTGTAGAAAATCAGTCTCTAGGGAAATGTGTCAAATACAATGCTCATGTTCCTTTCTAATCATTTTAGTAGCAGTTTAAAACCCTTCAAAGTAGTTTGAGATTTGCCCTTTCTTTTATTTATTTTTTTTACTTTATTTTTTTTCTTCAAGTTACATCTCAGTCACAAACCCCTCCCTATTCCCCCTTCCTATCCCGCCCTTCCACCCTCTTCCCCCCAGAAGTTTCTCCTTTCAGTCCAACAGATGGTTCCTTCTCTTATAACAGTAAGTATTATACAAAACAATAGATATAAATATGCCACATTTATGAGAGTTAAATGGCCCAGTATACCTTCCCAATGTCCAGTTTATACATATTTGGCCCCTGACATTAACATTCTACTATCTAACCATCTCCATGAGTTTAAAGGTCTATATGTGACTCAACATTCATACTAACTAACAACACACTTTTAAGAGTATCTTCTTAGATCTATAACACCCTCTTGATTCATAAACAACTCAAAATTTAACTATGAGACTCTAGCTGTCTACTCTTCAACCACCTCAGAGACCTGAGAGGGATAAATATATTTGCTTATATAGGAAGGGCAGGGCCTGCAGCTTCCAAAACTAAGAAAGGACATACCAATGACTGCCTGGACAATTCCCATTTTCTCTCCATACATTCCTGCATCAGTCTTCAGGCTTTGGGTCCTGTTTCTCTGACAGACATTTGTTGTAGAGCAGGGATTATGAAGGACTTACCTACCCTGTCTTGGCAGAGTTAGGCTGTCGACTTCCCTGCTAGCAATTTTTGTCCTTTTTGGACAGCAGTCTGTCTGCAGTTGGTGCAAGGAGTTTTTTCATACCAAGAGATAGGCTTGCCACTAATTCAACCATCTTACAGTGGAGGTTCTTCGATGCTTATCTTCTACTTGGAGTAGAATAGGGGGTGCTGTCAGGTGCTGATATGTCTCGATATCAAAAAAAAAATCTTGATTTAAGATAACATCTTTGAATGCCATATTCTGCAGATCTCTTGGGGTTTTTGAAGATGCCCTATCCATCTCTTGTATTTAGATAAGCAAATGTTGCTTGTCTCTTAGCAACTTGATTACTGGGTAGTTTAGAGAATATCTGTGATAGACTGTCATAGTAGCTAACAAAGTGACATGTTTACATGACTAGGAGTTTTTTTTACTTAACTATCCTAGACCGTTTTAGACGGTTGGTATCAAGAGGTCAGAGCTTCACATTTTATTTTTAAGTAACTCTAGGTATGATACCATTAGGAAGCGTTACCTTTAAATTTGTATCAGTATACAAAGATCTATTCAATTGTGGTTAAATATACTCTTAATAATGTATCAATATACCAAGATCAATGCCTATGTAGCCCAATACAATCTTAATATTACGTCCATATGCAAGGGTCAATACCATTGTGGCCAACTATAATCTTAATTTTGTATCAATATACAAAGATCAATACCGATGTAATCCAATACAATCTTATTTTGCACAATAAACAATGGTCAATACCACTTTAGCCAAATAAACTACTAATTTTGTATCAATATACAAAGGTATAAGGGCATATTCAATAATCTGCCCCTTCTTCTTGGACCTTCCTGTGCTATGTCTATATCTCATTTTTCTCAAGCCCATGCACTCCTACATAGGAGAGGAAGAAGGATACAGAAAAGGAAAAGTAGGAAGTCCCTGGGGCTAACCTCCAAAACCCATTAAGACAGGACCATTTATCAGCTTGTAGTCTCTTCCCCTACATATCAGAGTTTTCAGTTATCCTTCAAATAACCAAAAAGAAGGGCGGAGAAGCACCTTCCCCACCCACTGGGCATGGGACGTCGCTCTCTTAAAGTGACTTCCTGCTGATTTGGGTCATAGTAGACCTGTTTGGGGCCCGAACCCAAATGGGAAAAAATGGTTAAAAATGTTAGTACACTCCTTTTATGTTCAGTCCTTCTGTTCTCAGCTGTTTAGATGACCTAAGGGGTTTGTAGGCAGAAGCTGATCTTGCAGGCTTCACTGAGGTTCCTGCCGGGGCATTGTGTAGAGCTGAGCGGTCCCAGTGACATTGGATTGCTGTGGTGGTTGCAGGCCCCCGATGGAGACAGCTATTGAGGAAGTCTGCCAGGCAGAATCAACTGGGTCACTCGTCCTCCTTGGTGCCTGATTCTGCTCTCTGCTGAGGTTTCCGCTGTCCAGCCGTCCCCGGGCTCCCCTAATGGACGCTTCGATTCTCCTGGAACGATAAGAACAGAGCCCTGCCCCAATCCCAACCCTAGGACAATTGCCCTCTTTTTTTTGGGGGGGTGGGGGGTGGGTGGGGCTAGGTAGTACTTCTCCTGAAGCAAATTTGGCCTTCTGACAACATACAAAGCGTTATCTTTCAATCCGGGTTAAAGAAGAAATCATTCTGTCACCTTGGAGCTAAACCAGCTCTAGTGTATATATTTTGAGATCTCAAAGGACAATCTGCCTGTATCGAGGAGGCCTTTTGTAAGTAGCCTCCAAACCTAGGTCCCTCCAAATCCCATGTGTGTGTCTCTGAACTCTAATTATTGGGATCAGGGACCTGTGTTTCCCATCTGAAGGGATCAAAGATGTGTTCCACCACTCCTGGATCGAAGTCTTTCTCTATTTAGAGTTTGCCCTGCATCAGGCTGACCCTGAGCTCTGGGATCTGCCTGTTTCTGTCTCCAGTGTGCTGGGAGCTGGGACCAAGGGTGTACTCTTCTTGAATGGTGGGACCAAGAGTATGCACCCTCACCACCCCGCTCCGTATGACTCCAGAATACATAAGACCACCAACTCTACGGTGCCCCCCCCCATCTCCGCTGAAGTCAAAGGCATGGGCCAATACCACAATTCTCTTGTATTTTACCTTAGCTCCACGTCTTCTCTACACCTGGAGGTCTACAAAAGCAGGCCGAATGGCTGTATCCTCTATTCCATTCACAGTGTTTCAGCCCTGCCCCCTGCCTTTTTTTTTTTTTTTTTTTTAGTTAATAAATTTATTTGTTTGTTGGTTCAGGTTACATCCTTACCATATTGTCCTCTTTTCCTGCTTCCCAGACCCACCCTCCCATGCTCTACCCCCTGACCCTTCCGTCTTGTTCCTCTGGGGTGGAGTGTCTCTGCCTAACAGTCTCTCACCACAGATCAGGAGTCATATGAGGGCCAAGAGCCTCTTAATTCACCGGGGGCCTACGAGGCAGTACTTCCAGTGAATGGTGTCTCATTGCTACTGGGGGAATACTAAAAAAAAAGACCAACAAACACACAGACCCACAAAAACAAAGAATATCAACAAAAAAAGAGAGGAAAAAGAGAAGGGAAAAGGAAAAAGAAAAAAGAAAAAAAGAAGGAAAAAGAAAAAGATAAAAAAAAATTAGGTCCATGTTCCTTTTGGTGTGTTGGTTATAGTACAGATATCCTGTACTATATAGTTAAAATCCTACTATAAGTGAATAGATGCCATGTGCATCCTTCTGAGACTGGGTTAGCTCATTCAGGATGAGCTTCTCTAGATCCATCCATTTGGTTGCAAATTGCATGATTTCATTGTTTCTGATAGCTGAGTAATATTCCATTGTATAGATGTACCACAATTTTTTAATCCATTCTTCAGTTGAGGGACATCTGGGTTGTTTCCAATTTCTAGCTATTACAAATAAGGCTGCTATGAACATAGATGAGGAGACTTCCCTATGTCTCCGTGAGAGGTCCTTTGGGTGTATACCCAGAAGTGGTATGGCTGGGTCCTGAGGCAAGGTTATTCCTAGATTTCTAAGATATCGCCAGACAGACCTCCATAGTGGTTGCACAAGCCTGCACTCCCACCAGCAATGGAGTAGTGTTCGCCTTTCTCCACACCCTCGCCAGCATGTGCTATCATTTGAGCTCTTTATCTTAGCCATTCTAACAGGTGTTAGGTGGAATCTCAGGGTCGTCTTGAGTTGCATTTCTCTGATGATTAAGGATGTTGAACATTTCTTCAGGTTTCTCTCAGCCCTTAGGGATTCCTCCTTTGTGAATTCTCTATTTAGCTCCGTCTCCCATTTTTTGATTGGATTATTTGGTTTCTTGAAATTTAGTTTCTTGAGTTCTTTGTAGATTTTAGATAATAGCCCTCTATCAGATGTGGGGTTGGTGAAGATTTTCTCCCAGTCTGTTGGTTGTCGGTTTGTTCGAATGATAGTGTCCTTTGCCTTACAGAAGCTTTTCAGTTTCATGAGGTACCATTTATTGATTGTTGATCTCAGGTCCTGAGCTGTTGGTGTTTTGTTCAGGAAGTTGTCACCTTGCCAATGAATTCGAGGGTTTCTCCTACTTTTTCTTCTAATATCTTTAGTGTGGCTGGGCTTATGTTAAGGTCTTTGATCCACTTGGAATCAAGTTTTGTACAAGGTGATAGGTATGGGTCTAATTTCATTCTTTTGCAAGTGGACATCCAGTTGGACCAGCACCATTTGTTGAAGATACTGTCCTTCTTCCATTGTGCATTTTTGGCTTCTTTGTCAAAGATTAGTTGGTCATAGGTGTGTGGATCCATATTTGGGTCTACAATTCGATTCCATTGATCCACTGGTCTGTTTCTATAACAGTACCATGCTGTTTTTATTACTGTTGCTCTGTAGTACAGCTTGAAATCTGGGATGGTGATACCTCCAGATGTTTTTTCATTGGACAGGATTGATTTAGCTATTCTGGGCTTTTTGTTGTTCCATATGAAGTTGAGAATAGCTTTTTCCAGGTCTGTAAAAAATTGTGTTGGTATTTTGATAGGAATTGCATTAAATCTATATATTGCTTTTGGTAGGATAGCGATTTTTATTATGTTGATCTTACCTATCCATGAGCATGGGAGATCTTTCCATCTTCTAAAGGCCTCTTCCATTTCTTTCTTCAGAGGCTTGAAGTTCTTGTTATATAGGTCCTTTACATGCTTGGTTAGAGTTACCCCCAGGTATTTTATGTTGTTTGTGGCTATTGTGAAGGGGGTTGTTTCCCTTATTTCTTTCTCGATATATTTGTTTGTTGTATAAAGAAGGGCTTCTGATTTTTTTTGAGTTAATTTTGTATCCAGCCACCTTGCTGAAGTTGTTTATCAGCTGTAAGAGTTCTTTGGTGGAGTTTTTGGGGTCGCTTATGTATACTAACATATCATCTGTGAATAGGGATAATTTGACTTCTTCATTTCCAATTTTATCCCTTTGATCTCCTTTAGTTGTCTTATTGCTCTAGCAAGGACTTCAAGTACTATATTGAAGAGATATGGTGAAAGTGGACATCCTTGTCTTGTCCCTGAGTTTAGAGGAAATGCTTCAAGCTTCTCTCCATTTAATTTGATGTTGGCTACTGGCTTGCTGTATATTGCCTTTATTATGTCTAGGTATGGTCCTTGTATGCCCGTTCTCTCCAGAACTTTTAGCATGAAGGGGTGTTGGATTTTGTCAAATGCTTTTTCTGCATCTAGCGAGATTATCATGTGGTTTTTTCTTTCATCTTGTTTATGTGGTGAATTACATTGATAGACTTTCGTATATTGAACCATCCCTGCATTCCAGGGATGAAGCCTACTTGATCATGGTGTATGATACTTTTGATGTGTTCTTGAATTCGGTTTGCTAGTATTTTATTAAGTATTTTTGCATCTATGTTCATGAGGGAGATTGGTCTGAAGTTCTCTTTCTTTGTTGGGTCTTTGTGTGGTTTAGGAATCAGAATGACAGTGGCCTCATAGAATGAGTTTGGCAGTGATCTTTCTGTTTCTATGTGGTGGAAGAGTTTGAAAATAATGGTGTTAGTTCCTCTTTGAAGGTCCGGCAGAATTCCGTGCTAAAGCTATCTGGCCCTGGGCTTTTTTTGCTTGGGAGATTATTAATGACTGTTTCTATTTCCTTAGGTGTTATTGGGCTGTTTAAGCTGTTAATCTGATTTTGATTTAGTTTTGGTAGGTGAAATTTATCGAGGAAATTGTCCATTTCGCTTAGGTTTTCAAATTTAGTGGAATATAGATTTTTAAAGTAATGCCCGAATATTTTCTGGATCTCCTCAATGTCTGTTGTTATTTCTCCCTTTTCATTTCTGATTTCGTTGATTTGTGTTCTTTCCCTTTGCCTTTTAGTTAATTTGGCTAGGGGTCTGTCTATTTTGTTGATTTTCTCAAAGAACCAACTCTTGGTTTCATTGATTCTTTGTATAGTTCTTTGTGATTCTAAGTTGTTGATTTCAGCCCTAAGTTTGATGATTTCCTGCCTTCTGCTCTTCTTGGGAGTGTTTGTTTCTTTTTTTTCCAATTCACCCAGCTTAGCTGTTAGTTCACTAATATGAGCTGTCACAATTTTCTTTTTGAAAGCACTTAGTGCTATGAACTTTCCTCGTAGCACAGCTTTCAATGTATACCATAGGTTTGGATATGTTGTGTCTTCATTGTCGTTGGATTTTAAGAAGTCTTTGATTTCCTTCTTTATTTCTTCCCTGACCCAGTTGTCATCCAGTAAGGAGCTGTTCAATTTCCATGTATGTGTAGGCTTTCTGTTGATTCTTTTGCTGTTGAAGACCAGCTTTATTCCGTGGTGGTCTGATAAGATACAAGGTGTTATTTCAATTTTCTTGTATCTATTGAGACTATCCTTGTGACCAATTATGTGGTCGATTTTTGAGAAGGTTCTGTGGGGTGCTGAGAAAAAGGTGTGTTCCTTTGTGTTTGGGTGAAACGTTCTGTAGATATCTGTTAGGTCCATTTGTTTCATGATCTCTGTTAGACTCAATATTTCTCTGTTTGTCTTCTGTCTTGATGATCTGTCCATTGTTGTGAGTGGGGTGTTGAAGTCTCCCACTACTAATGTGTTGTGATCGACGTGCGCTTTTAGTTTTAGAAGTGTTTCTTTTACGAAAGTAGGTGCCTTTGTATTTGGGGCATAGATGTTCAGTATTGAGATTTCCTCTTGATGAATATTCCCTTTAATGAGTATATAATGCCCTTCTTTGTCTTTCTTCATTAACTTCAGTTGGAAGTCTGTTTTGTTTGATATTAAGATGGCTACTCCAGCTTGCTTCCTGGGTCCATTTGCTTGGAAAACCTTTTCCCAGCCCTTTACTCTGAGGCAGTGTTTATCTTTCGTAGTTAGATGTGTCTCTTGTATACAGCATAAGGAAGGGTCTTGCTTGCGGATCCACTCTGTAAACCTATGTCTTTTTATTGGGGAGTTGAGTCCATTGATGTTGATGGATATTAGTGCCTGGGGTGGTTATTTCCCATTAGTTTGGTATAGGTGGTGGTCCTGTGCCTCTTTTGGTTTAGTTACTGAGGGGTTTTCTATTCCCTTTGTTTTCTTGGGTGGAGTTTTCTTCTCTGGGTTGGGATTTTCCTTCTAGGATTTTCTGTAGGGCTGGGTTTGTGGGTAGATATTGTTTAAATTTGATTTTGTCATGGAATATCTTGTTTTCTCCATCTATGTTGATAGAGTTTTGCTGGGTAAAGTAGTCTGGCTGGGCACCTATGATCTCTCAGGACTTGTAGTATATCTGACCAGGCCCTTCTAGCTTTTAACGTTTCTGAGGAGAAGTCAGGTGTAATTTATATGGGTCTGCCATTGTATGTGACTTGACCTTTTTCTCTTACAGCTTTTAATATTCTTTCTTTGTTCTGTACATTTGGAGTTTCAATTATTATGTGGCGAGAGGAGTTTCTTTTCTGGTCTAATCTGTTTGATGTTTTGTAAGCCTTGGATTTTTATTGGCATCTCTTTTTTCAGGTTTGGGAAATTTTCCTCTATGATTTTGTTGAAGATATTTCCTGGACCTTGGAGTCGGGAGTCCTCTCTTTCCTCTATACCTATAATTCTTAGGTTCCGTCTTTTCATTGAGTCCTTGATTTCTTGGATGTTGTGGGTGAGAGATTTTTTAGCCTTCTCATTTTCTTTGGATGTTGTACTGATTTCTTCCACTGAATCTTCCATGCCTGAGATCCTGTCTTCCATCTCTTGCATCCTATTGTTGATACTCACATCCGTAGTTCCTGTTCTCTTCCCTTGGTTCTCCACTTCCTCTTTTAACTCTGACTGTGTTTTCTTTATTGTTTCTATTTCTATTTTAATGTCTTGTATGGTTTTGTTCGTTTTGTACATTTCCTTCTCCAGCTTGCTTGTTTTTGTATGAAAATCTTTCATTGCTTTTTCCTTTTCCTGTTCAAGCTCTGTTACCTTGGCTTGGAGCTCTTTAATGGTGATGTTCCTTGTTTTGACTTGTAGAATTGTGGCTTCTTTGAATTCCTTCATAGATTTAAGTTCTTCTTGCAGGGACTCTATCACTTTCCATAATGCAGAATTGTCAACATTTTCATGTGTTTCTGTTGGTGTTGGTCATCTGAATTGGATGAGCTAGGATGATTCTGCTGTGTTGGAGTCATATTTCCTTGATTTTTATTTTTTTTTTTGACCTTTGGCCATTGGATGCGTTTAGCTGTCTGTTTTCTGTGCTTGGAACCACAGTGGATGATTTGGTGCAGGGGACGATTTACTTGGCTATCTGTCGTTCTTACAGGGGGATTTCAGGGTCTCTGTGGTTTTAATCGCCTGAGGCACTGTGAGCTGGTGCAGCCTATTCCCAGGTTGGGAGTAATGGACCGGGATTGTTTCACTGCTCCCAATTCAGACTTCCCTATGTTGCGCTCTTAGTTATCAGCCTGTAATGGTTCTAATGGTATGGGCCTCTTTGCCCAGGCAGAGATTCTGTGGGCTTTGTTTGTCGTCACGGAGGCTGACAGGGTCTGGCTCCACACCTAATATGTCTGGATTTTCCAGAATACAGCTATGGTCCCGATTTCTGGTTTCTCTCTAGGCTTCTCGCCACAGGGCTGGCCTCTGTGCCTGATTCCCTTCCTGTCTGCGCTGTCGCGTGTCCCCCTTCCTGGCTGCTAGGCCGTGGGTACCCCAAGCCCCGGATCCTCCAGCCGCCTGAGTGGTCCTCTCGCCCCAGCAGCTCAGCCGTGGGTGCACAGGTCCCTGGCCCCACCCACGCCTGTTCTCTCCCCAGATGACCTCCCGTGGGTTCGTGGGGGATTTGGTCCTGCCAGCCGGGCTCCCTCCCCAGCTGTTCTGCCGTGAGTACACGGGATTCAGCCCCTCCTGCCTGCCTTTGTGTTCCCAGCTTCCCGCTCTCTCTTGGAACTTCCCGCCCTCTGCTTCACGAGCGCTGCGGACCACCCGCTGAGCCCCCTGTTTGTTCCTTGCTAAGCCTTCCACTACCTCGCAAAGTTTTTTAAGTGGGTATAAGTTCTACCTGAGGTGTGGGGAGCCCAATAGGCCAGCGATCTATGGCCAAGTGGACCCTGATTCTGCCTGCTGTAAGTTGGGATTGATCTTACCAGGCGCCTCTCCAAATGGGAGTTCCCGAATCCCGGGTTTAGTGGCTTCCGTGTCTGCGAGAGATGGGGAGAGCCTTGCCCTGGGACTTTTAACAGTCCCTTGGGAGCTGTGAGTGTTCCTGGGGGGGGGGTCTAGCCCCTCCGGTTTTTGCACAGTGCCCAATAACTGTGTTTTTTATGGCTCTTTTTTCCCCATATTCAAAATGCATCAGTGTAGGTCGCCACCATCTTGGCCCGCCCCCTGCCCTTTCTTTTAAACAAGCAAATTAATACAAATGCTAATATTCTCTAATAATGGGTCTCTTTTGTACCAAAGCAGTCACTAATTCTTGTTTTCTTCCTAGGTAAATTTTGTTATATAATTAGTACATTAATAATCTCGTTTAAATACCCTGCCCAGACTGTTTGAATGAGCCAAGTTCAAGTTCATTTATTATAAGCTTTCATACCACCTACCATCTTGTTTCTTTTTTCAGTCTTTATCTTTTTGTTCCAAGTTATAAATTCTCTTATGTGGTTTCCCATTCAGTATTTCATCTAGCCTCTAGTCATGTTTTTGATATTTTCATTTATCATTGAAACCTCAGGCCCTTTTATAATGTCCTGCTGTTAGTATAACCTCAATATTTGTGGGTTGGGTAGCTGGCTGGGCAGATAGATGAACAGAGAGACAAGGGAAGGAATCCACAAATAGATGAGCTATTTTAGATTGTTCATATTAAAGAAAAGCTTCACAAATGAGCTAGAATTTAATCCAGACTTTGAAAAGGAGGGAAAGGTAATATCTCAATTCACATGCTGAAAATGCACAAGTTGATTACATTTTTTCCCACTAAATGGAGCCAAGAAGATGCATCCTAAATGAAGCTTCTCAGCTTTCTTCTTAACACAGGTGGGAGAAGATGGCCAATTAAGCAGTGCAGCTAATTAAAAGAAGTAAAAAATCACTCTTACATGAGCAACACTCCGCTTTTCCTTTATTTTCTTTTAGTGTAATGGGTCTTTGGATGGCTGTATCCTTGTGTATCATTCTTTCATGAGAGATGGCTTTTGTAAAAGATAAAAGTAAAGCCACACTTAATTCATCCACATAAAGAATTAGAAATAAAAGAAACAAGCCATTGGACATGCTTGTTTTGTTGTAATATCTGAAAAGAAAACACAACAGAACAGCTGCTTGGCCTGTTCAGTGTAAGGACTCATTGAGTCTTCTGCCTCTCCCCATAACTAATTCTGAACTATGAGCCCCACCTGGCAAGTACCACTGTATACAAAACTTTCTCTTTTGGCTACACTGAGAAGATGTTATCGATCTGTCTAAGTGCTTTTGTTTGTATATCTCTTCATTTTTTCTTTTTTGCTGAAATTTCTCTTCTCAGTGCACTTTTCCAGAACTCCCTGTCATAAACGCAGTTCTCCCTTCTTCTATCATTAAGAACACTCCTCTCAGTTATGTTTCTTATCAGATAATTGACTTAAAGTAGATATGGTCTAGACAAATCCTGACAGATGAGACAAGAATAGCAAAAGACTGTGTGCTCTAAGAAATAATGACCAGAAGAGGACACGTTGTACACCACTCTACCCTTAACTGTCTTCATGACTGAGATGAAGCCACATAATTGTGGTTGTGATTAAGAATTTGAAAGAGAACAGTGAAGGATATATGGGAGGGTTTGGAACAGGAAAAGGAAGGGGATAAAAGAAATCTATATAATCTGCTCTTAGTTCTCTTTGCCTGTCTTGTACATCATTCTCCTGCAACATTTCTTTCAAATTGAACCATTTGCTGCAGGAGAGAGGCACCCTCGGGAGCCTCAGGTTGTAGACAGGAGGGAAACAGAAGGGTACATATCTGGGAGAACAGACACTTGAGCTTCCCTCACAATATTATAAGAGGAGTAAAAAGTTGCTGCAGGTGGCCAGGGAGCAACCAACGTACAGAAAGATAGAAGTTCAGATTGTGGCATTGCCTTCCAGCCTTGTGGAGAGCTCCAGGGTTGTAATTTTGGGGAAGCTGTGACCCATGTTGGGTTGGGAATTTTAGTGATGCAGCTGCCGTTGGATTATCCATGCTCCTTGTAAGTAACTCATAGTCCATGTTCTCCTTAGATCCCAGGAAAACCACACTAGCTCATGGAATTGTTTATTAGTTCCATCATTACCAAAGGAAGTAGGTTCTATGAGGAACACTTTAATTAATAAACTCAAACAAAGGGGTGGAGAGATGACTTGGTGCTCACTGAGCACTTGCTGTTCTTATAGAGGACCAGAGTTTGATTCCTAGCACTCACATGGAAACATACAGTCATCTGTAACTCCAGTTCCAGGGGATCCAATGTTCTTCTCTGTCCTCTGTAGATGCCAGGCATGCAGATGGTACAAAGGCACACATGCAGGCAAAACACTGATACCCATTAAAATATGAAAATGTAATGTAATTTCACAGTCAATAGAAAGGGAACAAGGCATGATGAAAATCATCAGGGAGCTCGGAGCCTTGGATTCTGGCCCTGATTATTTGTTAATTCCCTGTGAAACCCCAGGGAGGGTAAATAAAGTTTCTAAACTTGTTCTTGTTTTTTAAATGGAAAAGTTTCTTGACCATAAAGTCATTGTAGATATGGCTGCTGTGCATCAATAGGTGGCAGAGAGGAGAGAGGCTGTGTCTACATTCAGTGTTCTGACTTATGAACATCTGAATGAATAGTAGCCTAATATTCCATGGAAAAAACAAGCCTGAGACCACCACCAGTTTAGCACCAAGACACCTGGACAGAGAGATAGCTTCTGATGACCACTGCCTACCAGTCTAGCAGCAGCCAAGCACCAAATAGGCTCCCAAGACAGGAAGCAAGCCAGAGGCTAGAAGAACCCTACCTGCCACAGACCTCAGGCAGATGGCCACTCAGGAGAATTGGGCAAGGAGTGAGCCAGAGATACCCACTAGACTACCATGGGGCCTGGGAGGGAGCTAGCCTGAGATGAATACCAGCCTATTGCCACACAGGCCTACCTGAGGGTCAGACCATGGTGGAGATGACCGTTGCCAGTTGCCATAATGTGCAATGGAAAGTGGAGCATAGCACTCCTGAGACAAGCCCAGCATTCAGAGACCCTGGCCACCATGAAAAGGAACAAGTAAGTGGTGGATAAATAGAAGAGAAAGAGAAACAGAAGGATATGGACACGATGAATAGAGGCAGAACAAGAGACTTGAGGGTAATGAGGAACAACCTGATCTGAGTAGCTGGTGATGCTACCTAGGAACATGATGGGATCCTGGCCTCTGCTGCCAACAAGGTTCATATCTGGGTTCATGACTTTGCAGCAGCAAGGGTATGTTACCACCAAAGCCAGGTGGACATCCCTAGTCTGAGCTGCCACCTGGGGAAATGTTGATGTCTGAGGACTGTCCAGAACTGGCCCACCCCTCACCTGGGCATATTGGGAGAACAGGTCCTAGAAGCAAGAGAGCAGGAGAGCTGACTCTGCCCCTAGCCAGCTGCAGTACTCAGGAGAGCAGGCCCTGCACATTTCAGGAGTTTTGAGCGAGCTGGCCCCCAGGATGTGAGCTTGGGAAAGCTGGCCCTACCACTTATTTCCCTGTGGTGTCATGGGTGAGGGAGAGATATCCTCTTCCTTACCCCTCATCACCCATAGCAGGTTGGAGACCTGACCCTGGGGTCATGAGAAAAGGAGATCTGGCCCTATCCTTCACCACCTGCAGCTCTTGGAAGCATAAGCCCTGCACCTTGCCTGGGCAGCACAGTACAGCTGGTCCTGGATGTGGGGGTTGTGGATGAGCTGACCCTGAAGGTGTGAGTGTGGGAGAGCCAGCCCTGCCTTTTGTCTGCTTTGCCATGTTGTTAGTGAGGAAGAGATCCCCTTCCCCTCCTTTTTGTCCTCACCACCAGTGGTGGACAGGAGATCTGGCCCCAATGGGGTCACAAGAGCAGGAGAGTTGTCCCTGCACCTCACATCCTGCAGCACTTGGGAGAGAAGGCCCTGCACCTTGTCTTGGCAGCACAGTAGTGCTAGCCCTAGATGTAGAGGCTATGGGTGAATTATCCCTGAGGGTTTGAGCCTAAGAGGTCTGGTCCTGACTTTTGTCCACTGAGTGGTAGGTAGCATTGGAAGAGAGAGAGATCTCCTCCCCTCTCTTTTGCCCTCGCCACAGGTAGCAAGTAGAAGAGTGGGCCTTGATAGGGTCATGAGAGCAGGAGAGCTGGCCCAGACACTTACCTGCAACAGCACTTTGGAAAGCAGGCCCTGCACCTTACCTGGGTAGCATAGTAGAACTGGCCCTGGATGTGGGAGTTGCAGGCCCAGAACCAGGGCTTTGAGTCAGTCCACCCCAACATATACCCATGGATGAACTGTTGGAGTATATAAAAAGCCCACTTCCACAGATCCAAAACTACAGGATCTCCATGACACAGGGCAACAACAGGATATTTGAGAGGAGTTCCAAAGAGGCTGCAGTATTGACAAATATAGCAGAATGCAGAGGCCTTGTACCAGACTAAGGAGTCATTGTATTGAACATTTGCATGCAAAAATGTGGACCAAAGAGAATATTGTGGGATACACTGTGACACACTATAGCTTCCACAATGAGACTGTTTTGTGTTTTCTGTCAGGAAAGGTTGCATAGAGTGCAGGTCTGAGGGGAAATGGGAGTTGTCTAGAATCAGGATACATGATGTGAAATTCAAGAACCAACATCCTTCATTTTTCAGCCTCCACTTAGTCACTAAAGCCAATCTGGCCTTCAAAAGGGATGGCACAGCAGGACTACAGAGCTGTGGTTTCCATGGCAACAATGGAGGTCAATAGCTACCGTCACACCTTCATCAGACTTGATTACATTGGCAGTTTACCATCTTCTGTGTTTCCTTTTGTTTGTGCATATCTCATCTGATTAATTCCTATCTCTAGGAGTCCTCAAATAGAAAACCACGGGAGCTGAACTTAGATTGAAAACTGCAGGCTTTATTAAAATGTTGGGGAACGTCTTTTATCTTATAACTCTTAGGCACGTCCTTTGAGAAATTAAGTCCCCATATGCTGTACTACAACCTTTCATACTGTACTAAAGCTTAGAAATTTTTGTTCACAATACCCCATTTATTTACTTACTTAATTATTGTTTTGTGGTTTTAAAAACAGTTTTAAATCAGTGTTATTTCTTCTTCTAACACTGAATTTTAACCACAAAGGTAACAGATATGTTAGGTTAAGATTCCTTTTTGTGTTGTCATACAAAGGTTTGTGTGTGGCCTTTGCTTTGTCTTCTTTTGCCCCTTCCCCTTTCATAACACTGCTCTTCTACTTCTTTCAGATTCTTCAGCACATCTTCTGCTCTGGGCCTGCATATACCGACCTCTCTTAATCTTGTTTTAATTTGAGAATTTCATACGTGAGTACTTATATCCTTTCTCCCTCCATTTCTTCGCACGTGGCCCCAACAACCCCCTTTTGAATGTGTGACCTCTTCTTTTATGTTTATTTTTGGGATATTTATCAATCTACCTATCAGCTATCCATCCATATATCATCTATCTACCTAATGTTTATCTGTGTGTCTGTCTATCTACTCATCCATCCATCCATCTTTCTATCTACCAATATGTCTGTCTGTCCTTCTTAATGAGTCCAATTAGTGTTGCTCTTATTGCATGTTTTTAAGGTTGGCTCCTTAGGACTGAAGTCTCATCCTTTGGAAGAAAACAAACTTGTCCACCCTCCCTGAGCAGCCACTGACACCCTGTAGTGCTTCATCTAGGTGTGGAAAATTTCCTCCATCCATGTTTGTGTGCCCACTGGGGTCATTCCAGCTCTTTGGCAGATAATTATACTGTTGAGTGGTCATGGGGACAGCAGCCCTGTCCTGTCTAAAAGAAACTATGATTCATCAGCCATGACACCCCTCAGGCTGTTACAATTTTTCTGTCCTCCTCCACCTCCGTGAGCTTTAAGTGTAAGGATTGTGTTATAGATGTCCCATTTGGGCCTGGGTACTCCCTGGTTACTACTGCAGCATGTCCAGTGTGAATTTAATAGTCACTTCCTGCTACAAAAGGAAGCATTTATGATGAGATGTGAGAGCTGTGTTTATCCATGGGTGCAAAGATGAATATTTAGAAAGCAGTTGGAAACTATTTTACAGTAGAAATGTGGTGGTAGCACATCCTTTTCTGGGGTCTATGACCTCTCCAACCACGGGCTCTTGGCTTGGATTTTACTCCCAGGCACAGATTGCCTCTAATTGAGTGTGGTTTGTATCTAATTAAGCAGTTGTTGTTTGCCCCAAGGATACAAGTAGCACTATTGTACCATTAGTTTTATCTTGCCTTGTCAAGTGTATAGCACCTTGTGACACCATGAGAACTAGTGCAGGGAGGAGACTCCCACTGACATCATTTCCTCAGCCTCTGTGAGATTTTCCTGTCCTGTCTGCAAGACAGCTTTCCTAGCTCAAGGCTGGCTTCTATTATCTCCCATCACACACACAGACATACACATTCACACTCATACACACATGCACACACACACAGCACACACACACATAGCACACAGCACACACACACACACACACACACACACACAGACCTTCACTACCCCATCAAGTGATTCTTCAACTCTTTCTACCCCAGGAAGCTCCAGCCATATACTTTTCTTTATGTTCTGATATTTCCATGTCTTTTTGGCCCACGCTTACCCCTCTGCACATCATATTTCCATGGACAGTCCCCTTTTCACCCTGTAGCGTAGGTGTGTTCTAAGACTTCTGTTGACCATTTTATTAAATTTAAACCTGTGTTCTATTTTACTCCACTTCTCTAAAAAATTGAATTTCCTTTATTTCTCAACTTTCTTTTATTTTTTTCTTCAAAGCATTCACTGTCATCCTTATTTCTGTACAATTTTGGGGTCTAGTTGAGGAAAGAAGATTTTTTTAGTTTAACAAAGAGAATGTAATATTCATAATTGAACAGGTACTGGCATAACAGACACATACACCCATACTCACACAAACACACCTATATACATGCATGCACCTGTGCACATGCCCAGACACATGTACACACATGCAGACACATGCAGACACACACATGCACACACACATGCATGCAAACACATGCACACACACATGCACACACACAGGAACGGATAAACAATTGGATGGGACACCGAGGCATCACAGAAATACTAACTGCAGATATTTATAACCTTGGAACTAAGATCTGAGTTTCAGAGGCCAGCAGAGCTGGTACCTAGGGCTCAGAAGGACTTTTGTCTCCTGATGACACCCTGGGAGGATGTGAGAGAGCCTCTGACTCTGCCTAGCATCTGTGAAATCGAGGGATAAGGCCAGGAGAAAGTAGAAAGTACAAACAGTTGGTGACGCTGGAGTCAATCGCATGCTTGCAGTTTGTGCTGCAGAGAGGACGAAACCCGACAAGTTTCATTTGAAAACTTCCTGTCAGCAAAGCTCAATAAAGATTCACCTGGCAAAAATAATCACCTGCTGGGTACCCAGTCAAGTAGTTCAGAGCATCCTGTAAAAGCCTGGGTTTAGAGATGAGCTACCCACATCCACTATCATAGCTATCTATCCACGATGATGAACACAGTATCTGTCCATTGTCTTTTCTTTCTGGGTAGGAAGTATATAATGAGGATTTGCCTCTCTTCCTTCTTGTCTCTTCCCTATTTCCTTCCCTTATTCCTTATTTCTTTCCTCCTTCCTTCCTTCCTTCCTTCCTTTCTTTCTTTCTTTCTTTCTTTCTTTCTTTCTTTCTTTCTTTCTTTC
>CAJQZJ010032856.1:3766593-3787569 GCA_907164525.1 Lophiomys imhausi
ATACACACATGTATACACATGTGTACACACATACACACATACACATGTATACACACATACACATGTATACACACATACATACACACAGATACACACAAGACATTTGTAAAAATTTATATCATCTCTTCTAAAAGTAGAACTAAGGCAAATTAACTCCCATTACTTTAGATTTATTAAGGACAAACAAATCAGAGGAACTTACCTCAAATAGGAATTTTTTAAGTAACAGAATTAATCTTTAACATTATGGAAGAAATGGATGTTTGCATTCAAAATTAAATTGTTTTGCAATTATTGCTTTTATGACTGAGATATTATTTTAATTTGTGTGTTTTCACACTTTGGTATAGTAAAATACATCTTCCTTTTCTTCCCAAGCTTTTTTCTTTTAACCACAACAGTTGTGTCTAGATTCCTTTTGCTCATTTTTATTATCTGCTTTGCTTTCTATCATTCCATGGTTTGGAGAGTAAAGAGCTTGGGATGTAGTTTATTGCTCTGCAATATAATTTAGACTGCACAATTAATTCAAGTACATTTTACCCCTACAGATTGATGGTAGCAATTTTCTTTGTGTCAAATATCTATTTGCTTTAACAATGGGGCTTTTAATGCTTGAAATGAGTTGCATTAATGACAGTAGACATGGGCAAATAATTGCGAATGTAAATTCTATTTGAAAGTTTATCACACTCACGAAATTTTTCCAGATATTCTATGAAGGACCCAAAGGCTTCATGCTATTTACTACAGATAGTATAGGAGTCTGCATCTTAAAGCATTAAACTGTCTGGTACACGTATATTTAACAGAAAATTATTTATTATATATAGACTCATAGAATTAATCTACAAGGTTAATGGACTGAGACTTCTGATCAGGAAAATTTTACTATGTATGTGAAAAAGCCGTGAAAATTTAAAGTGAGGAAATGTACTAAGTGAAGGTGAAGGGAAAAAGCGTGGATGAATAGGGTCAAAACAAAACCATTATTACGCTAAGGGCTCATTCTGGTAGCAGCTGACAAAATTAAATTAGATGCTTCTTGGCATGTACACAGTAGATTTCAGTGGAAGAGATCTCAGATAATTTTTAGTGTGGGAACATATCTGCAAACCTGAAAATCCATCGGAACCGCTAATGAGGTTTTCAAGTGTGAATTCCTAGGACTGTGGGGATGCTGTTTCATTAGGTCTGGAATAGGCATTTTTATCTGAAGAACAAAACTGCAATGCCTGCATGGGGAAAGGGAGCTGGAGGAATGATAGTCTATAGAGTGTGAAGTGAGAGGTTTCTTGAAAATCACATTACACTCTTCTGTAGTATTTGGCATTGCTTCCATTACTATGCAGCATCTGTGTGCCAATTAATTAATTAAATAATTAAATGTTGTTATTGATTTAACGCCATCCCATGTGCGATGATCTACTCCATCATCTCCAGCTGAGGAAGTGGAGACTGTCAATGTCTCACATGCAGGGAGTGCAGACACAGAATGCCAACTGCACTGAGTGTGGGCGACCGTCTGCTCTCCCATTCTCCACCATGGCATTTCAAGTATAGTCTTGCAGGTGTTTCTCCAAACCCGCTGCAGCATTCCACATCCTTGCTAATGTTAAGGAGAATCTCTCTAGAACCTGCTGGTGAATTTGCATTCCTGAATATGGGTGTTTGCGATCCTACTGAATCTCAAATGGCCTGCAAGTACGGCATACCACTTGTACACAGATAGTAGCAGTATATGAGAGACCCCTCATTTTTCTCCCCATTACCTGTAATTGATATATTGACAATTTTAAGTATTTAAATACATGGCAAATGAAAACCCCCATGTTGTTTGTTGGATTGATTTTACTACCGGTGGAGCTGAGTGTATTTGCTGCCCTTCAGGTGATCCCCTTTAGGGTGAGATGTGTTGTGGGAACAAGTCTGAGTATAGTCTTTCCATTCTTCCAGTCTTTAAAAAAGAAATCTAACCTGAGATTCCTTAACTTTTATAAAGAATTTTTAATTTGTTACATTATTTTAATTTCTGGAAAAAAAACTGTAGAAATATAACTTGATATAAATACCCAACCCAAGAAATTATGGAGGACAAATTAGGTTCAAAAAGACCATAGAGAATAAACCTTGGGAGGTGTTTCTCTGCTAGTGGACAACTGAGAGTCACGGAATCTGCCACTCACCCAGGCCTAAAGGCTCACAGCATTGTGGTTTCTTTGGTGACATACAAAGGTTACGCTATGTCCCACAGCTAAAAAAGAGTACAGATAAAAGCAGAGTGAAGTAGAAGACACAGGTTCCACTTAGTTGCATGCCCTGTAGACATCAGCATCATTTCCTTTTATAATAGCTGTAGTCACAATGGCTCAGATCTATAGCAATGGCCTGTAAGTCCATCAAGAGGAAAAATGGTGGGGAGGATAAGGCAAAGCAAATTCATAAAATTGAGTTATATACATGCATAAAATTCGCAAATCACTAATACACATGGTATTGTAGGTGACTATCATACTGTGGAATCAAAGAAGTCACATGTGAAAGGCATGCATACTGTGTGAGACTCCATTTATATGAAGCCCCAAACACATGCAACTATCTACAAATGTTTGATGAGATGAGAGTGTTGAAGTTTCCATAGACTTGGAAGGGCATGAAAGAGCGTCCCTAGAGATGTCATGTGTTGTCATCTTCATGGTGGTTAACTGAGCACTGAAGATTGTGAGCCTTATATACAAGACAGTCGTTTATTAAATGCATATATACAATCAAGTATACAAAATTTTATATATTTATTGTATATAATTTACATATGTGCAAAAATTAAATATTTATATATAAATATAATAAATATATTATATACCATGATGCAAAATATATTATATATTATAAAATAGTTGGACCAGAAATAAATGGTAAAGAAATTTTAACAGGCAAAATATTTAGGACAAGTTTTACTTAATTTGATTATTGACAAACTGCTGTAGAAGAGTAAGTGAAGGAATGCTTTGAAATGTCAGTAGACTTTGAACTAGGTGGATTCTCAGTTATCTGTATCTTAGTGAGTCTAGGGCTGGTGAGGCTGTGTGGGGGAGGAAGATAGAAGTCAGTGATGATCCCAGCCTCAGCTCAAAGCAAGGCTTTCTACTTTCTGGGACTATGGGTATATTCTCCCAATTATATGGGGAGTTTTCCTCAAGCTTTATATTCACCAACATTCATGTATAGCCTTAAGCCACGAAGGCATGTAATAATTTAACCTAAAAAATTAGCATCATAGTTCTGAAACGCCGCTCTATTCAACCATAAGAAAACAAAGGATGCCATGATACTGTGTTTCCTTAACAAGCCACTAAGTTCAAATGAACTGCATCAATATGACCACTGTCCCAATGAACCAATGCTTGAAACTGGATTTTATGTCTAAAATACACTTCCTTTCAGGCCTTCCCTTTCTTCACCTAAGTCTTTCCTAACTACTCTCAGATCAGATAGTAGGACTGGAGGCTTGCTTCAACTCCAGTTGAACAACAGTCCCTCTTGTCCCCTCATCCTTCCCCCTTTTACAAGATAATAAATGAAAATAAATGAACACTGAAGAATTTGGTAAACATTGCATGTGTAAAGAAATTGAACCATTTCACTTCTCCATGAACGAAATGGTGTGCTGAAAAGTTCAAAATTTCTAAAATAGGTATCACCTCACCTCAGACTGCGTGTAACTTTCTAAGTCATATAATTATGCACAGTTTCACCAGATTTTTGGGTTCCTCTGATGATATTACTATAAACTAACATTAATAACAGACTGCAAAGTCATCACTGTTTGATTCTGTCAATTTCTTTGGGAAATGTTGATAGTAATATAACATTCTAATTTGTAAAGTAACTGGCCATTTTGTGACATTGTGCCTCAGTCAGGCTAGAGTTGGGAGCATCTGGATTCACAGAGACCTGGCTCACATGGAGATTGTCAATTGCTCCTGCTGCTTCAAACTTGGTAGGGATTGGGAGTGACTTGCTAGCTTCTCCAAGGAGACCAGGATTGTGAGTCCATGCCCCGAGCTTCATTGTCTCACCTGAACGCTGATTCTGAGAAAGAAATCTAGAGAGGCAAAAAGGAGTAATTGCTTCCAATCTGCTTTTGTTCCCTCCTCCACTCTCTCTACCAAAAATAGTGATGTTCTGAATAACTCTAGTCTCTGAGAGTAGAAGAAGACAATGCAAACCAAACAAACACTAACAAACATGGCTGGCGTGGGGCAGAGGACCTATCTCTAAGGATGTTGGTGATGAAAACACACTTTGTTTCCTCAGTGAGAAACATGCTTCAGAAGCCAGTTTCTCCTTAGATGCATGTTGGTGACCCAGTACCTACACAGACAAGAGCCGGACAAGGCTCATTCATGGTCCTAGGTAGGCTAGAGGTATTCCCACTAAACCTGTTAAACCTAGTGTTCTTTCATGGAGACAGCTCCACTCAGCTCAGTCAGCAAGAGCTTAGACTAAAGTCAGAAGGCTCTTTCTTCCTTTTCTCCTTTCTTTATTTATTACTTCGAGTTTCATCTCCATTACAGTCCCCTCTCTCCACCCATCCCGGTCCTACCCTCCCACCCTCTCCCCCCTCTCCCACCTATCCTACTCCTCTGGAGTGGGGTGCCCCTACATATCCGCCCTTCTCAGTTTAACAGTCATAGGAGTGTTAAGAGCTTCCTCTTGCACTGGGGGCCTATATGCCAAAGTGTCCCACTAACAGGTAACAAGGTCTATATTCCTGTTCCTTTTGGTGTGTTGGTTGTAGGATAGTTATCCTGTACTACATGGCTAAAATCCAATTATAAGTGAATAGATGCCATGTGCATCTTTCTGAGTGTGGGTTAGCTCACTCAGGATGAGCTTTTCTAGTTCCATCCATTTGGCTGAAAATTGCATGATTTCATTGTTTCTGATGGCTGAGTAGTATTCCATTGTGTAAATGTACCACAGTTTTTTGTTTGTTTTTTTTTGTTGTTGTTCTTCATTCTTCAGTTGAGGGACATCTAGGTTGTTTCCAGCTTCTAGCTATTACAAATAAAGCTGCTATGAACATAGATGAGGAGGTGTCCTTGTGGATTGGTAAGAAATCATTTGGATGTACACCCAGAAGTCATATGGCTGAGTCTTTCTTAATAGACACTTGTCAGACAATGATATGTACCTTCTATTAATGTCTTAGAATTGTGAGTTCCTCTGCCTCTCTCCTCAGAATCTTTACTCTTCTCTAGCCACCTTGGGACAGTCATTCAGTGACAGGTTCCTCAGTTTCCATGTAACTTGATTGAAATTTTAGGCTTAAAAAAAAACAAAACAAAACAAATCAAAAACCCCTCCTAATTACAATGGTAATTAACTCCAGGCCTTTACTAGAATCTTCCAAGGCACATTTAGCACTATAAATGTTTAGTTTCTCACCACAAAAATAAAGCAAAATCTTTGTGGGCACTCTCAAGTCTTAGCAACTAAACATTTTCCCTCAAGTCTTTCAAAGTTCTCTGCAGGCCTGAGTCATTCTCAGGCTTTCTTTGAACGGATGCTGCCCCAATGTGTCATCTTGAGTAAACCACTTAACTCTTTACTTCACCTTTCTTAACCATAAAAAAGGAACTTGAAAGTGTTGCAAATGAAAACAATCTTCAGTGGTCAGAGTTCATCGGAGAAAACTCTAAATTTGTAGGCTGGCTAACACGAGACTGTAAAAACTCATATTCTGAGCACTTGAACAATTATTGGACACTTCCATAAACCATTTACATGAAGTTTTTAAGCTTCTAGCAAGCAGGAAGGTGGCTACCATTTACTGGATTGGAGATGGTAAAATGAGGCATAGTCAGATGATGTTACCTGCCAAAGACAGTTTGGACTATGATATTTGAATACTGAGCCTGTGCTGTGAAGACCATGTCCTCTTGATGTGTCAGATTCCCGTGATGATGCTCACATTAAATTTGTTTCATTCTAAAGATGTACAGTAGAATCTTTTTTTTTTTTGCTTTTTTGTTAACTTTTTTTGTTTTGGTAATTAAAGTATGATTACCTCATTTCCCCCTTCTCTTTCTTCCCTCCAACTTGTCCTGTGTACCTTATCCCATCCCACTCTCTCTCTCTCTCTCTCTCTCTTTCTCTCTCACACACACTCAACCCTTTTAATATTATTTGTGTGTAAATGATTTCATGGCTAATCATTTGGTGTTAAATAATCAATCAATCAATCGAAGGGCTCTTGCCTGGACAAGACCATTTTCCCCATACAGTTGAGCTTTTATCTGTTTAAGGATATTTTAGCCAAGCTAAATACCTGACTTTGGGGCATTGGAAGACTGGATAGACTAAAGGAGAACTCCTGCCTGAGTTTTTATGAAGTCTGAGAAGGGGCAGGAAGCAGTAGAGGAGACACACAACTGAGAAGCTGGGTGGCAAGACCACAAAACCCAGAAACAACAAAAAAATCTTCTGTCCAGTTCACAGTAGAGTATGATGTGCTCAAAATGGGGCCTTTGCAAACCGTGTTGCTGTGGTGGGGAACTGTAGAAACCACCTTATGTTTGGTTCCAACTAGACACAGTTGGTTTCTGTAGTAGAGGTTGCCCACTAGGATAATAAAGACTGCCTTACATACAAGGACCTGTTCTTCACACCACTCCATCTTTTGTCTGAGAAACCGAAAGAGCCTCTTTCATGTCTTCCTTCTATCTTTTTATCCAACAGTACTCCATCCTGAAAAGTAAACGAATAGCAGTTCTCAGGTATTTGTCAGACCCCACAGGTCCCTGATGAAGATGTTCTTGGCAGTTTAGAATTCCCACCCCCTCCCCTGGCCCTTTGTGAATTAGAAGGCCCTCCATGGTCAGCCTTTGTCTCCTGCCACTGTTCTCACCACTTGTCCTCTACCTGCTACTCTCTGCTCTCCCAACGTCTCTCCTGTTCCTTCCTCCCAAAGGATCAGCACCACCTTTTTTTTTTTCTTTTCTGTAGTGTTTTCCCAGGTCATCTTATCCATCTCTCCTGATGTTTTGTCTTTCTCTTTTGTACCCTTCCTCTAGAGGATTTCCTTCATCACTTAGTGTGAAGTTCTTCTCTCTCTCTCTCTCTCTCTCTCTCTCTCTCTCTCTCTCTCTGTGTGTGTGTGTGTGTGTGTGTGTGTGTGTATGTGTGTCTGTCTCTCTTTCTCTCAGATGTATGCATGTCATATGTCATGAAACCACATAATTTCTCCTAACTCAGTCATTCACCCTGAACATACCAACGCAACTTTTTCCTGCCATCACACACATGCTGTCAAAGCCTGTCTCACAGCGTTCCTGCCAGCCTGATTTGATTTCCTAGCAACATGGAATACTCCCTCTCTCTCGTACCCTGGCATTTTATGTTCACACTTTTAGCCCCCTGTGAGCTTAGTACTAATGTCATGAGAACAGGGACTGTCTTTATTGTTGTCCACTGGTCTTTTCCGGAATTTCCTTTACTTTCCATGGCAGAGGTTCAATAAGGGACGGATTAAAGCAGTGAAAAAAGTAAAGATTATTTTACGAGAATAAACCTTGAGCTAAAAGAAATTATTTTGGGGGGGGTACTAAACACTCAATATAAAATGATATGTGGCATATTTGCACAAATAGCAATGTTTATTCACACATATAAAGAGAAAGTCGAAGTAACAATATGAAAATATATATCAATGTATCAACACCTGAGGTAAAGCAACTCATCATCACTGTGGTGGTTTGAATAAAAAAATGATCCCTATAGACTTATAGAGAGTGGCATTATTGGAGTAAGGCCTTATTGGACTATGTGTGGCCGTATTAGAGGAAGTGTGTCACAGAGGGAGCGCTTTCAGGTTTTAGAAGCTCAAGCCATGCCCAGAAGCTCACTGTCTTTTCTTGCTGCCTGTGGATCCAGATACAGAACTCTCAGCTACCTCGCCAGGACATGTCTGTGTACCTCTAAACATACTTTCTGCCAAAATGATAACAGACTAAACCTCTGAACTGCACGCTAGACCCAAATAAATGTTTTCTAAGAGTTGTGTAGTCCTAACTTGTATTACCAACTTAAAAGCATCTTCTTAGACCTAGAACATCCTTTTAATTCCTAAACAACTTGAAGTTTAACAGTGAGATTGTAACTATATAGTCTTCAACCAGATCAGAGACCTGAGAAGGGTAAATATATCTGAAAATACCAGAAGTGCAGAGACAGCAGCTTCCAAAACTAAGAAATGACAGACAACTGACTGCCTGGACAGTCCCCAATTTCTCTCAATACATTAGAGCATCTATCTTCAGCCTTTGGCCCAGTATCTCTGACAGACATTAATTGTAAAGCAGGAATTATGAAGTACTTGCCTACCCTGTCTTGGCAGAGCTAAGCTGTCGACTTACCTGCTTTCAAGTTTTGTCCTTTACGGACAGCATTCTGTCTATAGTTGAAGCAAAGAATAATGCAAGTTAGGATGGAAACTGAGTTAGGTATAGAACTTTAAACTTACTGAGATAGATAGATAATAGAATATTAATATCATTTGCCAAATACATATGGACTGGACATTGGGAGTGTATGTTACACCTTATAATTTTCATAACATAATTGTGGCTTAATTATTCTTACTGTTTTATATTGTATTTATTGTTATAAGAAAAACAACCTTTCATTGGACTAAAAGGGGAAGCTGTTGGGGGGGGGGAAGATACACCTTAAATTAAAAAAAAAGCAAATAGAAGGGTGAGGGAGAAGTGGGTAGGAGGGTGGGACTGGGAGGAGAAGGAGGGAGAGGATTATAATTGAGATATAACCTGAAGAAATAAATAAATATTAAAAAATATGCAGTCATGGTATCTCTTCACAGCAATAGAAATTCTAAGACAATCACCATTACATCAGAAGCCCCAATTTTATCCTACCTCATGACATTTGCCATCTCTCTTTCTAAAATTAGCAGCATCTAGAGTCTTTAGTTATCATTTTTTTGTCCTATGAAATCTAGCTTCATAATTAAGTACACATCTATTAAGTAATGCTGGAAAAACTGGAGAGCAGGTACAGGCTTTGTTAGTGTGGACACAGCAACAGCCTCACCCCTCGATGCAGTTTTTAGCAAAGCAAGCAAACAAATGAACAAATAAAACAGGCTGCACTGAGGCAGGCTGGAGCAGCTGGTGGACATCTCACAGTGCCTTCCAGGAGGTCCCAGGGCTAGTGGGACCTTCTAGAAAGCTCCAAAAGAAAGCCAGATCCCCAGGTAGTTGTCTGAGCAGCAATGTGGTTCTTGTTTACTTTGTATCTTCAGTCTCTGTGAATGACTTTTAGGAGTAAGTAAAGGAAGAACCTATCTTCAGGGTCGAGGGGCCTTCAGCTGACTCCAATAGCACAACAACCAAGACAGGACAAGTGTAGGCAAGTGCCAGGGCCAGACTCACTGGGGATACTCTTCCCTCAGTGTGCAAAATCAGCTTGAATGAGGCCTGTTCTTTTCAGCTAAACTGTGGCTCAAGGATCTGTGCTTTTTATTCCCTTACTGTTTTAGTCTTGTTGTTTTTGCCCTGTGCTCATAGGCTGTCTTAGGATACAAGCAAACTCCATTTAAGCTCTTGTTTCAACAGACAGAGCCAAAACTGAAAGTGGCTTCATCAGAGCGATCTGTGTCACTAAAGACAGTGCAGATTTAATCTCATCGCTAACCTTTTATGTCTCAGATTTCTTAGTGGGCATACAGATGTTTACTGTAATAGCCTTTGCATTATTTCATAATAAACAAATGTGATGTGGTTTGGATCCAAAGGCTGGAGAAATGCTTTTGTACTTGGTCTCTTCTTCCTTCTGCTGCCCCTGCTCCAGCTGGTAGATCTCTGCAGCTGTAAATTCAATATATTTACAGTTATTGTAAATATAGTAGGAAAGCTGTCCCACCATTCATCATATCCCAGAATAGACCATGGACCTAGATTAAACCGGCTCTTCAACAAACTTCTGTACCTGTACCCAGAGTGCTCTTACAGGCAGAGCAAAGCTAGCTTGCACACTGAGAGGGTGAGGAAGGAGGAAAGTGGACATCACACACAGCACCATCAGTGTCTGGATCCCCAAAGGGCAGCATGGTGTTTTGACTAAAAGGAGGTCAGGAGCAAGGTAGGGGGAACATGGGTGACTATTCAAAAAGGGCAGGGGTGGAAGGAAAAGAGAGAGAGAGAGAGAGAGAGAGAGAGAGAGAGAGAGAAAGGACAGAGGACAGAGGAGAGAGTGTTATTTTCCCATTTGTCTCCCAAATTATGTTGGTGTGTCATAAGGAATAACCAAAGCAGAATTGCAGTCAATAAGTTGTTGAAAAATATCAACACTTTCCTACTGACAGAAGACAGTGATGGACAACATCCTTTTATCAACACCCTACCCCAGGATGGAATTCCCTCCTGGCCCAAACTCTAGTTTGGCCTCTCTTAGTCTTCCTCTGCAGGTATCAGTGTCAGTCTAGAAACACTCAAGAGACTAACTTTGCTCCTAGCAAGTCATGGCCATATCCCTAGTATAAACTAGCCCCCTCTAAAGTGCGCTTCTGAAGCCCTTCTTTATACAACAAACAAATAGGCTGAGAAAGAAATAAGGGAAACAACCCCCTTCACAATAGCCACAAACAACATAAAATACCTGGGGGTAACTCTAACCAAGCAAGTAAAGGACCTGTACAACAAGAACTTCAAGCCCTTGAAGAAAGAAATGGAAGAGGCCTTCAGAAGATGGAAAGACCTCCCATGCTCATGGATAGGTAGGATCAACATAATAAAAATGGCCATCCTACCAAAAGCAATATATAGATTCAATGCAATTCCTATCAAAATACCAACACAATTCTTTATAGACTTAGAAAGAGCTATTCTCAATTTCATATGGAACAAAAAATCCCAGAATAGCTAAATCAATCCTGTACAATTAAAAAACATGTGGAGGTATTACCATCCCAGATTTCAAGCTGTACTACAGAGCAATAGTTGTAAAAACAGCATGGTATGGTATAGAAACAGACCAGTAGATCAATGGAATCGAATTGAAGATCCAGAAATAGACCCACACACTTATGGCCATCTAATATTTGACAAAGAAGCCAAAACGGCACAATGGAAGAAGGACAGCATCTTCAACAAATGGTGCTGGTCCAACTGGATGTCCACTTGTAAAAGAATGAAATTAGACCCATACTTATCACTTTGTACAAAACTTAAGTCCAAGTGGATCAAAGACCTTAACATATGGCCGGTCACACTAAATCTACTAGAAGAAAAAAGTGGGAGAAACCCTCGAACTCATTGGCACAGGTGACAACTTCCTGAACAGAATACCAACAGCTCAGGACCTGAGATCAACAATCAATAAATGGGACCTCATGAAACTGAAAAGCTTCTGTAAGGCAAAGGACACTGTCATTCGAACAAAACGGCAGCCTACAGACTGGGAGAAAATCTTCACCAACCCCACATCTGACAGAGGCCTAATATCCAAAATCTACAAAGAACTCAAGAAATTAAATGGCAAGAAACCAAATAATCCAATCAAAAAAATGGGGGACAGAGCTAAATAGAGAATTCACAAAGGAGGAATCCCTAATGGCTGAGAGACACTTGAAGAAATGCTCAACATCCTTAATCATCAGAGAAATGCAACTCAAGACGACTCTGAGATTCCATCTCACACCTGTCAGAATGGCTAGGATCAAAAACTCAAATGACAGCACATGCTGGCGAGGGTGTGGAGAAAGGGGTACCCTACTCCATTGCTGGTGGGAGTGCAGGCTTGTGCAACCACTATGGAGGTCAGTATGGCGATATCTTAGAAATCTTGGAATAGCTTTGCCTTAGGACCCAGCCATACCACTTCTGGGTATACACCCAAATGCCTCTTCATGGAATCATAAGGAAGTTTCCTCATCTATGTTTATAGCAGCCTTATTTGTAATAGCTAGAAACTGGAAACAACCCAGATGTCCCTGAACCGAAGAATGGGTTAAAAAACTGTGGTACATCTACACAATGGAATATTATTCAGCTATCAGAAACAATGAAATTATGCAATTTGCAGCCAAATGGATGGAACTAAAAAAGCTCATCCTGAATGAGCTAACCCAGACTCATATGGCATCTATTCACTTATAGTAGGATTTTAGCTATATAGTAGAAGGTATCGATACTACAACTAACACACCAAAGGGAACTTGGACATAGACTTTTTATTTTTTATTTTTATTTATTTATTTTTTATATTTTTAAATATTTTTTCTATTTTTTAGTCTTTTTTATCTATTGTCTGCTTATTGGTTTGTTTGTTTAGTAGTTTTCTCTCCCGGGCTATGAGACACTTTTCACTGATGGTACTGCCTTGTGGACCCCCAATGAATGAGGAGACTCTTGGCCATCATACGACC
This sequence comes from Lophiomys imhausi, assembly GCA_907164525.1. Taxonomy (NCBI): domain Eukaryota; kingdom Metazoa; phylum Chordata; class Mammalia; order Rodentia; family Muridae; genus Lophiomys; species Lophiomys imhausi. The sequence goes on from CAJQZJ010032856.1 coordinate 3,779,042, forward strand.
TCTCAACTGAGATGAGGGACTGTTATATAAGGACACCCCACCCCAGAGAAATGGGATGGAAGGGTTAGGAGGTAAAGGAGGTAAAGAAAAAAATGAAATGTGATGTTTCAGCCTTTTACTACTAATTGTCATAAACTGTTTAGGATAATTAAGAAATGCAAACTAATGGTTATGCAAGCCGGTCATTCTGTTAGGTACTATGACAGCCTATTATAGTTACTTGCTAAGCTAATCAGAAATAAAGCTGCTAAGAGACAAGCAACATCTGCTTACCCTAATAGAAGAGATAGATAGGGCCTCTTCAAAAACCTCAAGAGATCTGCAGAATATGGCATTCAAAGATGTTTTCGTAACTTTAGATTTTTTTATATGAAGACATATCAACTCCTGACAGCACCCCCTGTTCTACCCCAAGTAGAAGATGAGCATCGAAGAATCTCCAGTGGGAGATGACTGAATTAGTCGCAAGCCTATCTCTTGGTAGGAAAAGCCCCTTGCTCCAACTGTAGACAGAATGCTGTCCAAAAAAGAACAAACCCTGGAAGGAGGTAAGTTGACAGCCTGGCTCTGCCAAGACAGGGTAGGCAAGTCCTTCATAACCCCTGCTCTATAATCAATGTCTGTCAGAGAAATGGGGCCAAATGACTGAAGATCGATGCTGTAATGTAAGGAGAGAAAATGGGAACTGTCCAGGCAGCCACTGGTATGTCATTTCTTAGTTTGGGAAGCTGCAGACCCTGTACTTCCTATAAAATCAGATATATTTATCCCTCTCAGGTCTCTGAGGTGGTTGAAGAACAGATAGCTAGAGTCTCATAATTAAATTTTGAGTTGTTTAGGGTCAAGAGAGTGTTATAGATCTAAGAAGATACTTTAAAAATTGTGTTGCAAGTTAGTATGAATGTTGAGTCAGATATAGACCTTTAAACTCATGGAGATGGTTAGATAGTAGAATGTTAAAGTCAGGTACCAAATGCATATGGACTGGACATTGGGAATGTACGTTAAGCCATATAACCCTCATAACTGTGGCCTACTTACCTCTGTTGTTTTGTATTGTATTTCTTATTATAAGAGAAAGAGCCATTTGTTGGACTGAAAGGGGAAACTGTAGGGGGAAATAAGATATACCTTAAACTTAAAAAAAAAAGGGAAGAGGATGGGGGGTTGAGGGTGGGAGGGTGGGACTGGAGGGGGGAATAGGGAGGGGACTGCGATTGAGATGTAACTTGAAGAAATAAAAAATAAAGGAAAAAAAAAAAAGTGCGCTTCTGTTGAAACTCAAAGCCGCGGAAAGAATTTACACTGTCCCAGCAGAAACTTAAGACAGGGCCCCCCGGGAACACAGGAGCCTAACTTTAATAGGTGCCAGTGACAAACCTGGGTGAGTCTCGCGGACCAACACTCCTTCCTGCCTTTTGCAATGTTTCTACTTCCCTGACAGTACTAAACCCATGCTCACTGGTCCCTCATTCTCGTTTTCCAATGTCCAGCTACCTCTGGGGAATTCGAGTTGAATTCCGTTCACAATGGATTATTTTCCCTATTGTATATTTCATTACTGGGAAAAGCGTCTTTACCATTTTCCAAGTCTCCAACTCTGCTTATTTTTAACACCATGTATCTTGCAGAAAATCTATTCTAGAAGGAAGGGCCTGCCTGCTTTGTAAGCATAGGACCTAAGATCAAACAGCTGGAGAATGCTGCCCTCTGCTGTCCAAAAGCTATGGCTAGGCCACGGGTGCTTTTGCATCTGTATCCAGCTGTGGCTTCCTTTGTGATAAACATGACTTGTCTGCAGCTGACCTTCACAAGCCTTGGGACTCTGGACAGGTACAACTTGAATGAGGTTGTGTGGATGACAATTTTAGCTGTTTTAATTAACTGTGGACAGACTGCCCCAAAGTACTAGTACACTAAGGGCGCTTTGCAAACCACCTTAGACTGATAAAAATGACCCCATAGTTAGATACAGTAAACACTGCATTTCTTATAACATCGAGAGAGAATGACAGCAGCATTATTTATTAACACCTTCCTTGCTCTCATTACCTTTTGATCCTTTATTTTGAAAGAATAGTCTTTACTTCCCAATCAGGGAATTTTAACAGTACAATTACCTTTAGGGAGGGCATTTCTACTGTCTGGAAGTTTGCGGCATATACACCAAGCAGCCACTCCTATCTAACCTCTGCTCTCCGCCAGACTCGCTGCTTACACTATGCAGTTTTCACACTCCACGTGCTGAAGGTCCTCACCCCCACGGGAGACTGGCTAACCACTCCTCTCCAATTCCCTTTCCATCATTCTAGTTTCAGAAATCCAGAAATCGGCAGAGCTGCCGCCTTCCTCATCACGAAGGTGAACTCTTTCTTCTCCCTGCCCATCATTTTGTCTTCACATGATTTCCATGGTCTGACATCTAGAACTGGCCTTTCCACCGTCAGCAGTTCTAAGCCCATGATTCTGCTGGAGAGGATGTTGTCTCCTCTCCGCATCATCCTTGCACACCTTATTCAAGGACTTAAACTATTAACCCGGAGTCTGCATAGATCACCATCGACTGGAGGCAGGGCGCCTTGCTCGCTGATGTTAGCTCTTTGCTCCCGTGAGCACCTTCTAAACTACTCGTTTGGTTCCGTCTCTCCTCCTCTTCACCATCCTATCCTTTGCTGACTCTTTCTGACTTCAACCTCTCAGGATTTCAGATTTTTTTGGTTCACAGACTTCCTAGTTAAATATTAAAAATTTTACACTAGTCCTACTTTCATGGTGCTATGGATATTTTTTTATAAAATTAGAGGGGTTTCAAAGATAATATAGGGTATTGTAGCAGATTTCTACAAACTATTCCACCAAAACATCAAAGAATGTGCATAATATTCAAAAAACCCATGGGAAAAAACCCATTCTGGCACACAAAGCAGATCTTAACAAATTCATGTCCACTATCTATGTTACTAAAATGCAATAGAAGTCAAAATCAGCACTAAATGGCTCTCTCCTAAGCACACACACTTATGGAGATTAAACAACATGTTACTAAACGACCAATGGATCAAAAAGAAACCAAGAAAGAAAAATTTAAAATTCCTAGAACTAAATAAAAATGAAAACACAGCACAACAAACCACTGAGACAAATTCAAAGCAGTCCCAAGAGGGAAATTTGTAACTCTAAGAACCTATATTAAAAAATTAGAAAATCATAAATAAATGATTTAAATGACACAACTCAAGAATTTTTAAAAACGGGAACAAAGCAAAATCGAATTCAGAGGACAGCAAATAACAAAAATTAGAACGGAGGTTAACGAAATAGAAACAAATGAAAATGATACCAAGAATCAACAAATATAAGAGCTTGTTCTTTGAGAAGAAAAATAAAATTGACAGAATTTCAGCACAATTCACCAAAAGAAAGAGACCAAAATTAACAGACTTGGTGATGAACCTGGCAACACTGTAGCCGACAGCTAAGAAATTTGGAATATTATAAGGAAATATTTTAAAACTGGCATTCTATTAAATTAGAAAACCTAGAAGGAACAGATGGGTTGCTAGAATCATCCAAAACACTGAAGTTAGACCAAGAAGAGATTAACAACTTAAACAGATCCACAATAAAGAAATTGAAACAGTAATAAAAAGTTTTAGCTAAACAGTTCTCAGGTTCAGATGGGTTCACAACAGATTTCTACCAGACTTTCAAAGACTTACAACGCTTTTAAATTATTTTTAAAAATAGAAACAAAGGCAGCATTTCCAAACTCCTCTAAAACCAGTGTTACTCTAATACCAAACCAGATGAGGACACACACACACACAACAAGAAAGAAATTATAAAACAAAGATAAATGTAAAATAAGATGGATAGATGCAAAATCCTCAGTAAAACAAGTACAAACTGAATGCTGGCACATATGAAAAAGACTGTCCACCATGTTCAAGTTGGCTTTTATACCAGAGGTGACGTGATGATTCAACATATGTAAGTCAATAAATGTAATAAATCATGTAAGTGGACTTAAAAACAAATCCCATGATCATCTCAATAGTTACAGAAAAGACTCTTGGAAAAAATCTAATATCTTTCATGGTAAAAATCCTAGAAAAAAATAGGACTGGGGAAACATAACTCAAAATAATGAAGTCTCTCTGGCAAAGTCATTATCAATATCATCTTAAATAGAAAAACTCTTTTTAAAAAAGGTAAGACATAATCTCATTAAAATAAGGAATGAGGCAGGGATGTGGACTATACCCAATCACTTTTAATCTAGTCCTTGAGACAATAATTAGAGCAAAAAGACAAGAAGATGGAATTAGAATAAAAGAGGAAAGAAATAAGAAAAGAAGTCAAAGTAACCCTATTTTCAGGTGATATTATGCATAAGAGATTCCAAATATTTCCACCAGAAAACTTTTAGAATTGATCAACTATTTCAGCAAAATGACAAGATACAAAGTCAACTTACAGAAATGAGTAGCCTTTCTCTGTACCAATAAGCAACAGGCTGAGAAAGAAATCATGGCCACAATTCTAGTCACAACAGCCTCAATATACATACATATATATACTGAGGAAGTTGAAGATATCTACAACAAAAACTTTAATTATCTGAAAAAAGAGATTGGGGAAGATACTAATAGATGGAAAGACATCTCATGTTCATTGATTCGTAGCCTTTTTAATTTTTATTTCACTATTTTATTGTGAAAATGACTGTTTTACCAAAAGCAATTTAGAGATTTAATCTATTCCAATCAAAATCCCCAGAACATACTTCATCAAAAAAGAGAAAACAAAAATCCTGGTATTCTTACATAGCTTATTCCCTATAACCAAAGCAATTCTAACCAAAAGAACAAGGCTGGAGGCATGACAATTCTAGTTCTCGGGATGTATTTTAGGTCTACAGCAATAAATACTGCGTGGTTTTGGCACCTAAGAGACATGTAGACCAATGGGACAACGTAGAAGACCCAATGGGCCATCTTATATTTGACAAAGGTGCCAAAAAACACACACTGGAGGAAAGATAGTGCTTCCCACAAATGGTGCTGGGAAAATGGGGTTCATGACCAGAAAAATGAATTTAGCCCAGAGTTATCACCCTGAACAATAAACTAACTTCAAGTGGATCAAAGACCTCACTGTGAAGCCTGAAATGCTGATACTTCTAGAAGAAAGCGTAGGCAGTGCCATACGTATAGACATAGGCAAGGACTTTCTGAATAAGGCTCCATTTGCTCAAGAATTAAGGCCAATAGTTAACAAATGGGACCTTATAAAACTGAAAGGCAGCAAAGGAAAAATAGGCAATGGATATGAATGATAGACTTCTCAAAGAAGAAACAAAAGTGGCTAAGAAATATCTCAAAAACTGTTAAACATCCTTATAGGGAAATGCAAATTAAAACAACTTTGATACTTCATCTCACTTCAGTCAAAATGGCCAAGATCAATGAAATAATTAATAACATATGCTAAACTAGACCAATCGTATGACTAAGCTATGCCATCCCTTGGCATATGTCTAAAGGATTTGATATCCTACCCCACAAATACTTGCTTAGCCATGTTCATTGCTGCTTTATTCACAATAAGTAGAAAATGGATGTAACCTAAATGCCTTTTTACTTATGAGTGGATAATGGAAATGTGGTACATATACACCAAGGAGTACTATTCAGCAATAGATATAATGAAACCATGCAATTTGCAGGTAAAGAGACGAAACTAGAAAGTATTACAGTGAGCAGGATAACTCAAACACAGAAAGACAAATATCACATGTTCTCTCTCATTTGTGTTTCCTAGTCAAAATCTTCAGATGTGAGCACACAACCTGGAGGAAACACCAAACCCAGGAAAATCAAAAGGACCATGAGGATGGAGTGGAGAGGAGATGTATAGAGGGGAATAGTAGGGTACAGGTGCTATGAGGGGGAGTAGGAAAATTGTGGAGAGGGTAGACGAGACTTACCTAGGGATATGGGGAGGTCAGTCAACACAGGGGGACAGAGAGGTCGGAGAGAGACAGAGACGGAGGCAGACAGAGACAGAGAATGACAATCCGTCTTCTTGAGGGACAAACTCTCTGATAGATTATCCAAACCCAAGAGGTCAGTCCTGAATCCATATGAGCAACATTCAATGATCTCAGCAGGTTGTATTTATAAGCATATAGGTGTGTGTTTGTAATAATTGTAATTAAGGAATAAAAGGCTATGGATTTGAGGAGCAGGAGGGATATGGAAGGGATTGGAAGGAGAGTGAGGTGGAGAATGATGTAAACACAATTCTCATATGTAAAATTTTCAAAAATATAAATAAAAGAAATAAAAATTTAAACAATGAAGAGCATATAGCCTGCAGGATGGGGAGGAAAACTGGGAAATGCTGGCTTCTGGACATGACATGTCCGTGGTACACATCAGTTCTCACAGCAACTAAGGTCACCTGGAAGACACATCAGTTCTCACAACAACTGAAGTCACCTGGGAAACTCCTGCACGAGATCAAACCAGTCTCCACGTTGATGGGGAGGGCCTCTCAAAACCCCACCCCTGGCAAGGAGCTTGTGGCTATCAAGAGAGGGAGAGTAGCTTTCTTGCTGGGGATGTGAGCACTGATATGTTGCCCATGCCTCAGAGGATGGCTCTCCATGGTGCACAGACTGAGAGCGCTAATTAGACACAAGTGATTGTTAATAATAATGATAACTATGATATTAATGAAATGGACATGAAGTTGGGAGGGAAAATAAGGTGGGAAGTTTTGGAGTCTTGGTTAAGGGGGGTGGGGTGGATGTGAACAAAAAGCATTGTATCCAAGTATAAAACATTTTTAATTTTATTTATTTATTTATTTATTTTTCTTCAAGTTACATCTCAATCACAATCCCCTCCCTACTTCCCCCTCCATCCCTCACACCCTGTCATCTGCTTCCTTTTCTTTTCTTTTCTTTCTTTTTTTAAAGCTTAAGGTACATCTTTTTCCCCCCAAACAGCCCCCTTTCAATCTAACAAATGGCTCTTTCTCTTATAACAACAAATACAAAACAACAAAAATAATTAGGCCACAATTATCAAAATTATAAGGCCTAGCAAACATTCCCAATGTCCAGCCTGAACGTATTTGGCAACTGACTTTAAAATTCTACTATGCATCCATCTCCATGAGTTTAAAGTTCTGTATCCAACTCAGCTTCCATCCTAACTTGCATCACCATCTTAAAAAACATCTTCTTAGATCCAGAACACCCTCTTAATTCCTAAAAAACTCAAAATTTAACTATGAGACTATAACTATCTAGTCTTCAACCACATCAGAGACCTACAAAGAATAAATACAATTCACTAAAAACTCTCTTATGTTTAGAGAATGTTTAAGACTATTACAAATATTTTACCCCTCCTGTCTTATTGGATGAACTCATGCTTTACCAACACAGTGTCTTATACTTGATTTTCACAGTGTTTATTTTAGAGATCCTTCCATGTCAATTATTAAAGATGTTTCTGTTCTGTTTTCACAACTGCCTTCAGTTCCATTGTATGAGTTTATGACCATTTAATCCATACCATATTTATAGGACCTTAGGAAATTATTGCTCTTATTCAGCAATGCTCTAACGAATGACCTTGGACACCTTGAGGCAGTTGCTTGTTTCTCTGGAGGCCTGGGTGTAAACATTCCAGGCTTCAGGAAGCAGACAGTTTCTGTCACAATGAAACTCTGCTCTTGCAGGATGGCCCCAGCCACAGGCAAGTCTGTATGAGCCAATGGGCAAGGGTGTGTCCTAGTTACGGTAACTGCTGCGGTGGTAAACTAAAAGCAACTTGAGGAGGAAAGGGTTTATTTAATTCCGTTCCACATCACAGTTCACTACTGACGGAAGTCAGGACAGGATCTCAAACAGGGAAGACCTGGAAGCAGTAGCTGATGCAGAGGCCATGGAGGGGTGCTGCTTATGGCTTGCTCAGCCTGCTTTCTCAGAGAATCCAGGATCACCAAACCAGGGTGGCCCCACCCAAAATGGGCTGGGCCCTCCCACATCAAGCACTAATTAAGAAAATGCCCTTCGTGTGCTTTCCTGCCTACAACCTGATATTATGGAGGTATTTTTTTCTCCATTGAGGTTCCTTCCTCTCAGATGACTCTAGCTTGTTGACATAAAATTAGCCAGTATGGCTTGCTTTTCAGTAAGTCCCACTTTACAAAAGTGGCCTTGGGTTTCATTTGTCATTTGCTAATGCTCTACAGACATCATTTCCCATATGAGATCCTATTTATTAAATTCTGAGTGAGAGCATACAGAAATTTCTAGTTCTTATAGTGTCACGTCCCTCTCGACCGGCAAGAACGACGCAACTCACAAAAGCTCTTCTCCTGCAGTTTATTCAGGTCCCTTGAAAACAGTCTTCCGAATAGGGGCCGGGCAGACCCAACCCACAGGCTAAATACTAAATGAACAGCCAATCAAGTAAAGCCACATGGTGCTATCTTAGAGGCCCACGTAT
>CAJQZJ010032856.1:3787579-3832370 GCA_907164525.1 Lophiomys imhausi
ACCGTCGGGCTGGTGGAAGGCGGAGACCAGCGCCATTTTTAAGGCGCGGCACGTCGCAGCTCTCTACATTATAGATTCAACCAAATTACCTTTTCCTAAGATTGAAATAACCTCTGTTCCCACCAGCAATGTATGGAGTGCTTGCAAAACAACACTTCATCAGTACATCCTACCCACAAATTGTAATGTTTTACCAGTTTTGTAAGCATATCAATATACTTTTAAAATTCCAATTATTTTCTTTAAATGGATTTGAGCAAACAATTGAGAGGCTTTTGTTTTGCATTGCGTTATCATCACTTTACTCTCGTTGAAGAGCTTTTTATATTATAGGAAGATGTGCTTTTTGGGATTTGAATGTGAATTTCTCAATGTGGCACCTTTGATTTGTAGGGTCTTGTAGCCAATGAAATGTGTTTAGTTTATATGTGGTACTTTGAATGAGAATGGCCCCCACAGGCTCATATGATTATATACTTGGTCCCCAGATGGTAGAAGGATTGGTGTGGTGTTGTTATTGGAGGATTGTCATGACGGGGGGGTGGGGGTCTCTGAGGTTTCAAAAGACTTGTACCATTCCCATTATGTCCCTGTCTACAGATCAGGAAGTGACCTCACAGCTATTCCTGCTACCTCGCCTTTGCCCACCATTAAGGACTATAACAGTTTGAAACAATAAACCCAACTGAGTGATTTCTTTTGTAACTTGTCTTGGTCATGGTGCTTTATCACAGCATCAGAGACTAAGACATCCTATAAGCATATTAATGAGTCTTTTTAAATATCATGGAGTCTAATTTATGTTGGCCAGTTACTCCTGAGCATGGAGCCTGCCCTGGAGTGTGGCTCATATACCCAGTGTCATTCCATTGAAGAAAACCACCATTTCTGGATCTTACAATCTTTCTCCCCTCTCTTCTGTGTAAATTACTGAGCTTCGGGGGAAGGGATGTAACTTGCTCAGGGCTGAGACTCCAAAGTCTCACTCTCTGCAGGTTGTGCAGTTGTAAATCTCTGGGTTGTCATCTATCGCAGCAAACAGGTTCTCTGATGAAGACTGAGTGGCGTACTGACCTATGGGTACAGCAGTGTGTCATTAGGAGCCATTTTATTGCTATGTTCATTTGGCAAAATAAATAATAGTGTATTTCCCCCTAGGTCCCAGGACCTGTCTAGTTTCAGGTTTTTGGCCTTATTAATAATATCAGGTATGGGCTTCATCTCATGGAATGGACCTTAAATCCATTTTTAAAATTATTCATTATTTTCCTAACATCTGTGCCCCTATTGCACTGGTGAGCATATGTTGTAGGCAGGTCATTAACGTAGCTTGTGGGGTACATAGTAGGGTGAAATTAGTAATTAATGTTATCTCTCATCTTACTACAGAGACAATTGTTCCTCCATGCTTTATTGATAATAGCCAGCAATTGGAAACAGCCAAGATGCCAATCCACTGATAATGGACAATTAAAATGTGATACACTCACATAATGGGATATTATTCAACTATTAAGAGAAATGAAGTTCTCGGGTAAATGGGTGGAGCTAGAAACAATCATTATGAGTGAGATAACCCAGAGCCAGAAAGACAAGGGTAGTGTGTTTTCTCTTACATATGGGTATTAGCTTTTACACTTTACACTTGTGAGTTTTTTCATTTAGAACACCCACAGAGGTTAGGTAGAAGGAAGGGATCTTAAAGGAAGTGGAAATAGAATATAAAGGGATAAAAAGAGAAATTAGAAGAGGAGAAACAAAAGGGGTGAGTGATGGGGAGCAGGGTAGATTAAGGAATATGAGGAAGGATATCTAACATTAAAAGCCTTTGAAAAACCATATGAAAAACTACTATGGAGGAAGCTTCCTAAAATATATACATAAATAAAAGGAATTTAAATGGGGTTACTATATAACATAGGAGTCAAAAGTAGACATCATAAATACCAAATAACACTGCACTACCAGGAATAGGTTACATCTTTTTTTTTTTAAATACTTTATTTTTTTTCTTCAAGTTACATCTCAGTAACAAACCCCTCCCTATTCCCCCTTCCTATCCCGCCCTTCCACCCTCTACCCCCGAGAAGTTACCCTTTCAGTCCAACAGATGGTTCCTTCTCTTATAACAGTAAGTACTATACAAAACAATAGATATAAATATGCCACATTTATGAGAGTTAAATGGCCCAGTATACCTTCCCAATGTCCAGTTTATACATATTTGGCCCCTGACTTTAACATTCTACTATCTAACCAACTCCATGAGTTTAAAGGTCTATATGTGACTCAACATTCATACTATCTTGCAACACACTTTTAAGAGTATCTTCTTAGATCTATAACACCCTCTTGATTCCTAAACAGTTCAAAATTTAACTATGAGACTCTAGCTGTCTATTCTTCAACCACCTCAGAGACCTGAGAGGGATAAATATATTTGCTTATATAGGAAGTGCAGGGCCTGCAGCTTCCAAAAGTAAGAAAGAACATACCAATGACTGCCTGGACAGTTCCCATTTTCTCTCCATACATTCCAGCACCAATCTTCAGCCTTTGGGTCCTGTTTCTCTGACAGACATTTGTTGTAGAGCAGGGATTATGAAGGACTTACCTACCCTGTCTTGGCAGAGTTAGGCTGTCGACTTCCCTGCTACCAAGTTTTGTCCTTTTTGGACAGCAGTCTGTCTGCAGTTGGTGCAAGGGGTTTTTTCATGCCAAGAGAAAGGCTTGCCACTAATTCAACCATCTTACAGTGGAGGTTCTTCGATGCTTATCTTCTACTTGGAGTAGAATAGGGGGTGCTGTCAGGCGCTGATATGTCTCGATATCAAAAAAAATCTTGATTTAAGATAACATCTTTGAATGCCATATTCTGCAGATCTTTAGGGGTTTTTGAAGATGCCCTATCCATCTCTTGTATTTAGATAAGCAATGTTGCTTGTCTCTTAGCAACTTGATTACTGGGTAGTTTAGAGAATATCTGTGATAGACTGTCATAGTAGCTAACAAAGTGACATGTTTGCATGACTAGGAGTTTGTTTTAACTATCCTAGACCGTTTTAGACGGTTGGTATCAAGAGGTCAGAGCTTCACATTTTATTTTTAAGTATCTCTAGGTATGATACCATTAGGAAGCGTTACCTTTAAATTTGTATCAATATACAAAGATCTATTCAATTATGGTTAAATATACTCTTAATTATGTATCAATATACCAAGATCAATGCCTATGTAGCCCAATATAATCTTAATATTACGTCCATATGCAAGGGTCAATACCATTGTGGCCAACTATAATCTTGATTTTGTATCAATATACAAAGATCAATACCGATGTAATCCCATACAATCTTATTTTTGCACAATAAACAATGGTCAATACCACTTTAGCCAAATAAACTACTAATTTTGTATCAATATACAAAGGTATAAGGGCATATTCAATAATCTGTCCCTTCTTCTTGGACCTTCCTGTGCTATGTCTATATCTCATTTTTCTCAAGCCCATGCACTCCTACATAGGAGAGGAAGAAGGATACAGAAAAGGAAAAGTAGGAATTCCCTGGGGCTAACCTCCAAAACCCATTAAGACAGGACCATTTATCAGCTTGTAGTCTCTTCCCCTACATAACAGAGTTTTCAGTTATCCTTCAAATAACCAAAAAGAAGGGCAGAGAAACACCCTCCCCACCCTCTGGGCATGGGACGTCGCTCTCTTAAAGTGACTTCTTGCTGATTTGGGTCGTAGTAGACCTGTTTGGGGCCCGAACCCAAATGGGAAAAATGATTAAAAATGTTAGTACACTCCTTTTATGTTCAGTCCTTCTTGTTCTCAGCTGTTTAGATGACCTAAGGGGTTTGTAGGCAGAAGCTGATCTTGCAGGCTTCACTGAGGTTCCTGCCGGGGCATTGTGTAGAGCTGAGCGGTCCCAGTGACATTGGATTGCTGTGGTGGTTGCAGGCCCCCGATGGAGTCAGCTATTGAGGAAGTCTACCAGGCAGAATCAACTGGGTCACTCGTCCTCCTTGGTGCCTGATTCTGCTCTCTGCTGAGGATTCCGCTGTCCAGCTGTCCCCGGGCTCCCCTAATGGACGCTTTGATTCTCCTGGAATGGTAAGAACAGAGCCCTGCCCCAATCCCAACCCTAGGACAATTGCCCTCTTTTTTGCGGGGGGGTGGATGGGGGGGGCTAGGTAGTACTTCTCCTGAAGCTAATTTGGCCTTCTGACAACATACAAAGCATTATCTTTCAATCCGGGTTAAAGAAGAAATCATTCTGTCACCTTGGAGCTAAACCAGCTCTGGTGTATATATTTTGAGATCCCAAAGGACAATCTGCCTGCATCGAGAAGGCCTTTTGTAAGTAGCCTCCAAACCTAGGTCCCTCCAAATCCCATTTGTGTGTCTCTGAACTCTAATTATTGCCGGCCCTGGTGGCACAAGCCGGTAGGATATGCTGAAGAGGCAGAGGCAGGTGGATCTGAGTTCGAGGTTACATCTTTTTGAATCACGACCAAAAAGGTCCCATAGACCTGCCTGAGCACTACAGGCCATTGCCAGGGCTTGGTTACCCTGCAAGTTAATGGCAAGACCCTATTGGTGAAACCATCACCTGCTTATGGCATAGATAATGGAGAAATTTGAGCTGGCAGTCAACAGGAAGCTGCACCCCCAACTGGCTAGTGTTTGTTTTTGTTTTATCTGAGTGATTTTTGCATTAATCTTTTCTTTAATTATAATTTCTCCACTTATAGAAGAAATTTACTATTGATAAAAATAGTTTGCTCTTTCCTGACTCAAATCTTGTGTTTCTAGTGATTTCCTATCAAGTGTGATGGTAGTGGTGTTTTAGCTAAGAAATCCATAGTTTATCATTTTCTTTAGGCATCTTTTGAATATTATTTATATTAGGAATAGATACTGGCTTATCAAATGCATCTACTACTTGTGAATATGATTCTCTCTCTATATATATATATACACATATACACACATACAGATATATATATATACCTTTACTATGAAGTTAGTTTATAGATCAATGATTTTGAATCCTTAACAATGGAGCATCCTTGCATTTGGCAATAAATTCTATGCAGCCATAACTAACTATTCTGCTGACAAACTACTGAGCTTAATTTGCTCGTAGAAGTGATTTCTGTTAGCTTTGTCGTGGTGGACTGAGGCCTCCTGAGCTGCCCACATTGGTGTGTCTATTGGTATTGTCTCTGTTCTGGTCTTGTTTAGGTAGCCATGTTGGTGAGAATTTGAGGGTGTAGCTTCTCTGACATTTTTAGGAGACACAGTCTCACAGCAGACTTCCTGTTCCTCTGGCTCTTACAGTATTCCTGCTTCCCTTCTGCAATAATCCCTGAGCCATAGGCATGGGAGTTGAATTGTATATATATCAACTGGGACTGAGTTCCCAATTTTGCAATTTAATTGACTGTGGTTGTGTATAATGTCTCCATCTGTTGCAAAGAGAGGTTTCCTTGATGAGGCACAAGAACTGCGCTTAACCTGTGGGCATAAGGACAAATATTTAGAATGTCACTAGGGATTATGTTGACTGGGTAAAGTGTTGGGAGAGAGGATTAGTCGGGGCCCACTTGCTAGACCCTGGATAAGGAGATGGCAACAAATATCTCTTTAAATTACAATTTCAAATACATTGAATTTGTAGACTAATTGGACTCTGTATGATGGTTTGAAAAAGTGAGATTATTTTTCCTCCAGAGCACTGGATCTTTGAAAGCAGCCTTAATGTCTTACGGTTGCTTGGCATTATCGTGATTGACCAGCAGAGGGCGAGGGATGTCTAGACAATGGATTCACAGTTACCGGTTCCACGGTGCACTCAAGAGAGCTTGCTGAAAAACTTGTGCAGAAAACAGGCAAATGATAAAAATTATACACAGATACGTGAACCAGTGATAAGAAAAAGGCAAATTTTGATCAGATATTTCGGTGCATATGTAACAAAGCTTTTTGTCAAACTACTGGTTAAGATTCACCACATTGGCTTCTTTTTTCTTTTTTTTAAAACCAAGAGCTGGCATGTCAAAATAAATAAATGCCACCGGAAAAAAAGATATTTACTACGTTTAATATTTAAATCCTAAAATTAAGCTTTTATCTCATCAAAAACTAACTTTTGGAACCTTGAATATTAAATTTCAAAGTCTCATAAAGTGTTGTAGGAGGAATATAATGCAGAAATTGTGTTCTTTTCAGCTGAAGTATCTGAAGCCTAGTGCTATCCCCTGAATGTTGGTGTGTGTTGGATCCCATACACAGGAGGTCATGTGGGCTCTCTTTTCTTGAAAGGAATTAATGCCTTTACAAAAGGGGTTGCAGGAAGTATACTGGATCCCATCCACCCTGGGTGGGCTTAGTAAAAACAACTGTGTCTTCCCCATTGCTGGTGGGCATGCAAGCTTGTACAACCACTTTGGAAGTCAATCTGGTGATATCTTAGGTAATTAGGAATAGTTCTACCTCAAGACCCAACCAAACTGCTCCTGGGCACATATCCAAAAGATTCTTCACCAAATCACAAGGACATCACCTCAACAATGTTCATAGCAGCTTTGTTTGTAATAGCCAGAAACTGGAAACAACCCAGATGTCCTTCAACTGAAGAATGGATAAAAAACAAACAAACAAACAAAAAAGCAAAACAAAACTGTGGTACATTTACACATGGAATACTACACAGCTATCAGAAACAAGGAAATCATGCAATTCGCAACCAAAATGGAAGGAGCTAGAAAAGCTCATCCTAAATGAGCTGACTCAGACCCAGATAGATACATATGGTATGTATTCTCTTATAAGTGGATATTAACCACATAGCACAAGACAACCATCCTACAATCCACAGACTCAGATAGGAACCTACATAACTATCCTAGAAAAAACTCCACCCAGCAGTGAGTCATGGACCCTGCTGCAGGTTAGTGGAGTACCTTACCCTACATGGTGTGCCATAGCAAGCCCCAGTACAAGAGGAAGCTCTTGGCCCTCACATGACTGACAAACTGAGGGAGTACGATATGTAGGCGCCCACTCCATCCGAGGAGAAGGAGAGGACCGAGAGGAGAAATAGTAAGGGAGAAGAAAGGGAAGGAGGGAGGGTGGGAGGAAAGGACTGGGAGGGGAAGAGGGAGGAGACTGTGTTCGAGAGGTAACTTGAAAAAATAAATTAATTTTTAAAAAGGGTAACTAAACATAAACCAATATAATAAAAATAAAATATAAAATTTTCAAATGATAATTTGCCAAAGCCATACTGGCCTCACTGGCATGAAAGGAAAAATGGTCTTAATTTCAGGTTAGAATGTCAGACTGCAGGTTGCCACATAGCTCACACACTCTTGGGTATCAGCTTATAAGTTGTTTTTGTTTTTTGTTTTTGTTTTTCTATATATAAAGTATGTTTTCGTTGTTTGGTATTATATATACAGTTAAGGGATTTAAAATGTTGTGAGTAAATTAATGGTTACTACAGTTCAAACTGGTTCTCTAAATCTCTTAAGAGTTGAAGTAATTTGGAGCTAAGATAAAATATTTGAGCAGGGTGGTATTAGCCCATGCCTTTAATTCCAGCAGAGACAGGTGGATTGTTATAGAATTAGTTGTCTTCTAAATTCTAGAGTTATAATGAACAGAGTGGTGATGGATCACATCTTTAATCCCAACACACTGGAGACAGAAATATGCAGATTTCTGAGTTCAAGGCCAGTCTGACACAGAGAAACCTCCAAATAGAGAAAAACTTAGAACCTGGGGTGGTGGCTCACACCTTTAATCCCAACAATTGGAAGACACATGCCTTTGATCCCAAGAGTTGGAAGGCAGAGAAAGGCACATAGGATTTAAAATGATTTAAGTTTAAAAGCTGCTTGCAAATGGTATGCTGAAATTCAAAGTGAATTGTCCTTTGTGATCTCAAAATATGTACACTTAAAGGTATGTTTAGTTCCAAAATACCAAAAGAATTTTTTAAAATCTCAATTGAAAGATAATACTTTTTATATTGTACAAAAAAAAAAAAACCAGACAAACAAAAAACACAACAATTTGCTCTGGGAAAGATATTACCTGCCCAAAAAAGTAGCACCTCAGAGTTAGGATTAGGGAAGGGTTCTGTTCTTATCTTTCCAGGAGATTAAAAGCATCCAACTAAAGAGTCCAGGGAAAACTAGACAACTGAACAACTGAAACTTCTGAAGAAAAGGGACCAGACACCAAAGAAGTCAAGTAGCTCAGATGATCCAGCCTTCCAGATTGCCTCAATAACTCTTTTCTCAAAAATCTACATCCAGAACAACTTCAAAATGGCTAACTAAGATGACTCAGCCCCACAGATTGTTCCAGCCAGGACCGCAGTAAAGCCCTGAACTTTCCCACCCAAAGTTCAGCTTCTGACTACAAACTTCTTAGGACCTTTAAAGAGCTGAGAACAAAAAGACTGGACATCAAATGTTACTATTAACTTGCTTAACCATTTTCCATTCTTATTTGGGCCCTCAAACAGGTTTCCTACATCCCAAATCAGAAGAAAGCAATTTTAGGAAAGTAATGTCCCAACCCCAGAAATGGGGGGGGGGTGATTTTTCAACCCCTTTGGTTATTTAATGAGTTATAGATACTTATTGTTATTTAGGGGTATTGGTTACAAGTTGTTAAGTCGTCTTGTTAAGCAAGGTTTATGAGGTTATACCCAGGGATTTCTCTCTTTTTCTTTTTTCTATCCTATGTAGGGAGGAAAAGTCTTGAAAAAAAGGAGATATAGGCATGATATAGGAGTGATAAAGAAAAAGGGATGATTATTCAATATGCTCTTATATCTTTATATATGGATACAAAATTAAGATTATATTTGGCTACATTGGTATAGATCTTTGTATATTGATACAAAATTAAGGTTAACTCTTTTAAATGTATTGTACCTATGTAATGCTTAAAAATGAGATGTGAAGTTTTGGCCTTTTGATAGCAACTGTCACAAACAGTTTAGGATAATGAAGAAATGCAAACTAATAGTCATTCAAACATGTCATTTTGTTAGGAACTAGCATAGAGTATCACAGATGTTTTCTGAATTAATCATAAATGAAGTTGCTAAGAGACAAGCAACATTTGTTTATTCAAATATACAGAGATAGGTGGTCTTCAAAAACCTCAAAAGATCTGTAGAATATGTCAACCAAAAATGTTCTCTTAAGATTTTTTTTATATTGAGACATGTCAGCTCCTGACAGCACTCCCCATCCTACACTAAGTAGATGATTAGTGTTGTAGAATCTCCATTTGGAGATGGTTGCATTAGTGGCAAGCTTGCCACTAGGTAAGAGAAATCCCTTGCTTCAACTGTAGACAGAACATTGTCCGAAAAGGACAAAACTTGGAAGCAGGTAAGTTGACAATCTAGCTCTGCCAAGACAGGGTAGGCAAATCCTTCATAATTCATGCTTAACAATTAATGTCTGTCAGAAATACTGGCCAAAAGGCTGAAGATAGATGCTGTAATGTATTGAGAGAAATCGGGGACTGTCCAGGCAGCCAGTTGTCTGTCATTTCTTAGTTTGGGAAGCTGCTGGATCTGCACTTCCTGTTTATTCAGATGTATTTATCCTTCTTGGGTCTCTGATGTGGTTGATGACTAGATAGTTATAGTCTCACAGTTAAATTTTAAGTTGTTAAAAGGATGCTCCAGATCTAAGAAGTTTTGTAGTCCAACTACAAAACTCCCCATAGTCTATCACAGTCTCAACAATGTCTTATAGTCCAAAGTTCAAAGTATCTTCTGAGATTCATGCAACCTCTTAACTGTAATCCCTTATAAAAATCAAAATCAAGGCAATCCAAGATGGCGCCAACAATAGAGCATTGTATCTGAGTAGTAGGTGAATGAGATTAGATGATATCTGAATTTCTGCTGTGAGCTGCGAACACTGAGACTGGTCACCACGCAAAACAGCTCATACAGTTCCCAGGAACACCACCCTGAGATCAGACAACTCTGACCACAGCCGAATGGAGAGGAGTGTCAGCCAGAGCAGATCTAGCATACGAGTGGGAGCCAGCTCACGGCTCCAGCCACAGATCAGTGGCCACACCTGTCTGCCTGGTATCCAGCCTGCACGTGGACCTGTACATCCAACAGGGAAAAACAGCCTGACTACAAGAGCAAAGGTAAGTAAGATTTTTTTTTCCAGAGTTCCCAACATGGCAGCACAGTGTGCATTGTAGCTGAGAGGCAGAGACCTAACTCAGTCATAGCAAAGCAATTAGGAGCCAAGACTGACTGCAAACAGAGCCCGCAACTGTGTGTTCTCCACAAATATTGAGGCAGGTCACTCACCCTAGCACCCAAGTGTTTGAGGCAGTCAGCAACAGGAACACTGAGGCCAGCACCCGTCTTGGGTAGAGCTCCCTACTGAACCAGAACAACTGTGTCAGGGAGGGGAGAACACAGGCCTAATCACAGCTCTACCTGCCTTTCTGAGGAGACCTGCCAGCTCCCAGGTCTTCAGAGGATAGCCCCCTCCCCAATTCAATACCCTGTATATTTGTCCAATTGGGTCACAACCAATTGAGGAGAGCAGCAGCCACTCTCCTCTCGGAGAGCCAGTCTATTACAGGAACCTGCCCACCATATGGAGGTGGACACCAGGATCTCAGGATCACCCAACCTCCAGGGCAGGGAGTCTTCCTGAGCACCAAGGTCAAGTGACAAAAGAAACAAACAGACAACACCAGGGTTCATCAGATGACAAAAGGTCAGGACAAGAACATGGTAAAAAAAACAAAACAAAACAAAACAAAACAAAACAAAACAAAAAAAACCCCAAAGCAATATGATGTCTCCAGAACCTAGCTATTATGCTACAGACAACACTGGACATCCTAACATGATTGAAGCACAGGAAAATGACCTTAATCCTATGCTGATATTAATAATAGAAGGCCGAAGGGAGGAAATCAAATATCTCAGAGAGCAACAACAAAATACTACAAAAGAGGTGATGGAAATGAATAAAACGCTTAAAGGAATGGAAGACCTGAAAAGGGAAGTTGAGGCAATGAAGAAAATCCAATCGGAGACATCCATAGAACTGGAAAACCTTAAGAAAAGAATAGGAACTACAGACACTACCATCACCAACATAATACAAGAGATGGAAGAAAGAATTTCAGGCTCAGAGATAAAACTGAAGAAATTGATACACCTGTCAAAGAAAATGTCAAATCTAAAAAAGTCCTGACACAAAACCTTCAGGAAATCAAGAACACTGTGAAAAGACAAAATCTCAGAATAATAGGAATAGAAGAAAGAGAAGATTTCCAGCTCCATGGACCATAAAATATCTTCAACAAAATCACTGAAGAGAATTTCCCAAATCTAAAAAAAGAGATGCCTATAACTGTACAAGAAGCTTACAGAACTCCAAATAGATTAGACCAGGAAAGAAAGTTCTCCCACCACATAATAATCAAAACACTAAATGTAAAGAACAAAGAAAGAATATTAAAAGCTGCTAGGTAAAAGGGTTGAGTAACATATAATGACAAGCCTATCATCATCACACCTGACTTTCATCAGAGATGCTAAAAGCCAGAAGGGCCTGGACAGATGTCTTGCAGACCCTAAAAATAACCCACAAATGCCAGGCCAGACTACTATTCCCAGCAAAATTGTCAATCAACATAGATGGAGAAAACAAGATATTCCATGACAAAGCTAAATTCAAACAATATCTGTGCACAAATCCAGCTCTACAGAAGATATTAGAAGAAAAACTCCAACCCAACAAGGTTAACTATACACAAGAAAACACAGAAAGAAAATAATGAGCCCGCAGCAAAACTAAAAGAAGAGAAGGTCACTCACACACTATTTCCACCAACATCAAGATGGCAGGAAGTAACAATCACTGCTCATTAATATCTTTCAACATCAATGGACTCAATTCCCCAATAAGAAGATACAGGCTAGCAGAATGGATGCAAAAACAGTATCCCACATTCTGCTGCTTACAAGAAACACACCTCAGCAAAAAAGATAGGCATTATCTCCAAGTAAAGGGCTGGAAAAAGATATACCAAACAAATGCAACCAAGAAGAAAGCTGGAGTCGCCATTCTAGTATCCAATAAATTAGACTTTCAACCAACATTAATCAAAAGAGATGGGGAAGAACACTGCATACTCATCAAAGGAGAAATCCACCAAGATGAAATCTCAATACTGAACATCAATGCCCCAAATGTGAGACCACCCACTTTCATTAAAGAAACACTACTGAAGCTCAAATATCACATTGAACCTCATACATTAATAGTGGAAGACTTCAACACACCACTCTCACCACTGGACAGATAAATGATGCAGAAACCAAACAGAGAAATAATGAACCTCACAGATGCCATGAATCTAATGGACCTTATTGATATCTACAAAAGATGCCTATAACTATACAAGAAGCTTACAGAACTCCAAATAGATTAGACCAGAAAAGAAAGTCCCAAAACAAAAGAATATACTTTTTCACCCCAAAACAAAAGAATATACTTTTTTCTCAGCACCTCACGGAACCTTCTCCAAAATTGACCACAAAGCAAGCCTCAACAGATACAGGAAAATTGAAATTACCCCTTGTAATTAGCAGACCATCATGGAATAAAGCTAGACTTCAACAATAACAAAAAAAAACAGAAAACCTGCAAAAACATGGAAACTGAACAACTCTCTACTCAGTGACCTCTGGGTCAGGGAAGAAATAAAAAAAGATAATAAAGTCTTCTTAGAACTCAATGAAAATGAAGGCACAACATACCTAAACTTATGGGACACATTGAAAGCAGTGCTAAGAGGAAAGTTTATAGCACTAAGTGCCTTCAAAAAGAAACTGGAGAGTTCCCATACTAGCCACCTAAAAGCACACCTGAAAGAGCTAGAACAAAAAGAAGCAAACACTCCCAAGAGGAACAGACGAGATGAAATTATCAAACTCAGGGCTGAAATCAACAACTTAGAAACAAAAAAGAACAATACAAAGAACAGACAAAACCAAGAGTTGGTTCTTTGAGAAAATCAACAAAATAGACAAGCCTTTAGCTAAACTAACTAAAAGGCAGAGGGAAAATACCCAAATCAACAAAATCAGAAATGAAAAGGGGGAAATAACAACAGACATCGAGGAAATCCAAAGAATCATTAGGAACTACCTCAAAAACTTGTACTCCACAAAATTGGAAAACCTAAATGAAATGGACAATTGTTTTGAAATATTACACCTACCAAGGTTAAATCAAGGACAGGTAAACAAATTAAACAGTCCTATAATGTTTAAGGAAAAAGAAGAAGTAATTAGAAGTTTTCCAATAAAAAAAAAGCCCAGGGCCAGATGGTTTCAGCACAGAATTCTACCAGACATTCAAAGAAGAGCTAACACCAATATTCTTCAAACTCTTCCACAAAATAGAAACAGAAGGAATACTGCCAAACACATTCTATGAGGCCACAGTCACCCTGATACCTAAACCTCACAAAGACCCAATAGAGAAAGAAATTTTAGGACCAATTTCCCTTATAAACAAGAATGCAAAAATACTTAATAAAATACTTGCAAGCCATATCCAAGATCACATAAAAAATATCACACACCATGATCAAGTAGGCTTCATCCCAGGGATGTAGGGGTGGTTCAACATTAGAAAATCTATCAATGTAAACCACCACATAAACAAGCTGAAATAAAAGAACCACATGATCATCTCATTGAATGCTGAAAAAGCTTTTGACAAAATCCAGCACCCCTTCATGTTAAAAGTCTTGGAGAGATCAGGCATACAAGGACCATACTTAAACATAATAAAGGCAATTTACAACAAGCCAATAACCAACATCAAACTAAATGGAGAGAAACTTAAAGCATTTCCTGTAAAATCAGGGACAAGGCAAGGTTGCCCACTCTCTCCATATCTCTTCAACATAGTACTTGATGATTTAGCTACAGCAATAAGACAACTAAAGGAGATCAAGGGGATACAAATTGTAAAGGAAGAAGTCCAATTATCCCTATTTGCAGACAATATGATAGTATACATAAGTGACCCCAAAAATTCCACCAGAGAACTCTTACAGCTGATAAACCCCTACAGTAAGGTGGCTTGATACAAAATTAATTCAAAAAAATCAGAAGCCCTCTTTATACAGCAAATAAATGGGCTGAGAAAGAAATCAAGGAAACAGCTCCCTTCACAATAGCCACAAACAATATAAAATACCTGGGGGTAACTCTAACCAAGCAAGTGAAAGACCTGTACAACAAGAACTTCAAGCCCTTGAAGAAAGAAATTGAAGAGGCCATCAGAAGATGAAAAGATCCCCCTTGCTCATGGATAGGTAGGATTAACATAATAAAAATGGCCATCTCACCAAAAGCAATATACAGATTCAATGTAATTCCTATCTAAATACCAACTCAATTCTTTACAGACATGAAAAAAAAAATTCTCAACTTCATATGGAATAACAAAAAACCCAGAATAGCTAAATCAATCATGTATAATAACAGAATATCTGGAGGTATCACCATCCCAGATTTCAAGCTGTACTACAGGGCAATAGTAATGAAAGCAGCATAGTACGGGTATAGAAACAGACCAGTGGATTAATGGAATTGAATTGAAAACCCAGAAATAAACCCACATGCCTATGGTCACTTAATTTTCAACAAAGGAGCCAAAACCATACAATGGAAAAAGGAAAGCATCTTCAATAAATGGTGCCTGTCTAATTAGATGTCAACATGTAGAAGAATGCAAATAGATCCATACTTATCACCCGGTACAAAACTTAAGTCTAAGTGGATCAAAGACCTCAACATAAATCTGGACACACTAACATTAATAGAAGAGAAAGTGGGGAAAAGCCTTTAACTCATTGGCACTGGTAGCAACTTCCTGAATAGAACACCAATAGCTCAGGCACTAAAACAAACAATCAATAAATGGGACCTTATGAAATTGAAAAGCTTCTGTAAGGCAAAGGACACTGTCCTTAGAACAAAATAGCAGCCTACAGGCTGGGAAAGGATCTTCACCAACCCAACATCTGACAGAGGGCTAATATCCAAAATATATAAAGAACTGAAGAAATTAAACACCAAAAAAAAATCAAATAACCCCATCAAAAAATGGGGTGTAGAGTTAAACCGAGAATTCATAGAAGAGGAATCTTTAAAGGCCAAGAGGCACTTGAAGAAATGTTCAACATCTTTGGTCATCAGGGAAATGCAACTTAAAACAACTCTGAGATTCCATCTCACACCCATCAGAATGGCTAAGATCAAAAACTCAAATGATAGCACATGCTGGTGATGATGTAGAGAAAGAAAAACACTCCCCCATTGCTGGTGGGAATGCAAACTTGTACAACCACTTTGGAAATCAAACTAGAGATATCTTAAAAAATTGGGAATAGTTCTACCATAAGACTCAGCCATACCCCTCCTAGGCATATATCCAAAAGATTCAAAATGAAACCACAGGACATTACCTCAACAATGTTCATGGCAGCTTTATTTGTAATAGCCAGAAACTGGAAACAACCCAGATGTCCTTCAACTGAAGAATGCATTAAAAAAAAAAAAACGTGGTAAATTTATAAATGGAATACTACACAGCTATCAGAAATAAGGAAATCATGCAATTCGAAACCAAATGGAGGGATCTAGAAAAGCTCATCCTAAGTGAGCTGACTCAGTCCCAGAAAGATAAACATGGTATGTACTCTCTTATAAATGGATATTAAACATACATCACAGGATAACCATCCTACAACCCACAGACCCAAACAGATATGAACCTAGCATATCTATCCTAGGAAAAATTTCACCCAGCAGTGAGTCATGGAATCTGCTGCAGGTTAGTGGAACACCTTACCCTAGATGGTGTGCCTTATCAAGCTCCAGTACAAGTGGAAGCTCTTGGCCCTCACATGACTGAAGAAACAAGAGAGTGTGATATGTGAGGTCCTACCTCATCTGAGGAGAAGGAGACTACCAAGTAGAGGAATAATGATGGAGGGAGGGAAGGAGAGAGGGAAGAGAAAGGGGCCAGGAGGGGAGGAGGGAGGAAACTATGTTCTAGAAGTAACTTGAGAAAACAAAATAATACTTTAAAAAGGGCTAATAAGCTTAAAAATTAATAAAAATAAATTATAAAATTTTCAAATTATAATTTACCAAAGGTATACTTGCCTTACTGGCATGAAAGGAAAAATGGCCTTAATTTTGGATTAGAATGTTAGACTGAGGATTGCCACATAGCTCACACACACTTGATATCAGCTTAAAAGTTTTTGATAGATATGAAGGATATTTTTGTGGTTTGGCATTAAAAAGCAGGTAAGAGGTTTAAAATGCTGTAAATAAATTAAAGATTACTATAGTTTAACCTGGTTTTCTAAACCTCCAAGAGTTGAAAAACTTTGGAGCTAAGGTAAAATATATGAGAAGCGTGGTGTTAGCCCATGCCTTTAACTCCAGCAGAGATAGGAGGATCACTATAGAGTTAGTTGTCTTATAAATTCTAGAGTTACAAAGAACAGGGTGGTGATGGTGCACACCCTTAATCCCATCATTTTGGAGGGATACACCTTTAATCCCAACACACTAGAGACAGAAACCTGCAGATCTCTGAGTGCAAGGCCAGCCTCACACAAAGCAAGCTCTAAATAGAGAAAAACTTTGATCCAGGGGTGGTGGTACACATCTTTAATCCCATCAGTTGGGAAGCACATGACTTTTATCCCAATACTTAGAATGCAGAGAGAGGCATATAGGATTTGGAATGATTTAAGTCTAAAAGTCACTCACAAAAGGCATGCTGTAATTCAAAGTGAATTGTCCTTTGAGATCTCAAAATATATACACTTAAAGGTTTGTTTAATTCCAAAATATCAAAGTAATTTCTCTTTTAACCTCAATTAAAAGATAATACTTTTTATATTGTCAAAAAAAAATTGCTCCAGGAAAAATATTACCTGCCCCTCCAAAAGTAATGTCCCAGAGTTAGGATTAGGGCAGGGCTCTGTTCTTATCTTTCCAGGAGATTAAAAGCATCCATTTATGGAATCCTAGGACAACTGAAACCTCAGAAGAAAACAGATCAGACACCAAAGAAGATAAGTAGCCAGACTGATCCATCTTCGCATACTTCCTCAAAGGCTGTTTCCTCAAAAAACTACAACCACTGCTGAAGTTAAAGGTATGGGCTAACCCCACGCATTTCATGTATTTTACCTTAGCTCTAAGTTTTTTTGACTTTTGGTGGTTTATAAAACCAGGTTGAACAGCTGTAACCTTTATTTACAGTGTTTTAAACCTGTTACCTGCTTTTTTTATTTAATAAATTTATTTATTGGTTGCTTCAGGGTACATCTCCATCATATTGTCCTCTTTCCCCCCTTCCAAGCCCCACCCTCCCATCCTCTACCCCCTAACCCTTCCATCTTGCTCCTCTGGAGTGGAGTGACCCCACATAACAGTCCCTCGCCCCAGTTCAGACGTCATATGAGGGCCAAGAGCCTCTTCATACACTGGGGGTCTACAAGGCAGTACCACCAGTGAAAAGTGTCTCATTGCTGGGGAGGGAAAACTAAAAAACAGACCAACAAACCAACAAAAACTAACAACAACAAAAAATGAAAGAAAAAAAAGTCTATGTCTATGTTCCCTTTGGTGGGTGTGTTGGTTGTAGTACAGATATCCTGTACTATATAGCTGCTGGCTCTGCGCTTCCTGTAGAACCAGATATATTTATCCTTCTCAGGTCTCTGATGTGGTTGAAGACTAGGTAGTTATAGTCTCATAGTTAAATTCTGAGGTGTTTAGGAATTAAGAGGGTGTTCTGGATCTAAGGAGATGTTTTTAAAATTGTGATGCAAGTTAGAATGGAAGCTGAGTTGGATACAGAACTTTAAATTCATGGAGATGGTTAGATAGTAGAATGTTAAAGTCAGTTGCCAAATACATATGGACTGGACACTAGGAATGTATGCTAAGCTTTATAATTCTCACAATTGCAGCCTAATTATTTCTGTTGTTTTGTATTGTATTTGTTGTTATTAGAGAAAGAGACATTTGTTGGACTGAAAGGGGGAGCTATTTGGTGAGAAAAAGACCTTAAACTAAAAAAAAAAAAAAAAAAAGAAGTGGTTGGGGTGTTGAGGGGAAGAGGGTAGGAGGGTGGGACCAGAAGGGGGAGTAGGGAGGGGATTGAGATTGAGATGTAACTTGATTTTATATATATATATGAAGATCACATAGTTCCAACATCAAAGGATATACATTACCATTCTGAAACATCATAATGAGGAAATACTGGACAAAAGAAAGACCAAAACCCAGCTGGGTAAACTGCAAACTCTGCATCTCCACGTCTGATGTACAAAGCCTTTCAGCTTCGCTGACTGCAGCACAATTCTTTTCCTTGGGCTGTTTTTATTCCCTGTTAGAAACCCTCCTCAGCAGGTATCCCAGGGCTCTGGCTTCTCTAACATCTTGGGGCCTCTAAGACAACTTCAACTTCACAGCTTCTTGCGGATCAATGTCTGAGATCCACACTTGGATCACTTCTCCAGCTCTGCCCTTTGTAGCAACTCTAGGCTCTGGCTGACTCTACTCTACTGTTGCTGCTGTTCTTGGTGGTCATTCCGTGGTAATCGCATCTCCAGTACACTGGGGTATTCTTCTGCAACTAGGCTGTACTTTCACCAAAGCCTCTCATAGGCTTTCTTCATGGTGCCAAGCCTCAACTTCTTTGCATGACCCCTTCAGTTTTGGGCCTTCAATTGCCATTGAGGCTGCACCTTCACTAGTGGCCTTTCCTGACCTCTTAGAATGTCAAGCCTCAGCTGTTCCTCATGACCCCTTCATGCTTTCAAAACCAGTACCCCCTGGGTAACTCTTACACATTTCTAAGTCTGGCTGCCAGCATGAGGTCTCTCCCTGGAGCACAGCTTCTTTGTGCTCTCAGTAAACATTTCCCAGAAGATTTCACCTCGGTGATGCTATCTTTTGATCAAAGCTAATTTCTTAGCTTCAGCCAGTCAGCATCAGCTCTCCCATGTTAACTCCTCCTGTTCTTGACTCTAAAACCAGAGCCATGTATGTGGCCGAAGCTACCAAGTTCTGCTGCTCCCTGCTGCTTGAACACTGTGGTCTTCTTGTTCTATTACATCTTCACCGGTTTTCTGTTTTGGGTGATTTCCTATATTGCCTAAGCTTGGCTGTCCTGGATCTTGCTCTGGAGACTGACTTTGAACTCAGAGCTCTTCATGCCTTGACTGGGCTCTTCGTGGCCACTATGCTGGGTTTAAACAAAACAAAACAAAACAAAACAAAAACAAAAAAACTGTCTTCCAGTTCTAAGGGATGTCTTCCTGCCTCAAGATAAGGGTCACAGGTGCACCCTCCATTTCTGGATTGTAGTTTATTCCAGATAGAGCGAAGTAGAAAACCGAGAATAGCCATCACATCCACAGAGAAATAGTCTGTAATTAGAGAAAGTGGGAAGTAGTTTTGTTGTACGGACTACAGTTTTGACTCTGTCCACATGATGGCACTGCTACAAAGAAAATCATTCTCTCCCAGTTGGCAAGGACTCAGCATTGGTATTTTATTAAGTGCCCCTACGTTTTTTGGAAGATACAATTGAATTGGGATGTTCATCAGCCTACCAAATACTGAAGTATCCCCAGAGAAAATGTGTAATTGTGACACAAACTTGAAATGAAAACATCTTAACTGTTTTTGTTAACACACACACACACACACACACACACACACACACACACACACACGGAGAGAGAATTAGTGTAAACCTCTCTCTGGGAAACTTAGGTGGCCTTCACCAACCATCAGGCTCATTCAATTGCTTTGCACAGGCTGAGGGGCAAAGGTCATGCCCAAGTTTTATGAATAAAGCAGGGACATTGTGTAATTCTGTGACTCCACTTCCAGCCCCACCTCCCTCTTATTCAGACCTGGAGTAATCTTAGGTTAAAGTCTGCTGTCCTCCGTGAAAAACATGCCTGGGCTTGCAGTGAGCGAAAGCAGTGAAAGGGAAAGTAACTGGACAGACTGCTCTGCAATGCTAATAAACCCTCCTCTGTGCATTGTTGAGAATATTGGAGATGAGTGTCTTTGTAACTGTTGGGCTGACACTAGACTTACTTAAGTGTGGGAGTGGTCTGGAGGAAAACCATATGGTTTACCCTTAATAATCTGGAATTCTAAGTGTTACTGGCTCTGATAGAAAATAACTGTTTACAAACCATGTTAACTGGGACGAAATGGTGGATTTATAGCTGACTTAACAAAACCCGATGCTTCTCTGAAAAACTTTACTAATAACAGTTAAATTATCTCAGAGTTCCTCACTTGTAAACTGGAGAAAATGTAGACTAGACTGTACCACTTCAAAATATGTCCACAGGAAACTAGAATATGTCACCCGGGTCAGGATAATTTTGAACTGAATTAAAAGTAGGTAGGCATGGAAGCCCTGAAAATGACACACTGATCTTTTGTAAGGAAAAAAAAAATCGTATTTATTAAATCTCCAATTCTCAATAACGTCTCCTGCATCAGACAAAATGACTCCAAATCACAATTTTATCAATGAAAAAAAATTATCAAACCCACATCCCTATTTGCTCCTTTGTTCCGGATTGCTTTCATTTCCTGTCTTTTCCACACTCTTGTTTTCACTTATAGCATTTAAACCTCAATTCTAATTTAGTACCTTGGGAGGTACCAATTTCATTGTGTATCTTCCATGTGTATGAATAAACCTATGTTTCTGTAGTTAATCCGCCCTGCTTGAAGAATCATAGCTATAATTTAGAAAGGTAGAAGGAAAATTATTTTCCCTCCCCTAACACAGCAGCATATTTTTTCATTCAGAATTCTACAGGCACTTCAAAACTAGCAGCGTTTAATACAGCATTTCAAAATGCCGAACAGTACTCCACAGGGGCTGGCAGGTACTGTTGCCATCGGAACAAGAAAAAAAGGTCAGCGTCTGAGTTGTTGGAATTGAACAGTAAAATTTGAGATTGTTGACTGGCAGTCTTTAACTCAGCTGCCTATGTTCTTCTCTTCAACCCACAGGGTGACATTGCTAGTAAACCATTTGATCCACGCAATTTGAATCACCCACTTGGAACAAGAAGTCATCGATGACTTCAGTTGTAAAATCATAATTAGTAACAGGGCATACTTTCGGCGCTACTGTCGAAGCCTATATTGTTGTTAACCGCGGCCCACTCAGACCGTTAAGCTCTTTTCTGAAAAATTCCACAGGATGGCGCGCTTGCTTTCCGGTGGTTCGACTTGTTGCGTACCAAGCCTTCGCTCGGCATCAAGCCCTCTGTCCAAGGTTAAGGGTCTGACCTCTGACAGGGGGTCACTTATCAGGTGACAGGAAGAGGCAACAGGGGGCTCCGAGGCTCCCACGCCACCGCAGGCCACAGTCCGGGTTCCGTTCTGCGGGCCCAGGCTGCTCAACCTCCCGGCCCACGGAGCCGTCGTTAAAAGCTAAGGAGTCCCGCGGTGGCGGCGGTTGACCCCCCGTCCCCCAGCGCTGTGTCGCCAGGTTTCGCCCCGTTGTAGCTCCGCTGGATGACATCGGGGTGTCCGGTCTCGCGGCGACCGGGGTGGGGTGGGGCGGCGCCAACCCTGCGACTCTCCGCTCTGCCACTCCGCATCCCCGCCGGGCCAGGGACCCCGACAGGGCATGCCCCCTTGGGTTTCTGTTTTCTACGTCCAAGGTCAGGGCCTGCGAAGAACCCGGGGGCGCTTCGCGCACCGCCACCCCCCCAACCCCCAGGCCAGGTCGAAGCCGGTCGCGGCCACCAGGCCACCCCGACACCCACCCACGGCGCGCACTCCAGGACCGGCGGGTGGAGCCTCCGCCGTGACGTCACGAGGTCCCGCCCCCGCCCGCGCGTTTATAAAGCCTCGCGCCTCTCCTCCCCGGCTCGCACAAGCCGAAGCGGGACGTCAGGCTGGTGGGTCGGCCTAGGGACTGGGGCTCGAGAGCCACGGCTGGCCGGGACGCGTGTCCGCGCCGCGGAGGGGCAGCAGGCAGTGTCAGTCAAGTGGCGAGGCTACGATGGAGCTCCTACGGACTATCACCTACCAGCCGGCCGCCGGCAGCAAGATGTGCGACCAGGCTCTGGGCAAAGCCTGCGGCGGGGACTCAAAGAAGAGGCGACCGCAGCAGCAGCCGTCCTCTGAAGACGGGCAGCCCCAGGCTCAGGTGACCCCGGCGGCCCCTCACCACCATCACCACCACTCTCACTCGGGACCCGAGATCTCGCGGATTATCGTCGACCCCACGACGGGGAAGCGCTACTGCCGGGGCAAGGTGCTGGGCAAGGTGAGGAGCGGCGGCGGGCGCCCGGCCGCGGGGCGGGCAGGGCAGGGCGGGCTGCCCGGGCAAGCCGAGCGTGCAGGGACCCAGCGCCCGCGCTTCTCGCTCCTTCAGCTGTCCGGTCCCGTCCCGCCCCCCACCCCCTCCGCGCGACCTGGGTCCCTCACCTGCTCTCCTGGGCGTCTGGGAGCTGGCCGCGCTGGGGATCGGCTTTGGCTTTGCATCCTCAGCCTAGATTTTCCTCCCATAGTCTTTAAAGGATCCTGGCATTCTACTTAGTTTGCCCCAGCTCTAGTCGGCTGATCCCCCCGGGGAAACTCGCCTGTCAAATTTCTTCAGAGGCTATTTACCACCCTTTCCCCTGTCCACTCCAGTCTCCGTAGAGTTCTCCTTTGTAAAA
Source organism: Lophiomys imhausi (assembly GCA_907164525.1). Lineage (NCBI taxonomy): Eukaryota > Metazoa > Chordata > Mammalia > Rodentia > Muridae > Lophiomys > Lophiomys imhausi. The sequence goes on from CAJQZJ010032856.1 coordinate 3,810,438, forward strand.
TGGAGACGAGAAAACTGGACTGGTTTCCAGGAATGTGTTTCTCTTCCTGGAGGACCTTTTTCCAAAGCAGGTTGCATTGCTCTGCCCACCCTCTGTTCCCCAAATTGTTGCTTTTTTTTTCCACTTACGTATTCATGTATTTTAACCATCGCCCCTCCATTTTCTTGTCATGCTCAATACCATCCTGGCTTTGTTTCCTCTCAGGGTGGCTTTGCAAAGTGTTACGAAATGACAGATCTGACAAACAACAAAGTCTACGCTGCAAAAATTATTCCTCACAGCAGAGTAGCTAAACCTCATCAAAGGGAAAAGGTGTGTATGACTACTGAGTAAAGTATTTTCTTTGTGTGCAGGGATGGCCCTACCCTCTTAGAAAAAATGTCTTCTGCGTGTGTAAGCACTGCCTTTCCACAGATGATGAGAGGCTAATAAGCCTTATCTTGCTTTTTTTTTCCTAGATCGACAAAGAAATAGAGCTACACAGAATCCTGCACCATAAGCATGTGGTACAGTTTTACCATTACTTTGAGGACAAAGAAAACATTTACATTCTCTTGGAATACTGCAGTAGAAGGGTGAGTGGTAACCCCTGGGCCAGTGGACTCACTAACCGGAAGCTGGTGTGGTGTTTGGGTTACATTGTATCTGGGGTTTTAGTAATTAGGGTTAATTACTCTCCCACCATATCAGCCTGCATCACCAGTCTAGCAAAGGGAAGGCAGATTTGGGTAACTTCGTTTCATAAATTCCCCTTTCTTCCTTCTCTGTCTAGTCCATGGCTCACATCTTGAAAGCAAGAAAGGTGTTGACGGAGCCAGAAGTCCGATACTACCTCAGGCAGATTGTGTCAGGACTCAAGTACCTTCATGAACAAGAAATCTTGCACAGAGATCTGAAGCTAGGTAAGCCTTCTCCTGCAGAAGCTGAGGGAGGGGCTAGGGAGAGGTGGGATTTCCCATCTCTTTAGCCCTTTTTAACCCCCCCCCCACCACCAGTGTTCTTAACTGGGACCTAGCTTTTTGAATGGGTGACTTCAGTGGAGGAGGCTGACCTCCAAAGAAACACCTCCCAAGGGAGTTCACATTTTGTTTGGTTTATCTTCTAGGGAACTTTTTTATTAATGAAGCCATGGAGCTGAAGGTTGGAGACTTTGGTTTGGCAGCCAGACTGGAGCCACTGGAACACAGAAGGAGGTGAGAGGCATGTCCCACCTGGGCTTTGTGGAGACCAAGTATACCTGTATTATTAGTTCGTAGAAAGTTTACACTAATATCTGTAAACCACAGCAGTGTTACTGAAAGGACACCAATATCCACTATGAGTTAGGGTAACTTATACCTCTAAATTGATTATTAAGGCAATCAGTAAAAAATATTTACATTTGCCTGAAGTATGTAAAATATCTGGTCTCAGTTAAAAAACACTTGGTCATAAGGGCTGAGAAAATTGTACACACTTTAAAAAATTACTAAAGGAAACTTGGTTAAATAAAAACACTAAAAAATGGTTAAGTAGAAATTTAGCATAGAATTTCGAGGTTTCATTTCCCATTGAGTCATCCCCAGAGAAATAAGTTTAATTAAATGAAGTAGTTCCTAATGAGATCTTGCTGTATTCTCTTTTTAGAACAATATGTGGTACCCCAAATTATCTCTCCCCTGAAGTCCTCAACAAACAAGGACATGGCTGTGAATCAGACATCTGGGCCTTAGGCTGTGTAATGTAAGTAAAGGCACCAGAATGTCTAAAAAGCAAATTTGACTCAAGTAGTGATGATCAGTTGTGACTTCCTTTTTGGCCATTTCTGAAGATATGCTTCCGTGTACTCAGGTATACAATGCTGCTAGGAAGGCCTCCATTCGAAACTACAAATCTGAAAGAAACGTACAGGTGCATAAGGGAAGCAAGATACGCAATGCCGTCTTCATTACTGGCCCCTGCTAAGCACTTGATAGCCAGCATGCTGTCCAAAAATCCAGAGGATCGTCCCAGTTTGGATGACATCATTCGGCATGACTTCTTTCTGCAGGTCAGTGCACTCTGACCTTTCTTTAAAATTGCATGTCATTGCCCTGACTGCTGGAGAGGGTTCTGAAGGTCTCTTCTGCTTCCACAGGGCTTCACTCCAGACAGACTCTCTTCTAGCTGTTGCCACACAGTTCCAGACTTCCACTTATCGAGCCCAGCTAAGAATTTCTTTAAGAAAGCTGCTGCTGCCCTTTTTGGTGGCAAAAAAGACAAAGCAAGATATAACGACACACACAGTAAGTTTTAAGACTTCTCTCCCTTTTCTATATCCAAGATTACCCTTAAATTTGACAAGTGAGTTGAGACGTTGCCTTCAGTGTAATGTAACCAGCATATTTGTATACTGGTGGCCTTTGACACCAATAGCAGAATAAATATACAGCTAGAATTGATTGATTTCTGTTTCCTAAACACTGAAGTGTGCTGCGGCTGGTGGCAATGATGAAAAGCTGTTTTCGCTTTGGTGCCCAGAAGACCTGGAGCTAGCTCTGTTCCAGCCTCTGTTGAGACAGATTAACATCCAGCTCTTTTCCTTGATTTACAGACAAAGTGTCTAAAGAAGATGAAGACATTTACAAGCTTAGGCATGATTTGAAGAAGACTTCGATAACCCAGCAACCTAGCAAACACAGAACAGATGAGGTATGTTGGGGGAGAACATAAGTAAATAGATATTTCAGGTCATTTCCACTCTTGGATAATCAACATCTCAATGATTACTGGGACCAAAGCAATGCCTCCAGTCAAGGAGCCGCAGTAGCTTCCTCTGGCTTATGTCCATCGCTTTTTTATAAGCGTTTCCAGCAATTAGCATAATCTCATTTTAATCTGAAATTTCAAATTTAAATAGGCTTAAATTAAATGACTCTCTGTGTGGCTCTTCTCGCCCTTTCAAGGAGCTGCAGCCACCTTCCACGACAGCTGCCAGATCTGGAACATCCGCAGTGGAAAACAAACAGCAAATCGGGGATACGATTCGGATGATCGTCCGAGGGACGCTCGGCAGCTGCAGCAGTAGCAGTGAATGTAAGTGCTGGGAGCCATGTTTTACATAGACCCTAAGGCTAGTGCTGTGTACTAAGTACCGGAGTCAATTTTGTAATCTAATTTAACACAGAAATAAAATTATAGAATTAGAAGAAGACATTGAGTAACCTTCATTGCTCTGTCTTTCAAATCAGTGGAGGGAAGCAGCATTTCCAGATCCTGGGATTTAATTGTGAACAATGTTGTCATTTCCGTTCCTGTAACTTTGCAGGCCTTGAAGATAGCACCATGGGAAGCGTTGCAGACACAGTGGCAAGAGTCCTCCGAGGATGTCTAGAAAATATGCCTGAAGCTGACTGTATTCCCAAAGAGCAGCTGAGCACATCCTTTCAGTGGGTCACCAAATGGGTGGATTACTCCAACAAATATGGCTTTGGGTACCAGCTCTCAGACCACACTGTTGGAGTCCTTTTCAACAATGGCGCTCACATGAGCCTCCTTCCAGACAAAAAGTAAGTGTGTCTGATTAATGCAACCTGCCAGTTCTCTGTTGTCACACTGATGAAATCTGGAAAAGGTGATTACTTGCGTCTAATCTTTCTTTTCTCTCCTTCCTGATTCTCAGAACAGTTCACTATTATGCAGAACTTGGCCAGTGCTCTGTTTTCTCAGCAACAGATGCCCCTGAACAGTTCATCAGCCAAGTGACGGTGCTGAAATACTTCTCTCATTACATGGAGGAGAACCTCATGGATGTAAGTACCATGGCTTGAGAGCAGAGAGATTTGAAGCAGTCTGGATCCAGTGGAATCGCTTTGAAGTCTGTTCAGTTTAGCTTCTCAGGTCTTAGAATCTTAGATTCCGTGAGTCAGAGTCTCTGTGAGACAGAGCCAGGAATCCCGAGGCCATTCTGAGGCTTAAGTTAGAGAGGCCCTGCATAACGGCCACACTGTCCAGTTTCATGGACACTAACCCTCTCTCCTGATTTCTTCTTAGGGTGGTGATCTCCCTAGTGTTACTGATATTCGAAGACCTCGGCTCTACCTCCTTCAGTGGCTGAAATCTGATAAAGCCTTAATGATGCTCTTCAATGATGGCACATTTCAGGTAACTGGGCCCTTTATGGAGGTACATGTTTAGGTCCTAAAACCTTTTTAGGTTTCTACTTAGCTGGTTTAACTTTCATCAGAACCTTTGTTACTTTAGAGTATTTAGTGAGTTCTAACCTCTCTGTTTATTTTTAAAGGTGAACTTCTACCACGATCATACAAAAATAATCATCTGTAACCAAAATGAAGAATACCTTCTCACATACATCAATGAGGACAGGATATCCACAGCTTTCAGACTGACGACTCTGTTGATGTCTGGCTGTTCATTAGAATTAAAGAATCGAATGGAATATGCCCTGAACATGCTCTTACAGAGATGTAACTGAAAACCTTTCTGAGTGGACCCTGTGGGACTCTTTTCCACTGTGAGATCAACAGGGAAGCCAGTGGAGGGATACAGAGCATGTTGGAGAAGATGGACAGGTGGTGGTACGAATACAAATTAATTCATCTGTGGCCTGCTGGACTGCTGGAACCAGACCAGCCTAAGGTGTACAGTTGACTTTGGACAGTCAAGAGTGGAGCAGAATGCAGTTTTCCTTGAGAGTCCTGTCTTTAAAAGGTTTATTGGACGATTTTGCAGAAAGATGCATTGACTCTTAAGTTCTCTCTGTTGAGAATATTTTCAGCTGGAGGACTTGGAACTGTGAATATACTTCCTGAAGGGGAGGGAGAAAGGGAGGATGCTCCCTTGTTGTTTAAAGGCTACAATCAGAGCAGCTTTTGGCTGCTTAACTGTGAACTATGGCCATAATGGTTTTTTTGTTGTTGTTATTTTTGAATACACTTGTGGCTGGAAAAGTGCATTCCTTGTTAATAAACTTTTTATTTATTACAGCCCCAAGAGCAGTATTTATTATCAAGATGTTCTTTTTTTTATGTTGATCATTTTGAACTCTTGGCAATAAAGAGTATGAAATAGAAGCAATGGTCTCCTGTCCTTACTCTGACACAGCGCCACACCATCACAGGATTTGAACGCAAGGTCCTGACACTCCAATATGACATCAAATACATAAACTAGAAAGGTCTTTACTTTTCCTGATTTACTTTCTAGGAATTCAGTCTTAAATACCATAATTCCAATTATGGACTTTCTGAGTGGCTCTAACTTGAGGCCTATCACTTTTTACAACTCCTCTACCAAATCTGGACTCCTGCTAAATTCCAAACCACTTTGTAAAATAGTTCTTCAAAAATCATTTAACTTAAAACCAAGAAGCAGGGTAATCCTGTGCAAACAGACCTCTCACTACTACGTGAGTATGTCCAGGAGGAGGCGGCCTCCATATGAGCAAAGCTATGGTGTAATGCACGCGGCTAAGGTTACTAAGCTTTCACCCACCCAAACACCTCCAAGGGCCCCTGGCAACACCACTTCATAATCCAGAAGTGGGAAATGCTTTGTTAATAGCTCACTGTTTTCCTCGTGGTGCATGGAGGTTAAGAAGATGTATGTGAGCCAAATTATGATTTGGGCCCATCTTTTAAAGTACTAAATTATCGAGGAGGTGACTCTAACAAGGTTTTTCTTTCAGCAAAAGTTGTAGAATCATGCTATTTATCCTCTTACCCTCAACATACTATGGCCTGCACATGATGCTAATAAATTTAGTTGTTGTTGTTCAAAGGAAAATACTGTCCTGGGAAAGGAAATCATCTTGTTTCAGAGCTGTTCCCACTGTGATTCTGCACAGGGGCCTGTAGAAGTAGATGACAGTTAAATGTTTGTATTTATCTAAAATGGTTAGATTCTGCACCTCACACACTATTAGTGAAGCTCAAATCTGAGAAATTGCTATGGGTGCCATGAGTCCTCAATCACCTTTTACTTTTGAGTTTTCTGTGCACTAGAACTTATTTTTTCTTAATGACTTGTAGTGATGGCTGAGCAAGACTAAATCACAGGTGTGTACAAGTTGAATCTAATTTTATGAGCAGAGAACAAGCAATAGAGTTGAAATAGTAAAAAAAAAAAATGTTTTCTTTTTTGACTTTGGCAGTGGAACACTGTACGTTACTTTAAGGTTTTAGAGCAGGATTATCCATTCTTGCATTTCCTGAACATCTGCCGTGTGACAAGGTGCAGGGCTTGGCCTTGTGTGCAGTGTGCAGTGAGCCTAGGTCTCTTCCTGCCCTCGAGGAAGTCTCAGAGTGGTAGAGACAGTGCATCTGCCTCATTCGGATAAGTGCTCTGTTATCATGGTGAAGGCATGCACATACACACACACTCACTCACACACATGTTGTGACAACAGAGAACAGGAATCACGGGAAAGAGTCCTGAGTATGGGGTAAGACTCAGAAACAGGTCCTTCCAGAGAAGGGAAATTTTTATGCAGAGCTTGTTAGATGTTTGAGGGCTAAATGGAAGGCTGAGATGCCAAACAGTTTTAAGCAAGTGAAATAACCTATAAGAAGCCCAAGACAGAGAGTTCACACAGAAGTGTATATATGAACTATGGTATGAAAAGCTCAGAGACAGCTAATGTATCCCACATGCATCCCAACACATTGAGTCTGCATCTAGGAGGCTGTGTATAGACTTACTGAGAGACCTTTTTGGCTTGTTTTGGTTTTAGATTTTTGAGACGCTAGCTCAGGCTGGCTTGGAACTCAATATGAAACCTATCCTGGTCTGGAGCTTGCTAATAATTCTCCTGCCCCAGTGTCATGAATGCTGGAATTACAAGCATTTATAACCGGGCTTGACTTGCTAAAATTTTAAGAAAGAAAGTAAATGTATATTAGATCTACAAAATTGACCTTGGCAGCATAGATGGGATGGGTGAGGAACAAAATAAAGAGAGAGGGTCTAACCAGTGAAGAAATGAGTATTGTGATCCAGGTGAGAATAGTGTTGTGGCTTAGTATAAGGAAGCATGCGATGTTCCGTTGGCCCAGTGGGGAAAGGTGGCTTACTGTGTGTGCGATGTCAGAGACAGAAAGGATTCTGATAGGACGTCCTGACACTGGAGATGCATAGTGAGTCTATAAGACAGTAAATCAGGTTCACATGGAGCTATGGATGTAGGTCTTTAAAGCAGCTGGATAAACACGCCTGTCTCTCAAGGGTGTGATTTGGGAGCAACAAGGTATAGGATAGCAGCTTGAGGAATAGAAACACATGAGGATTGATTCTGATTGTCCATCCACTCAGCAACCTTTGTATTTTAAAATGCAGAGGGAATTTCCATAAAATACAATGGTGCTAAGTCATTGCCATGAAGGAAAAAAAAGCAACATGTTACCAAATAACTATCACAAACACAGAGACTCTAAATTCCACAAAATAACCAAAAAATGATGTGTGCCTTTAGTGGGCATATTTGACCCAAAGAATGTTTATCCATTAGCTGTAGTAACTCCTAGAAGAGGATAGCTGAGAAAAAAAAAGAGGGTGGGAGGGCGGGACTGGGAGGAGTGAAAAGAGGGCACTGTGATGAAGATGTTACCTGAAGTAATTAATAAATATTTTAAAATACTGCATTAATACTGTTTAAAAGAAAGAAACAAACAAAGTTAGTTTGCTTTGTGAATGGTAATAATTTTGTTTAGCTAAGTTTGGTAGGGCCATGACACTCTCTTGGTTTGTAGTTACCTGACATTTACGATGTATATCTTTTGGGCCTCTCAAGCCTTTCTGAATAATTTCTTAGTGTAATCCTATGTCTGCTAAGCAGGAAGCATTTTCCAATAGAAAAGCTTAAAAGTCAGTTCTGACCTTTTAAAAACAGCATGATTTTCAACACAAAGCTACTTCTGAACACTGGTCTCCTCATTTGTCAATAGTCAATGCTAAGAAAACAACTGGCACACCGGAATTGCTCAACAAATATTCATAATCATTTTGCCCTGTTTCCTCTGCTGTTTTCCATACATGCATTGGCAGAAACCCTGAGTACCTAGAACATAAAGCAAGTGACTCATTCCTGTTTCTTGCCTATCCTGTCTTCCTTTCCTCATCATGCCTGGCTCACTCAGAACAGTAAAAATACTTGTAAAATGTTCAAGCAGAGGAATCTGATGGAGAACATTGGCTTATATGTGCTAGAACTGCTCCAGCACCTCTCAGGAGTTTGGGAGGCAACTCAGAAATTAGCAACAACTGAAAGTCATTACTACCCCAGTAACTAGAGAGATCCAGAAAAAAAGTGGGGTTACTACTTTTTTTTTTCCAGAACTGTGTTCTCCTAGAACACCCTAGAACCATACAGCTGTTGCCTATCAGGATTATAAAATCATAGAATAAATAAATGTAGATATTGTCGTGAAGGTACTCATTACATATTTAGGTGAGAAATAAAGGAGTTAAAATATTCTGAAAGTTTCCTCCTTTTTGCTCTCCAGTTTCCAAAAGACCACGTGAGAGGAATTTAGGAGAAGAGCCACCTGAGAAATGCAGTTACGAAGGTGATTGTCACACTACAAAATGAAGGAGGGAAGGGCAAGAAATGCACGTGAGGCTCAATGAGCAACTCATGGCCACATTCCTCCCTCAAATTTTCTCTTCTCTCTTTGCATCATTTTCATTTTTTTTTCCTTGTCTGAAATCCCAAAGTGGCACCGTTGCTCAGAGCTGTGGCAGCGTGCCCAGAGCCTGCACGAGTCTGCATCACACGGGGTCCTAGAGCTGAGAGGAGAAACGGACAGACACCCTTTTCCCTAACTCAGATGCTATTATGAAATAGCCATTTGAAAATGAAGACTTAGCTTTCTCCAAGGGAGGATGACAGCGGAACTAAATCACTCTTAAGTGTAGGCTCCAGGCCCAGCAGAAGAGGGTCAACAGAAAACAAACATCTTTATAGATTTGTTGTCTTGTAACATTAAGGCAAGTCATTTATGTTTTGTTTTGTTTTTTTCTCCCAACCTTACAGGTCCTTCGCATACATATTATGGCTTCCATTTTTTTTAATATTTATTTATTACTTCAGGTTACATCTCCATCACAGTGTCCTCTTTCCACCCACCCTTCCACCCTCTACCCCTATCCCTTCCATCCCAGTTTGGGGCTTTTATGGGATTCCTGAATGTGTGAATGTGTGTGTGTGTGTATGTGTGTGTCTGTGTGTGTGTATGTGTGTCTGTGTGTTCTGTGTGTGTATGTCTGTGTGTGTATGTGTGTTCTCTGTGTGTGTGTATGTGTGTGTGCATCTGCATCTGTATGTGTGTATGTGTGTTCTCTGTGTCTGTGTCTGTGTGTGTATGTATGTTCTGTGTGTGTGTGTCTGTGTGTGTTTATGCGTGTGTGTGTCTGCATCTGTATGTGTGTTCTGTGTGTGTGCATGTGTGTGTGTGTCTGCATCTGTATGTGTGTGTGTGAATGGGTGTGTGTGTGTGAATGTGTGTGTCTGTGTGTGTATGTGTGTTCTGTGTGTGTGTTTGCATCTGTATGTGTGTATGTGTGTGTATATGTATGTGTGTGTGCGTATGTGTGTGTCTGCATTTGTATGTGTGTGTGCACGTGTGTGTCTGCATTTGTATGTGTGTGTGCACGTGTGTGTCTGTGTGTATATGTGTAGTGTGTGTGTTTCTTGTACATTTTCTTCAGCTCTTGTTGGTTGTATTGTTATAGTCCAATTTGATTTTTATTTTTTTATTTTATCTTATTATTATTTCTTAAGTGCTTGTTTGGTTTCTGAGAAGAGACAGAAAGGATGTGGATCTAGGTGGGAGGGGAAAAGGGGAGGAACTAGTAGGCATAGAGTGAGGAAATACCATTATCAGAATATATTGTATAAAGTATTTTCAATAAGAGTAAAGAACAAAAATAGCTGTAGTAGTTTGTTACTAGGCAGCAGGATGACAGGCAGTGTAAAGTTTAGAGAGAGAGCAAAATAGGGTAGGAACATTAAGATTGGATTCAAATTTTACTTTAGGACAGCGTATCTTATATCAGATAAGTTTTATATTATAGAGATGTTATTAACCTAAGGAAATATGTATGACTAAAAATAATAATGCATCCCCATAAGTATACATAGAAATCAATTATTGGCACTATATGGCAATCCAATATATAGGAGAATGAATATATTATTAAAGCTTGTAACAAATTCTTCTATAAACAGAAATATTCAGGCTCAACCTTGTTTTTCATTGTTTGGAAGATATGCCAATCTTTATAAGCTTACACTCATGTTTCATTCTAATGTTTTTTATGCCTTATTAACTTTTATAATGGAATGAATTTCTTTGAATTACCACAACTTAATTGTATTCATGGACTCAAATTAAAAAGTAAAACTTCTGTATGAGGCTTTGGACTACAATATCACGGTTCATCAATGTTCAGCTCAACAGGATGTATGGATTTTGCCTCTGGGATAAGCCTGATAACATATTTACATATAAAGCAAAATTGATTTGAATCATTGAGGTACAAGAGAAAATGGAAAAATTACAGAGTTATCTCTGCCATGAAATACTGGATGATTAGATATTTTAAGCCAGACATTCAAGTAAGAACAACTTTTCCCAGCTAGGCCTAAAACAAATTAGTGCTTTGAGAAATAAGGACACAGATTTAGGTAAAACAAAATGCACAGTGCCTCTCTTTTTTACTCCCTTGGGTTCAGTAGTGGCAAAATGACTTTAGAGGTGAGATCATAACATCTGACATGCTATGAGAGACCCACTGGGACGTTAACTTGTTGTATGATGTGTGTGATCACACTAACAGAAAGACTGGAAAACCAGAATTATGTGAGTATTGAGAACTTTGGAACAGGGAAGATGTTTAAAAATTTCAAGAACTGAAGAAATGCAAAATCTACTCAAAGGACTCAGTAGCCAGGAAGAGAGCTGGTTAGTGGCAGAGCTCACACTGCCTAGCGAATTCGTGACCACCAGGTCTTTGTGAAGTAGAGAGGAGGTCAGTCGACTGGGACCAGTTGCTGATTCTGACTTCAGGACTCCAGAATGATGTCACTGAACACGGAGTTGGGAGAGATGTACAGCAACATGCCACTGTAATCCTAAATACAGATTAAAAAAGACAAAAACAAGCCCATGAGAGAGTTAAGAGTGAAATGTAGTAAAATGACTAGGTATTGATGCATTTTCAGCATTTGTTGTTCCCCTTTAATTTTCATATTTTGCTGCTTAATTTTTAATAATGGCTATGTTTAGTGATTGCGTAATTCCTGAAAGTTAACTGACCAGGCCTGATGAACTTGGGTAAATAACTCCTGTATTGACTTCACTAATGACTCAAACCTAACAATGGTCTCTGAGAAGCATGTGATTACCGTACGTTGTGATAGCAGTAGAGTTGGATGTGTCCCTGTGACATCTCAGACTGTAGCTTGGCTAATGATGTGAATGCCCTGGATCCTTGGTCCTACCCACGGTACTAGATGGCTCCTTTGGCTCAAGTCAGTCTCAAAGCTAGAAAAGACATGTTTTGTTTTTTAACTGAGATTTAGGGTGTGATTCTAGGTTGTCAGCTAAGAATATATGTGAAGACTAAGCTATTCTAGGTCACAAGCAAAAATTGTTTAGTTTCTTCAGTAGTTCAAGTATAGTTGAATCAGAAAAAAAGAGAACTAAGTATGGTATATATGTATGTTTGAAAATGCTGTAATAAAACAACTCTATTTTTAAAAAATGTATAAAATATAGTAAAATTACCAAGAGGTTAAGTTTAAGAGTCTCTATTGATGATAATGGAAATACTTTTTGTTAATGAATTTATACATCCTAGGTCTAGCATTGAAAGCATGTATTACTGTTTTATATAAAGCAATAGTAATAAAATTAAAATTGAAAAGTTTAAAAATGATATATAGAATTTTAATTCTGAAAACTAATGACACTTATGATTAACATTATATGTAAACTTAAATTTTTCTTGTCTATATGTGTGATATGTTCATGAATATGTGTTTAAATATTTTATAATATTTGCTCCATTGAATATATTATAAATATAGTGTCAAACATTAAGGATATGTATGATATATGAATTTCTCCTTAATCACTTTGGTAAAATATAATGTAAACATTTAAAAAATTAGCTGAAAAATACACAGAAGAAATAGATCCTAACTAAGTCCAATGAGCATTTGTTTTTAAAACCAAATATACTTTTGCACATAAAAGTGAGCCTCAAAGAAAATCTGCAGTGGTATCTGTGTTGCCCGGTTTGTGTTTGGAGTTGGGTGTCAGGGCCACATTCTGGTATAAGCAACAACTTTACTGGAGAAAGTGGAGACATGAAAGAAAACATCAACTTTCCCATTTCAGAAGTATTAAAATACTTCTCATAGATATACTCTCTATGGTAATAGAACCAAAAACTACTGTCAGAACTATCTTCCAATTTTTTAGTTCTCCTGGTGATGGTCCTTTCTTAACCTTGTTTCAAAATATTCCCCAGCTGTGTTCCACATCCCACAACAATGACAAATTGCCTAATCCTTTGGGGAAAATACTAGGATAAACAAAATTAAACAGATTTCTTTAAGTGAAGACTTCTTGAGAACCTAATAGCCTTTATCTGTATTGTTAAGCTCCAGAAGAGGGATGGCCTGTGACTCCAGAAAAGAGACAGTGTGTGACTCCAAGAGAGGGATATGTCTGTCACTCCAGCAAAGGGACAATGTGGTACATGAAGATTTTTCCAATCTTATTTGCCCTGAAACATGTCTTTTCTTGAAATCACTTTTGACAATGCAGATCTGTAGAATATGACATTCAAAGATGTTTCCTTAACTTAAGATTTTTTTTTTATATTGAGACATGTCAGCTCCTGACAGAACCCCCTATTTTACTCCAAGTAGATGATGAGCATCAAAGAATCTCCAATTGAAGATGGTTGCATTAGTGGCAAGCTTGTCACTGGGCAAGAAAAACCCCTTGCTCCAACTGTAGACAGAATGCTGTCTGAAAAGGACAAAACTTGGATGCAGGTAAGTCGACAGCCTAGCTCTGCCAAGACAGGGTAGGCAAGTCCTTCATAATTCCTGCTTTACAATTAATGTCTGTCAGAGAAACTGGGCCAAAAGGCTGAAGATAGATTCTCTAATGTATTGAGAGAAATTGGGGGCTGTCCAGGCAGTCAGTTGTCTGTCATTTCTTAGTTTTGGAAGCTGCTGACCCTGCACTTCCTGTATAATCAGATATATTTATCCTTCTCAGGTCTCTGATGTGATTGAAGACTAGATAGTTATAGTCTCACAGTTAAATTCTGAGTTGTTTAGGAATTAAGAGATGTTTTTAAGTTGGTGGTGCAAGTTAGGATAGAAACTGAGTTGGATATAGAACTTTAAACTCATGGAGATAGATGCATAGTAGAATGTTAAAGTCAGTTGCCAAATACGTATGGACTGGACATTAGGAATGTATGTTATGCTTATAATTTTCATAATTGTGGCCTAATTATTCTTGTTGTTTTGTATTGTATTTGTTGTTATAAGAGAAAGAACCATTTGTTGGACTGAAAGGGGGAGCTGTTGTAGAGAAAAAGATATACCTTAAACTTAAAAAAAACGAAACAGATGAGGGTGTGAGGGGGAAGAGGCTGGAACTGGAGGGGGGAGTAGGGAGGGGATTGTGATTGAGAACAATTACTTGAAGTATATGTGAGACTGCAGAAAATATACATTTACAAGTGGAACAAAACACTGCAGAAAATATAATGCCTGTATGTGGAAAGTAACCATGCATCCAAGTTTACCTGGAAAAACTTAAACACACCAGTCCCAGTCAAGCCTATGCATAGAAGATGAACTATATGTGAGAACACTGAGAACTATATGTGAGAACTTGAAGAAATAAAACAAATAAAATTAAAAAAAAAAAGAAAATGATTCTTGGAACACTTTTATCAAAAAATGTAATATTTATCCCGTCTCCTCTCCCTCCCCCTCCCATTCCCCTCCTCCTCCCCTCCCCTCCCATTCCCCTCCCCCTCCCCTACTTCTCTTCTCTTTTCCCTACCTCATCTTTCATTTTTGGAGACAAGGTCTCATTATGTGTCAAATCTGACCTAGAACTCCCCATATATCCCAGGCCAACCTTGTGTTCCTGCTTCCCAGGATTGCAAGGGTGGGCTACCACACTTGTCTATTACTTGTCTTCTACAAGCCAAATTCAGTTTTGAAAGGTGATGAAGGTCAGATAATAGAGAATAAGTCTTGTGGGAGTAGCTTGACTCCTCTGAAACCATAGTTCTACAGGTTTAGGTCTTTAGTCACAATTTCACCCAGTAAGAAAATTTTCCTTCTAGAGAAAACAATGTATGGACCAGAAACCAACCCATTAGTAAGAAGAGCAAGTTCATAATGTAGACCCCTAACTAGGCACTAAAGAGTAGCCTCGTTAGATGCTACATACTTCTATTTTTTATAATGACAGACTAGAATACTTAAAATTGATTTAGTCCATATAGCCTTTGGTATGAAAGGGCATGTGGGCTCAGAAAAGATTTTCTTGGCAGCTTTTCATGCTGACCAGCCCAGCTGTCACTGCCAGCTGCCTCCTCCTGAACACCCCTGGAGAAGGGCCTGCAGAGCACAGCATGTGGACAACTCACAATGAATATACAAAAGCACTGATTTTACTCTTGATCTTAGTCAAGTGGACCAGAAGTAGCCAGAGATCTTGGCTGTATGAGGAGAGTAACTGTACATCCCAGTTTACCTGGAAAAACTTGACCACACCAGTCAGCTCTATGCCTAGAAGATGAACTATATGTGACTCTTTAGAAACATTGTCAACCATGTGAGTTTTACTGTAGCCAAGATGTATGCCACACAATCCACTGTTCGTGTTACTGAACCTTTAGTCTCACTATTTGAGAAAAGGAAGCTAATATTGTCTTTCATATTGTAAGTTTCTATGACATTGTCTTATGGTGCATTAAGCAAAGCAACAAAAAAGTAGATTCGGGGTGTACAAACTTACTCCTATCATAGGACACACTGTGTCAGGTTGTACTTTGTGAGATCAAGACAGTTACAGCAATTGCAATAAAAATGATTGACAGCCAATGGCAATATGGTAAACGAAGATGAACGACATGCATTTGAGAAGGATATGATTTCATGAATTCCTAACCTTTCGAAGACTCTGATTCAGAATCAATTACCTGTCATTTTGATTTGGAGGTATGGGGTTCTATTAAACAGCAACATTACTTCACCTCAGCTGCAAAGAGAACAGACTGAAATAAAAATATAGACTGCTTGCTTCAAAGGAAAGTGATTCTCTTCTGATTTCCCTTCTGGAAAAATAATTTGTGAGAAAATGGAAGAAATAGAAATATTCCCTGAGAATAAGAGAACCCATTGACTTAAGTGTCATTTATGTCTGTGCATGGGGGTGAGGTGAAACTCACATAGAGATAAGTGTTTAAATTTAGCCACAGGAGTTCCTTCTGTCAGCATTAGTTGAAATATTATTACTAACTAAACATACCAGAGTGTAGTAATTGTTTACCTAGAGAGGGAAGTGATAAAATGGTATTCTTCTGAGTTCCTAGAAACATCAAAAGGGTTTCACCTTGGACACACTGTTATCAGTTTAGTAATTGGTTCAGAGTTGCAATTGGATTGATATGTTTTATGGGCTTAGCTAAAAGTTTTAAATTTTAACTGCCTTGTATAATTCCATAGTAGCGGCTACATCTGAGTGACATTCCCCATGAAGGGTAATGTATCAGATAACAATTTTCAAAAATTTTGTCATGAGAGCTTTTTAGATTCAAAGTGGCCATTTCTTAGGACTTGTACAACAATAACATATTGTTTCTTGCAGTTCCATTTTTATTTTATTGATGAGAAGAAAAAATGAAAATCATGAGTTACAACAATGATAAATGAGACCTTTGTTATATGTACTTGAGGATTTGCAACAGTTAAGTCAAAAGGAACAGTTTTCAAAATCTTTTGGCTACATAAACTTTTTCATTGAATACCTAAAATTCTATGACATACAAAAATAACAGATACTATCCTATCGGTTCTGTCACAGTGTCTAAATTTCTTGAAGAGGGTAAAAATGAACTATTTTCATTGTATTAATTAATTCAGCATCAAATGGCTAAATAACTTCTTCTTTTTAGAAAAATATTGCTTACTGCCCCAGAAGGTGCTTCAAGTTTAAAAGCACTTGCTTTTCTTTCAGAATACCTGAGTTCAGTTCCCATCACCCTACCCTAGTGGCTCACAACTGTCTGTAATTCCAACTCCAAAGAATGCAAAACCATTTCCTGGCCTCTGAAAGCAGCCGCACTTCCACACTCATGTGACACACACACACACACACACACACACACACACACTCCTTGATATACCACTATTTGCCATTATAAGAAATTTTCAACAGAACATTGGCCGTATGGGAATTCTGTTGTCACAATGCTAATCTGAAGTGAAAAGACACCACATGTGTGCAGATGGAAGTTGGTCAATTGTGAGACAACAGAGTGGAGGGAATCTCATTGTACATTTATGGGTTTTTGTTGTTGTTATTGTTAGTCTACTGGCTCCATTGAAATCATGGTGGCTGATTTTAAAACATTATGTGTTTGTTTGAAATAGGTGTAAGATGAGCTAAAGGAAAGTTTCCTGACTGTTACTTTATGAAATGAACGCAACACAAAAGGTGCAAGACTGACCAACGGAGCAAAACATTAGGTGGGTGTGTCTGGAGGAAAAATTAACATTTTATTTACAATTCTTGAGCAAGGCATTCATGTTTTACAACATAAAGAAAATACTTTAAAGTGTATTTTCTTTTCTTTGTCTCCTTTTAATGAGACACCAGCAGTTAGGCTAAGCGAAACATGCTTTCAGGTGTTTTTTAGGTAAATATCATTCCATCTTTGAAGACTTTTACTGGTACATTTGCTTGCTATAAAGAAGAAGAGAGAAAAGCTATATGGTTCTAATTAACTTCAGAAAAAAATACTTTCAACAAAATAGTCAGTGATGTACACCATGTACTTCAGTTCTTTGTACATTCCTAGTTCTGTTAGAAAAATGCTTCTCCATCATTTTAAGGTCGAAATCTGTATCAAGGGCACCTGCATGGGAAATGTTTCATTGGTTCAGCTGCTCTTCATGGTTCAATCCACTATGAAAGTTTGCACATCTTATCTTAAAACACTCTCTCAAGAATTAGCATACCATATTGAATTCACAGGTCAGAACTGTCTCCACGGCTTAAAGGTCTCATCCACAATAGCTGGCTTGCTTAAGTAGACTCATCCATTTGGAAGACTTCAGCTGTCTGGCTGCTGTACCTTAGGCTCCTTCCGAGAGACTACATACCCTCGAGTTCGTCTGAGTGGGAGACCTGCCACCGTGATTAATAAAGACTGTCCCTGGGCCAGCAATGTTTCCATGCCATTGCTGTGTTATGTAGTGCAATCACACCATTGGTGTCAGAGCGACCCCTGCTTCATCATTTGATGCTTTTTTTTATGAGCCACTGTCTGCAGAACAAATTGTTACCTAAACAGAGCAAAATGGCCATGTTTGTATCCAAAGCCAGTAACATAAAGGCTAAGTAAGGTATAGAGGTAAAAGATAAGGGGTCTGAAGGACAGAGCTATGTTGGCACTTGGAATAAAAAAAAGAAAAAGGGGAAAAAAAGGCAAAAATATTTATAGTTAGTGCCCTGTGGCAAGCATCAATGATGAAACCTTAATTTCAGTAAAACATCATATTTGAAAACACATAAGGCTCTTGTTTCTTAGCACGCACTTTCATAACACTTCAGCAATGTGAGTTCATTGGCCTTGATTTTGGTGGCTGATAGCAGGCGTTGTCCTCTACATGATCACACCAAATCGAACAGTTTGCTCATCACTGATGAGCGGTTGCTTAACCTGAACATTAAGAGCATAAATAAAACAAATTCATCTCTGTCCTTTTCATCAAAAAACTGTTTGAAGAGGCACCGTGCTAGCTCATTGAGACAAACAAAACCCGAGGATGAATCTTGCATCAGCTAAGGTGTTTGGTTTTTCTGTAGAAGCTTGGCCACAGCTAGAGCCACAGAAAGGAAGGGACTATGGCCAGACAGCAAGGGAGATATTCATATGGCTTTGTCCTCATGAGCTATCTGACTTAGACTGGGTCCTCCTCTGAGTCTATGTCTTCATTTGCAGATGAGGACAAATTCCTTACCTCTAAATGGGACCATCATGGGGACCCCATGTAACAATAGGTTTGCCTTTAAAAAATTTTTTTCCGAGACAGGGTTCCACTATGTTTCTGAAGATATCCTAGAACTCACTATAGAGCAACACAGGCTGACTTTGAACTCATTGCTATCCTTCTTGACAGCCTGAATTCTGGGATTAGAGACCTGAGCTTGTGTCCAGCTCTTAATATGCAATGGAGGAATGCAAAATGCAAAAGAGTTTTTACCCAAGTGGGGTATGGTTATGATTGGAACTATTAATGCAGAGGACAAAGTGAAGGTTGGCAGAAGCTCCTGCTGAGGGATCTAGGGCCGCCTCAGGGTGGCCCGGTGGCAGGGATGACCTTGTAAGGGGCCAAGATGAAGGCTGAGTGAGAGAAATACTTTCCGTGTTCATTTTCAACATGTTATTGCAAAACCTTCAGCTTCCAGTGACATCCTCCCCTCCCACTCGTCCTGGGAATCTTCAGGGGATTTCATGCTGGCATTCTGGTGTGGGTTTGAGGTGGAGGGGCGGGGCTTCTACCCATGGATAATTCACAAGCTAAGCAGGAGCTGCGCTTGAAGTTTTGTTGTAACAAATCCATCTAACGGCTTACCGTATTTAACGAAGTTTGATCATTTCCACAGATCTGTGCCGTTAATTTTTCTCTGAAATTTTGTCGTTCGCTTAGTGTCAGACCTCCTAATTTAGCTGCTGTTTTCCTTTCCATTGCCAGATTATCCACAATACATAAAATCGTTTTTAGCACAGTCTTAAAATTTGCATTCAACATTTTCTTTGTGAACCAAGTGAGATTAATCACACACGTGTAAGATAATGAGACATAGCTGGTAAAACTAATCAGCATGTTCTGAAATGCCGAGCACCCTGTGAGTAATGATGGCGTGGGTGCAGCCAGTGCAGCATCAGCACCGAGAACGACGGCTCTCTCTCCAAATAGGCATCACTAATCAATTATGAACATTACATGAGACAGGGGATTACCTGATGCTCAGTT
Source organism: Lophiomys imhausi (assembly GCA_907164525.1). Taxonomy (NCBI): domain Eukaryota; kingdom Metazoa; phylum Chordata; class Mammalia; order Rodentia; family Muridae; genus Lophiomys; species Lophiomys imhausi. The sequence goes on from CAJQZJ010032856.1 coordinate 3,829,723, forward strand.
TAGGTTTGAAATAACCCTCTCTTCATGTCTACAGTTGGAATATGGTCAGAGTAAGAAGCTAGACATTGTAATTAGCATAAAGAAGAAAGCCGTTTTTAAAAAAAATCTTCCCAGAGAAATGCGATGGAAGGGTTAGGAGGTAAAGAAAAAAAATGAAATGTGATGTTTCAGCCTTTTACTACTAACTGTCATAAACTGTTTAGGATAATTAAGAAATGCAAACTAATGGTTATGCAAGCCGGTCATTCTGTTAGGTACTATGACAGCCTATTATAGTTACTTGCTAAGCTAATCAGAAATAAACCTGCTAAGAGACAAGCAACATCTGCTTACCCTAATATAAGAGATAGATAGGGCCTCTTCAAAAACCTCAAGAGATCTGCAGAATATGGCATTCAAAGATGTTTTCGTAACTTTAGATTTTTTTTATATCAAGACATATCAACTCCTGACAGCACCCCCTATTCTCCTCCAAGTAGATGAGCATCGAAGAATCTCCAGTGGGAGATGATTGAATTAGTCGCAAGCCTATCTCTTGGCAGGAAAAGCCCCTTGCTCCAACTGTAGACAGAATGCTGTCCAAAAAGGACAAAACCTGGAAGCAGGTAAGTCGACAGCCTAGCTCTTCCAAGACAGGGTAGGTAAGTCCTTCATAACCCCTGCTCTACAATCAATGTCTGTCAGAGAAGCGGGGCCAAACGAACGAAGAGCAATGCTGTAATGTATGGAGAGAAAATGGAAACTGTCCAGGCAGCCACTGGTATGTCACTTCTTAGTTTGGGAAGCTGAAGACCCTGTACTTCCTTTAAAATCAGATATATTTATCCCTCTCAGGTCTCTGAGGTGATTAAAGAACAGATAGATAGAGTCTCATAACTAAATTTTGAGTTGTTTAGGAGTCAAGAGAGTGTTATACATCTAAGAAGATACTTTTAAAATTGTGTTGCATTTAGTATGAATGTTGAGTCAGATATAGAACTTTAAACTCATGGAGATGGTTAGATAGTAAAATGTTAAAGTCAGGTACCAAATACATATGGACTGGTCATTGGGAATGTACGTTCAGCCATATAACCCTCATAACTGTGGCCTAATTACCTCTGTTGTACTGTATTGTATTTATTATTATAAGAGAAAGAGTCATTTGTTGGACTGAAAGGGGAAACTGTAGGGGGAAATAAGATATACCTTAAACTTAAAAGAAAAAAAAAAAGGGAAGAGGATGGGGGGTTGAGGGTGGGAGGTTGGGACTGGAGGAGGAATAGGGAGGGGACTGCGATTGAGATGTAACTTGAAGAAATAAAAAAAAATCTTCTCAATTATATGTGTTGTGCCTTTTCAAAGGTACATATATTACACTTTAAAAAAGAATTACAAAATTAAATTTTAACTTCTTTCCAAATAGACACTTTGAAGCATTAAGTTCAGTTGTAAATGTTTGCCCTGGTGGTAGAAGCTTTGGATTAAAGACATGAACCTCAAGTTATGAAAATTACCCCAGAGGCTTTCATTGCAACAACATCCTTTTATCTATAAGTAGTTTATGTCAAAACTTATTTTCTTGTTCACTCATGAATATGCTAATATAAATTTTGTTTCTAACTACAAGTAATTGAATATCTTGTGAGTAAAACTAGATCAGTGTCACAGTGCAAATGCTGACCTGAGAGCCCTTTAAAGGGATCTCTTAAGCTAAGCATACACAAGGCTGCACAGAATCACATTGTCATGGATTGATGAGTGAGCCTTTTTATATTTTAGGTCACCTGAAACCACTGAATCATATTTGCTGATATCATGTCTCAATATATATTAAATAAGTCCCACTTTTTTTTTCAGTTCTAGCATTTCAAGATAAGAAGTCATAATTTACTCAAAATTGTCTTTATTTACCATCCAGACATATAATTCTATAGGAAAGAAACAAAACCACATTTTATTTGTATTCAATCTGATAGGATTTAGAGATATCTTCAAAGCAAGGAGATTGAATTAGGGACATAATTCTTGTAAATGAAGGATTATAAGATTTATCAAAGTAATAGAGAATTTTTGTTATTATGAATAACAACTAAAAGAGTGCTTGTATGCTTCTGAATGAAAGTTAGGTCCCTGTCAGAAAAACACTGGATGCTTGATACGATGATCTACATGTGATATTGCTTGAGGTGTCATACACACATACCTAAGTTATTTTGTCTTAATATTTCAAGCTAATCAATAAACATTAGGCTTAAAATTCATTATCAATTGAATAGCAAAATCCAATCTTTAAATGTCAAATCACAAGAAGTTACAGTGTTTCTACTTTGTTGACTCTGCAGTTTTACAAGTTTACAAAGATGTGAGAAAGCGTGATTGAGTCAAGAGTCACTGCCTGGTGTTTGTGGGTGGTTTTAAGCAGAAATAATGAAGTGTACTTTCATTTGAGTTCAGCTGGGTGAGAGCACACCTTTTGTTCTAAGTGAGTGTTCACCATATCTCCATGATTAACAACCCCAAATACCTTTCTTATACAAGCCACCTTGTTCATCTTTTCTTATCCTTTCTCATCCTTCCCTGTGCGTTAATTATGATGTTCCCTGGAGAGGATTTTATCATTGTGTGTGTGTGTGTGTGTGTGTGTGTGTGTGTGTGTGTGTGTGTGT
>CAJQZJ010032856.1:3836694-3929499 GCA_907164525.1 Lophiomys imhausi
AGGCATATTCAACCTAGGCTTTTATAGAGCAGAGACCAGGCATATTCCTGCAGCTTTCTGCCAGCCAGCCTTCACAAACAGTGAGCTTTGGGTTCAGTGGGAGACCTTGGCTCAAAAGATAAGGTGGAAAGCCATGGAGAAGGCACCTAATTCCAACCTCTGGCTTTCACAGACGCTTGCACACTTGTGCATCAGCATACACACATGTGCATGCAAACATGCACACACACACATCCTCTCTCTCTCTCTCTCTCTCTCTCTCTCTCACACACACACACATACACACACACAACTCAAAAAAAAGCAGTCTCCTTTCTCATCTAACCTGAACTCTGGCTTCACTGTAGGAATTTCAGGAATCTTTTAAAACCTTAAAACCTTACCTAACCCTTCTTGGTGTTTATTTTCTCATTTTAATGAGAAATGCAGCATCAGTATAGAATCTGGCATATTATAGGCAGTCTGTAAATTCCTGGTGTTGATGATGGTTATTGTACTGGTGATGATGGTGGTTTTCGTAGGACCAGTTATTATGTTGTTCTGCTTGTGATCTTATCAAAGCCTCTTGACTACAACAGATTCAACTGGTGTTTCACACGCAGAACTTCCAGGTGGGAAGGGGCACATAATGTCAGGATGTTGAAAACTGCAGGAAGGGACGGTCAGAGAAAGATACTGGGAGTCTCCGGCTTACCACTACCATGCATGGAACCAGGAAGTTCAAATAACCGCAGGAAGAGACCCTCCAAGTTCACAGCTGTGTGGTGTGCAAAAAAACAAAGGATTAGAAGTCCTCAACAGTTCTCTGTAGAGCTTACTCACTGGCTTGTCAATGGTAAAGTGAGAATCAAGTGGCTTTGTATCTCATTTGCTTCCAAATTTTGTTTATGCTGTTACTGGCCAAATCTAATGTAAGGAATTTAAAGGCAGGAAGCTCCTTCTTACCCATGCCGTGTGACAGAAGAAAATATTCTAATGTATTACTAACCGGACATTTGCTTTTGGTGAATTGTCTGGTCGTCTGCCCAGCCAGGTACTTCTATGAAATACTATTGCTACTTTGGTTTACTTGTACAGCAGCTCTCACATATAACCTTATAATGCAAATACTGGTCAAGATCCATTTTCTCTCCTCACTGATGTAGGAACTATAATTTACAACAGTGCCCTGAGCCTAATGAAGTTTCATTACATGTTAATTCATTAGACATGAATAAATATATCGGGGTATCTGATTTTTGTTATGTAGTGTATTTCTGTTTTATATGCATAGGCACGTGTAGTGATTAAGAGCTCAATTCAGACAGAAAGAAGGAAGAGTTAAATAAAGAAAACCGGGGTTGGTCGCTTAATGACTTCAAAGAAATGCTTGGAATTTTTCCGTGTAACAAAAGCATCAAAAGCAAATGTTGAGATCTCTACAAAGGTTGACTAGCAACATGGTGGTAATGACCTTCTTCCTGCTGCTACACAGACAGAAGATTGCCTTATCTCCTAGCCCTGCAGGGACTGAAGAAGCCTCCGTTTCTCACTGGGTGCCTCGTGAGGCATTATGAAGGAAAGACAATGTGCTGAGCTCAGATGAACTAGTAGAACAAGCCTAAGACGTGCTCTGATGTCATCAGCAATGAATCACAGAATCTAGTATTTGATACTATATCTCTCCAAACTGGCAGGGTTATGTTCTATAAGGCTACTTAAAGATGTAGTGTTTTACATTTGAAAGAACATGTAATGTGTTTTAGTTGACAGGCAGTACACTTTGGGAAATATAACTTTTTGTTTTGTTTTGTTTTTTTGAAACTTCCAGGGCCAAAACTCTTCAGTGAGACAAGCTGCCAATCTCTAAGTCAAATCTTGGTGGGTAAAAGGTGACACTTTAAAGAGCTTTTACCAGGAAAATAGGGAAAAGACGACAGTTAGAAATGACATTATCTGGTTTTTAAATCCTCCAATCCTTCTATGTTTTATTTATTTATTTATTTTTAAAATCATTGTCCTTGGAAAAGTGTACTTCAGAGTTTAATCAGTGGACTATGTACCAGACCATTTGTGTACCATCCTTATGTGCATGGCTCTTTTTAAAGGCAACTTATGCACTAGTTGGTCCTTATTGTTTCCTGGCTTATAGCTATATTTCTAAAATTGAGACAAAGTTTGGAGGCAATATGAAGGTCATACTATCAGTACCAAGTTGCTAATTATTCTGGAGGGGAGGAATTGTTCCTGAGTGATCAGCATGGGGACTATAGTGACCTCTTTCAGCAATGCTGATGTAAGGAAACATTAGGAGTTGGTTACTTTTGGTATTCCAGGATCCTACCTCCCACTCCTTGCAGATGTGCAATGAGGCTTTATTTTTCTGTCTTCATTAATCTTAACAAAGAACATGCTAATGTAATTTTTCCTCACAAAAATTAGCTTCTCCTCTATGTGCAATTTAAAATGCACACGTGTCTTTACTTTGAGGAGCTCAGATGCCCATAACTGGTAAAGATAAGTGTGATAGCATAGAACCTTCTTCCAGGTAGTTTTAAAGTGCTGAGTGACAGCATGAGGTACTACTATGAATGAGAAGGAGGACCGTGGCTTAGAGTTGTGAAAACATCTACTCATTGATCACTTGGAGCCAAGGAATTCCATTCATAATCTGTGTGACTTTCTATAAGGTGCGGGAAACTATGACTAACTTCTTGCATTTACTGTAAGGACTGAATGAGACATGTGTAATAGCATCACACTCTTTTTGCCTTGAGGCAGCTTTTCCTATTATACAGCTCTTCTTCTCTCTTCCTTCGATGCATAGGAGAAGAAGTTCTGGCCTGCAAAGCAAAAACCTTCATTACATACTTATAATAAATAATAAAGAAAACCAATGCAAAGGATCAGGAAATGCATTATGTAATTAGAAAAATATCAAGATTATTTCAAATATCAGTAATTATTATTTTTTTCCTGCTTGGAAATAGTAAGTCAACATTCCATTAGAGTATATATCTTTAAAATGCATATTTCACCATAAATACTGACTTTTAAGATTCATATCTGTGTCTTCTTTCTGCACTATGTAAGAAGCTCTGAGTACTCTAGGGACACAGAGCAAACGCAGGTACTATTCAGCACCCATAGGGCTCACAGCAAGTAAAGGTGATTAAAATCTTCATACTTGCTTCTCCATTCTTCACCCTTCTCCGACCTCTCTTTTCCCTTACACGTACAATTAAAACTTGTTTCTATCATTTCTATCTTACTACTTTTAGGAAAGCCAGGCTCAGCTTTCTCTACGTTCAAGATGAAACCAGCATGATGACTATGGGTACACTTAGAAGTAGTTTAAATAATTGAGCAAAATCACAAGTTGCAAGTACCATTTCCTCCATGTGGAGAAACACTACTGCTCATCTTTCCAAATTGGGTTGTACAACACAGAACTTCTTGTGGTCCTTGATGATGACCCCAGGAGGTTCGTTTTATCCTTCTGAGAATTAAGGAATTGGTGAAGAATCAAATGCCTTGGAGGAAACGCTTTAAAACTTCTATGTAGCTCAAAGCAATTTTTTTGTTATATTTCTATAAGCTCTACCAACAGTGAATGACACAATGATATCTCAATCTTTAAAAAACCTTTATTCTTGACTTTCAAAATACAACACTTGGTCTCGACTTTTAAGGTGTGTCTTTGGTCACTCCCCCATCTTCACTAAAAGACTTTGTTCTCATATTTCAAATGTTGAACATCTTCAAAATATAACCCACATATGGTGCTTTCATTATCGTGAACATGCAGATAATATCCAGTGGGAATCTCCAGCTGATCTCTAAGTGGTACACCAGTGTGTTTCATAGCTTGTTTGAAAAGTTATCTTGGAGTCCTCATGCAAGAGTACATCCAACGCTTCAAAACTGAATGAATGGTTTTCTTACTTATTTCCCAGACTTTTTCCATTCAACATTCAATTTCTCCCCATGCCATCCAACTAATTGTTTTAATTTGAGACTTTATAGTAATCCATGACAACCCATTTCACATAAATAGTCTGTTTTACTTATCCACGTCTTTCCATGTGAGCCCTCTCATCAACCGGCTAAGAGCTATTTGATTACCATCTAGGAACTGTATTAATCAATCTTTGCTTCTCAACAAGTCTACACTAGTAAAACCCAAAATGCTAAACATTAGCATGCTGAGAGAAAATGATTAAAAGTGGAGAGGGTTACCTGGCCAAAATATCTGTTTAATTATTCTTCAGTAGAGCAAAGAGTAGAACTGCCTTATACATTTTAAATTTATGATTAAAATTTCTGATTACACAATTATGTTTTCATCTTGTAGCTATTGATAAATGCTCACTCAGCAAATTGATTTTATCTATGATTTCATCTTGGGGACATTTTCTTACTTAATAATTCTTATAGTAAAGAAAGAAGATAGAAAGACCTTACACCTGAGAACTATGTAAACATTCAGTAAAAACATCAAAAGAATTGTTAAAAAGTAATCTTTTCCTAATTATTTTCAGCCTTTATGTTCAATTTATGTATCTGAGGACAGCCTGGGCTATATAGCAAGATGTTACCTAACCCAAATGAACACAGATTTGCACAAAGAGAAAAGAGAATGAAGATCAACCTCTGGTCTACATGAATCAAAACTCTAAAGTGACCTAGGAAGCAATTCTTCTATATTCTTACAGTTACTGACTGGTAGAGAGGCCACAAGGTCAGTCAGGGGTTTAGAGAAGTGACCTGAAAACACGTTGACATCCCAGCTTCTTTTTTCAAGGACTTTTGTCTGTTCTGTGAGACCGCTTTTCCTCCATGCCTGTTTTCTCTAGTGGTCTAGGCTGAACATGCTGGACTGGGGCCCTTCTGCTTCCTTAATTTCAATCACCCATTCCCTGTGTTGTCATCAGGGTCAAAGAGGACAGATAGGGCCCCTTAAACAAATGAAATCCAGGACCTCAGTCAGAGCAGATTGTGACTCGTGACAGGACTGCTGCACACTGTCTTCGGATTGCCACCTTGTCCTTGCTTGCCCACATGCTACAGAATCAAGACCCCCTATTTCCCTTGTGTCTCCACATTTCAGGAAAGTGCATGGAATGTAGTGCATAGTTTGTGAACTTTGATTCAACAGTGTATTGTATGTAAATGCATTCAAAGAGGAAATATGATGGCATCTTAGGTCCTGGGACTGGAAAAAAATAAATTCACCCCTTTAGCCATTGAACCATCTTTCCAACCCCTGAGTTCCTTATTTTTAAGACTCTTTTAACTTGAGAAACCCATTGTATTCATCCCATGGCACTTTCTAAATATTTGCACAGACTTAGCAAATATCCCCAAGGTTACAGAAGCTCTGGAATATTGGTTCTGCCAGAAAGTAGGCATTCATCACGCTGCTCTTCAGAGAGGTAAGGCAGAGTGCACCCAGCCATGTCTGCCTGAAGACTCAATATCCACAGATTCATCCAACCAAAGATAGAGAATATTTGAAATAAGACTGCCTCTGTGTAAAACATTTATAGGCATTTTTCTTGCCAGCCATACTTCAAACAAGAGGTCAATATCTAGAATATACAAAGACTCAAAAGAAATGTGACATCCCAAAGATCAAAACTGCCAATCAATAAATAGACCAATGAACTGAACAAATGGTTCTCAAAAGAAGAAATTCAAGTGACCAATGAATGCTCTTTACAAAAAAGGATTAAAAACAAAACAAAACAAATAAACAAAAAATGGATGCTCAACATCCTTAAATATCTGGAAAATGAAAATGAAAATAAAAGCTGCTTTGAAAATCTATCTTACTTCTGTCACTATGGCTATTATCAAGAAAACAGGGCAATAAATGCTGGTGAAGACGTGAGGAAAGAGGGACTTTTACTTCTGGTGTAAGTGTGAATTGATACAGCCACTGTGGAAATTAGACTGGAGGGTTCTAAATAGACTGAAAGCAGAATGACTATGCAACACAGCCATGCTAGTCTTGTATACATATATCCCCACAAAAAAAAAAAATCTCTGTGTGCTACCACAGAGATACTTGTGTTTAGTGCTGATATATTCATAATAATTAGGAAGTGTAGTTCATTCAGACATAAAAAAAATGAAAGTGAAAAAAATCTCAGGAAAATGGTGGTGAAGAATATTAAATTAAGTGAGTTAACCTATGGTCAAAATGACGGGTACCACACATCCTCTCTGAGACCTTAGCTCCCAGTTTTGATGTGTGTGTGGAGGGAATGTAGGTAGAGGACCGAAAACTAAGAAGGGGCTCAGGGGTTAGGATGGGAAGAGCTTCCCAGCCATATGTTTCTTTGGGAGGATTGAGAGGAGGTGCTGCCACCGTGGGAAGCTCCTGCAGTGGAGGAGGCCTTCTCATGAAGGCCACAGGCTGAGGCGGTCACTGTGGACAGATCCTGTGGTGCTATCTCATGACAGCAGCAGGTTGAGGAGGTGTTGTTGTTTTGACTGGTGCCACCATTTTGACAGGTGCCACCATTTTAACAGTTCCTGTGGCGGTTCCTTACAGTGGCTGCAGGTTAGGGTGGGAAGGAGGGGCTACAGTTTGGAGACCTCTTGCAGTGGATCTCTCAGGGACTACAGTAGGAAGATAGGAGAATAAATTTATATGTGTGTGACCAACCACAACTAAGCACATATGAAAATACCATAAGGGAGCCTGCTACTTTACATGCTAAGTTTAAAAGACGAATGTGAGATTCTCTATAGTAGAGAAAAATTGAAAGAAACAATTGGCACAGTGAAAGCTGTGGCTTTTTGTCTTTTTATTCACTTTCTATTTTGTGTGGGTTCTTCATGGGTTCTTCTCCTGTCTCCTAACAATGTCTCCTCTGGCTCAGCTTCTCCTGGTTCAATTGTCACCAACTGTCTTCTCTTCTCGCTCGGCTAGACCAATTCACTTTCAATTGCCTCCTAACTATGCTTAGTCTCTTTTCTTCTCTTCTCTAGTCATCCTCAATCTTCTTTCTTCTTGCACCGTCTTCTCTAACCCAACTCTCTGACTTTTCTCTGATGCTACTCCAATCCTACTATAATTCTACTCAGTCTTTTGCAACCTCTACTAATTTTGTTTTACATCCTCTCCTGTGGTCCAAGAGCCAACCAGCACTGAAGGTCATAGGGTCAACTGGGAATCCTTTAAAGAGTCAGGCACACAAAATAAATCATACTACAGAAAGGATTCAACTCAATTGTATATGAATTGGTTTCTTAATCCTGGCAGGAATATAGGCTGAATTTAGAGAAGAAATTATGGCTGAGGAAGTGGTCAGGAAATTATAATGGTGGGAAGCCATCGCTCCATAGGGAACTGGAAGGAATAGTATTATGGGATCCCAAGAGAACTGAAGAGCTGGAGATGTGGCAAGCGGGGGTGGGGTGAGTGAGAGTTCCAAGGCACAATCCTAGAAGAATACTATAATCCAGCAAAGCAAAATGAAGCTGTGTGTGTAGCAGTGGGTTTGGGAAGAAGTAACTGTTCCTTATCTTTAGCCTTTTTATCATTCACCCATCAAACTCAGTTGGAGGGCAGAGAGAATCTGTGTCACCATTTGCAAAAGTCAAACCTTTGGACTCCAGGACAGAGCATGTCCATGTGACCACTGAATCTGGAAGAGGAAAGCAGCTGACTTCATCCTAGGGATAGAGATGGCCAAGTGGAGAGAGGAAAAAGGGGTCCACAGTGATGCCACCATGAGTAACAAAAACAGGTAAAGAAACATGTTCCCTGACCACTCTGATTTAAAGAATACAAAGGTTTTATATAACAACATGAAGAGATTGATCTAGTTGTGCACTTCTAGTCACCCCCAGTAAGTAGTTGAACTCTTTGGTTGATAGTTCCACATAGAGCTGTGGGTCTGTGCTTAGCACAGAGGCTCATTGCTTAAGAGGCAGATGTGGACCAACGACATCCTGACATCCCATCGTCATTCACCATCACACATACCATCATTTTGTAATTTGCACAAAACATCCCCACCCCCACCCCAAAAGCCCCTGCAAAATGAAAAGTAAATTTCTGAGGATATTCGTGTAAAATAGGTAGCAAAAGTGGAGTACTAAATCAAATGATAGTTTTCTTTATAGGTTGAGGCCAATATATAAGTGCAGAGAAATTCTCAGAATTCTTTGGATTTTGGCTTCCTGTTAGCCTGGAGGAATACTTTACCAAACTTGGTCTTACCTTGCTCTTCAAATGTTACAGTAAATGATATTTAACAAGAACAGTTTCTTCCTCAGTCTTGTGGATTCCTGGTTTAAGAGATGTGCAAACTGTTTTGCTTTGAACATGTTCTTCCAAGCCTAGAATAGTTTTCCAAATGTCCACCTAAATTTAAAACTGGAGTAGCTGCTAGAAAGAATGGTTGAAATTGGTTCTTTTTAGGTGTCTTGAGTATTAGACACATATCTATTACATTGCTGTGAAGGCAAAGGGGGAGCTAGGTAGATGTGATACGCTGTCCTACTCTTGGTCACAAGTTCAAGGTCATTAAGAAGGGACGACTTTTATTTTGACAGACCCATTCCTGAATATAAAGTGTAGCTTAATGTCACTGTTTCATAACTATTTCCCCTAAATCGAAATAGTCCCTCCCAGAGGAGGGGATGCTCATTAGATTAAAAAAAAAAAACTTACAAAATCAAGAAGATCCTGAAGCTTACAAGATTTACTAGGAACATCTCCATAGTTATATTAGCAGAAACAATTGCTGGGGAGAGGAGACTCTGGCTGGTCACAATGCCTGAAAATTGTGTAGGTGACCAGGGGTGCAATTTTTGTGATTTGTCACCCATACTACAGTGGGCTTCCTGGTGATACAGCTGCCTTTGGGTCACCTATTTCCTCTATGTTGGTGGTTAATGCTGCAACCCTTTAATACAGTTCCTCATGTTATGGTGAACCCCAACCATAAAAGTACTTGGTTGCTACTTCATAACTGTAATTTTGTTACTGTTATGAATTGTAATGTAAATATCTGATATACAGGATATCTGCTATCTGACCCCTAAAGGGGTCATGATCCACAGGCTAAGAACTGTTGCTCTATGAAGTTCCTCCCCTATTGTCCTATAAGAAATGCCATAAACTCCCTGGTTAGGGAGGTCATAGACCCTAGGAGAAAGGTCACTACTGTTGTTTATTATCTAAACTGTCATGGTGCAAAACTACAGTCTAATTGTTGTCTATAGCCAGAGACAAATGCTACTCTTGTCTTTAATGAAAGAAGTGTCCCTTTGTGTGAGTTGTGGTGAATGAGACACTAGTGACTGCTTAAGATGCTTAGAATAAATGAGGGCTGAGTGCTAAGCCCTCAACAGGCCATTTACACAACCCTTCCTAAGGCTCAGGGAACATTTTGGAAGAGAGCGAAATGAATGAGCAAGCTAGAAGGGCTGTGAAATTCTATCTTCAGGGTATAACCCTACCACAACTGCTTTTGTGTGCCCCAGCTTGCACAAGACTGGTTCTGTCAACATCCAGACACAGATGGGGAAGCATTTCATGGGCCTTAAAGTTCCATCAGGACTTTGGGCAACTTGATAGGTTCTCCCTTCAGTTTTGTACCCAATGGTTAGTTCCAAACCCATGGCCAAACAGCTCATTCTGGTTAAGACAAATGGGTAATGAACAGAATGAGATTCGTGAATGTGGGAGGGTGCATGATAGGGTTGGGAGGGAGATAAAACAAGGTGGGAGGAGAGAGTAAACAGAATGCACTAAGTATGTATTACTATGTATTAACACATAATAATATATTATGAAATAATATAAATCATTAGCATTTCAAAGTGCCAGCTGTCATACTTCAGACCCATACTACTAGGTGACAGTTATCTACCTATCATTTGCTACTTTCCTGTAGGGGGGGAAAAAGTATTTTGTGTTTTTTTTTTTCTCCTTCATCTCTTTGAGATTGTTTTTTAATACACTAGGTTTTCTGTAATCGATACTTTTAAATTATTATTTAACACTTATTTATTTATTACTAAATTCACTTATAACAAACACCAACAATTTCTTAACTACTAATCCTATAAATTCCTACAACCCCTTTAACCTATCCACTAAACCTATTGATAATTATTTTTCTAACCTTTTAGAATGATACAGTCTCTGGGGCAGGTCCTCAGTCATCAGGAACACAGTCTTTGTTGTAGATTCTTTAACGCACTTAGCAGTCCTTTTTCTGGATCTCTCAGATGCAGGTTCGTCAGGGTAAGTTGGTTATTGCAGTCTCACCTTAAATAAGGCTTCATGCTTTCTTCTCTGTGGGAGACCCCAGCCGTCTGCAGGCCAACTTACTTCTTTTGAATCAGGAACTCAGCTGCTCTGCCTCAGTCCTTAAAGCCAGGCACAGTTTTCTTTAGGCCACTGTTTGGACAGATCAAACCCCTCTAGGCAAAAGCTGAGCCACAGGGTTTAGTCCTTGGCCTTTTGGTGTCTTGCTCAGGCTTTCTTTGCTCACCAGCTTCTTTCTGCTTCAGGGAAATCTGGCCATCAAATGATGGCCAGCCCTTTTGTCAGCAGGACTCTTGGAGCTCTCTAGCATCAGGGGCCTCTTCTCCTTCTGGGCTCCATGCACTGTCCTTAAATAGGAGGAACTCTGTTTCAGCTTAATTTGGGCTCCGCCCACTTAGCAGCTGAAAACAATGTCAGGCCAGATACTTTGTTTCTTCAAGTCCATTAAGTCTTTCCTGTTTTCCTGACTTCAACCTTGTTTTTCAGTCTATTAAGTCTCCTGTTTCCTGTTTTTAGTCCACATGCTGATAATGCTCTTCATGCCCTGAATTAAGAGACAGTATTAGAAACCCCTATATATTTTCTAAATCTAATTTATCTAACCCCCTGCAGTTTTCAGTTCATAGTATTGACTTGATTGATGGTTGAGTAATATTGCTGAAGGCAAAGAGAAGTATGATTGGATATATGGAATGTGGGGATTGAAAGATATACCTTTGAATGAAGGAAGCCCAGCTGGTTTCCAGGTAGACGAGGATTAAAGAGGTAGAATTTCTACAGACTAGATGTATAAGTAGAATGCCTTTAAAAATATCACATTCTTTCACAGAAAACAAGAAAATTTTTCTTAAATCCTACAATGAAAATTCATCCAGGATACTAGGAATTAAATATTGTTAATGGATTAAAAAACTGAATAACTAGAATGATTGAAGGTATTTTTATTAACCAGACGGTAATAATTTTAAATCATTTTAGCCAAGGATAATGCTCTTAACATTTTATGCAATTCTCACAAAACCCCTATGAGGGAGAGATAACATTTTTTCCCAGTTTATAGACCAGTGAGGTTTCTCAGTTAGCCAAGTAGCTATTTTGTTTTGAGATACTGTCTCATTATGTAGACTAGGTTGGTCTTCAATACATGATCCTCCTGCCTCAACTTTCATGGTATGGAGGGATTTCAAATGTTTACCACTGTTGCTGCTAAGGGTATTGTTTGAATCTGTGAATCACCATCTGTGATGGTGCAAAAAACAGTGTCCAGTTCAAGCACAGTTCAGATTGTTTGTGTTTAGACAGTTTGATTTTATAGTACTGTGAGGTTTCTGAAAGAAGGGAGAAGCCCTTCAAATAACTACAGTATGGCTGGGTTTGGCCTTCTGCTAAAGTTTTGTGTGGGAGTTCTCAAAACGTCCCTCCTGGACCTAAGCTATACCATTAGGGAAGCAGTCAGCCGCAAGGAGCATAGAGTCTAACAACAGTGCTCACACACCATTATTTATATAATAGGGATTTATTTTTTCACAAAGCAAGAGGTCTGGAACCGAAGTGTTCTCAGTGTGGATTTAGTCGATTAAGAATGTCGGATTCAATGTATTTGTGATTTTTTTTGACCTTTCTCCCATGATCCCTCAATGTTTGTTGTGTATTCCTCTGCAAAGGAGGACCAGGGAAAACAATTCTCTGTCACTTCCACAGTATTTGCTCAGCTTTATGTTCTTATGGCAATCCCTAGGTTCACAGGAGAATGAAAAGGTCAACACTGATAGCTGAATTAGTCTAATCTTAGCCCATCTTGGTATGGAGAGCCATGTGGTAACTCTTCTGACTCTGCAGTGCAGGCCATGGTCTCTAGTAGCTGCTAACCTATGCTGATATGTAGTGGAAAAGCCACCCACAGCTAGTAGATAGATGAGTGGACTCAACCATGTGTCAGGATGGATTTGGACTATGGCTACTGCTTATAACTCTTGTGAGAGTTATTCATGATAGTAACAGCATTAAACTGTAGAACTCCATAGGTGGGCTTTCATGATTTGGCTAGGTGGACTTAAGGCTGGCTTCTGGCCTTCACAAACCACACTGTCTGATTTTGGAAGTGAATGACTGCTGGTGACCACTGTGATAAACATGACAGCTGCTTGCCAGTTATCTTTTCCTTACTGTTGGGAAAGTGGAAGTACCATGCCCAGAATGGGCACACTTTTTCAAAAACATGAGTTCCAGCTTTTCAGAAAGCATGGATTGGTCATAAGGCATCATTTTGCTCAGTGAAATACGAATAGGTGTCTGCTTTTGGGTGGGAAAGTTATTCACGGAGTAGTTCCACTTGGCATGGCTTTGCTTTTTCTGATTAGACATAGTGGTCTTGCAACCATAGTGCACTGAGCATGAAGGTGAGATCCATTTGCTAAAATGGCTCAAAAGGAAAGCTACTAGAGATGCCCCAGTCCCTGGATGACCCAGCGAAGCTACTGTACTGAACTGGCCACCTCTGGTAATGTTGTCCAAAGGAAATGAAACCATTGAACTGATCTGTGTAAGCCATGGCTGGCTTGATTAGAGTTTCTATTGCCAGAGACAGGGAACATTCATATTCACAGCAGATGTGCACTGGGACCCTTGCTTCCCCCAAGTGGGGAAGAAGAAAGAGTTTCCCTTCTACAACATGTCAAGGAAAATGGATGTCTCTATAGCGTGCCTAGTCAGACCTATGAGAGGTCTCAGTGAGGGACAGTCTGGCCCATGTCTGTTACATTCTGGCTAAGATTGCTTTGCCGTGCACCATTTCAGAAAGCATGATGCCAGGTGGTGGCTGGGATCCTGATTTTCCACTTTAGTTCCCACCACACCTTATTTGTTTATTAGGTCACAGAGGTTCCTAAAATCCATTCAAACAGTTCAGAGATTTTCTGACTGCCTTTTCTCACCCTGTCTTCTGAATGCATTCTGAGTACAATAGAATTCACAACGGGGTTACAGATATTTCATTATATGTCTCAGAGGTTGGCCGCTTCTCTTCTCCATACATTTTTCTTAACTAATAAATGTCTCGGGAGCAATAAACCTGAACATCAAGTCTGTCTTGATGTATGCTGTGTCTGTCTTTGAACTGCCACTGGCTTCGATAACATCTCTAATAATTCTGGGCCGTGAGTGTGCACAGAGTGTTGAATGGAACTTTTAAAACCACTTTTTATAATGCTAATATTTGTATTACGTTGGCTGCTTTGCAAATGGTGCAATTGACCTATAAATGTGTGTGTGTGTGTGTGTGTGTTATTTCAATAGGCACATCCTTTTTGTTAACTGTGCAATTTCCTTGAAGCTAAGTAAAAGTCCCATGTGGACTTCACTTTTATTGTAAGCACATTATAAATTAGACACGTTTTGAGTACCTCATGTTTCCTAAACTCCCCTCTGACCGTCTCTTCATTCCATAAAAAACACCAGGCTTCATGAGGAGCTTATTTATTTGAAGCTTCTCAGTCCAAATAAGTAACAGTTATAGAGGGTTATGGGATTTTAAATACTGAGTTCCCTAGTCTGGCATTCTCTGCTGACCAGCCCTAGCGACTAAGATTCCTTATTGTGAAACCAGAAACCGGTGATGTCATATCTAAGAATTCGATGGGACAGCATTTCCAGTGGGAAGGAGAGCATTCTTTTTTCCTCCTGCCCCTCTTTGTATGAAACACCATTCTATTCTTCATTCTTCCCTTAATAAAACAAAAACAAAATAAAACAACCCCCCTCAAATCCCCATCTGATTACTTCCCTAAGGGAAGCCTGTAAGACCATTGTGAACTGAGTCTCTAAACTCTAGTAACTAAGCCAGAGATCATATTTTAAAGAAAAAATAAAAGGGCAGATTTTCTTTCAAAGATTCTTGTTTTAAAAGTTTGAACTAAAGAAATTGAACTGAGGAGTTATTTCTAACAAGTTTATGGGCAATAAAATAAAATTGATGACAGACTGGTTAAAAACCAATGTACTCATTTATTTTCTTAAGTAATAAAGAATGTAGGGTGTTTCCATTAACCTAAAGCCCTTAGCATTTACTTGGTACTTCTGTTCTGAAGCTATTGTAGGCAATGGGGATTGGTAATCATAATAAGTAATGTTTATCAAACTCCCACCACGTTTCTGTCATGGCATACTGTGGCCCACACAAAGCCTTCATGTAACTTATCAAAAAGCACCCCTACCTGGGGGATGTGTAACAGTTCAGCAAGATAGAGTAGTTTTTTTGAGGACTGTAAAACTGCCCCTCATCCTTTGAGCAGATCCACCCAGGTGCAGGCATGGAGAAGAGCCTTGGCTTGAGTTCAGCCTCCTGTCTGTTCCACTATGCTCCACAGTACCACTCCCACATCCACCCACACATGAAAGTGTTCTTATGTGGATTAAAATGCTTCACCAGGAGGGTGAGACCCCTGTGACTGGAGAACTATTATTGGAAGTATATGGAGTTTAAATCATCCATCAAAGTTGGGGCAGGTGGATGGGGGGAGGGTTTGACTTCCTGGGTTCTTTTTAGGTATCAGTTAGGATGACCACTGACTTGGAAGTAGAAGAGACTTCTCTTCCATTAATTTAGAAACCTTGGTGTTGGAAGGTTGGCAGAGCCATGAGAAGTTCATCATAGCTCAGGCTCAGCTTTTATAAGCATGAGAGAAAAGGAGCAAGGTTTGTGATGAGCTGGGAAGGAGACCAAAATTGAGAAAAAGGTATGGCAATAGTTATTGCGAGCCACCTGAGCAAAACACGGATGAGACTATCATAGGTTGCTCAGAGTAGTGTCACTGTAGCATGTTTATCCTTTGTTCAAAAGATGAACTTAGAATTGATGAGATGAGACCTAAAAGGGAAGGGGTGATATTCTCAACTCACCCATGGGCTCCGAAGTTCTCTGGGATTATTCAGTACAATTGAAAACACCCAGGAAAGAGTCAAAGAGATTAAAAAAGAAATAGTGGGGGATTTACTAGGGATGGAAGAGATGGGCACAAAGGCACACACTGTCACATGAGGTTGAATGGCAGCCATGAACGAACAATAAGCAGTGGGAACACTACCAGTAAGTGGGTGATGTGGTCTCACATAGAAGATCATGTGATGTGGTGTCATGTAGGAAATCATGTGATGATGCTACTGGACTCTGCCAGAAAGGAGGGCATTGTGGGAGTTCAGAGCTTATGACTTTGGGCTGTTTCCCATGTATCTTGCTCCAACTACTTCGGACTCTGATACATGTGATGAATTTGTACCAACAAAAAGGCATCTTCCACAACTGGGGCAACCTCCAGAGGTGGCTGAGAACAGTGTGTTCAGGAGATGGAAGTATCAATGATGCTAGTGCAGAAAACCCACCTTGTGCCTGAAAGACAAAACTGGAATGTTAATGCAAGCCACAGTTCAGAGGGTCGTGAATTCCAGAAGGGAATGAAATAGTAGCTTGTAATATTATTATTGTAGGCTTCCTTTTATGGTGATGAAAATGAATTCATGGTGGTTAAGTACTTTACCTAGCATTAGGAGTTGGCAATGAGTTTGAGCTCAAGTTCAAATTTGAAACCATTATTTTTTCTTTTGTTTTTTGAGATTATGATATAATTATATCCTTATTCTCTTTTCTATCCTCCCTACAAACCCTTCTTTCAAATACATGGCCTCTTGTTTTCATTAACTGTTGCTATATTCATAGACATATATGTATATTCCTAACTATAACCTTCTCCTTCTGTATAATGCTACTCATATGTATTTTTCAGGACTGACCATTTGGTATTAGATAAGCAAATGGCGTGCTCTTCCCTGGAGAAGACTATTTCTCCCACTCTCAGCATTCTTTGTCTGTAGTTCTTTGTGTAAGTTTGAGGCCTCATGGGATATTCTCCATCCACTTTGGCATGTCTGTTGGTATTATCCGTATTCACCTCATCTTTAGGCATTTTTCTTGGTAAGACTTAATGGGTCCAACTTCTGACATTTCTAGGGGATCCATTCTTATAGAAAACTCCCTGATCCTCTGGCTTTTGCACACCACTCCCATTCTGTAATCTTCTCTGACCCTTAAATGTGGGACTGTTTTGTAGATGTATCCACTGGGACTAAGTTCCATGGACTCTCCATCTGAACTGTTTGTGGTGTTGTGTAATGGTCTCTGTCTTCTGCATCAAGAAGCTTACTGGTTTTGTATCAATATACAAAGGTATAAGGGCATATTCAATAATCTGCCCCTTCTTCTTGGACCTTCCTGTGCTATGTCTATATCTCATTTTTCTCAAGCTCATGCACTCCTACATAGGAGAGGAAGAAGGATACAGAAAAGGAAAAATAGGAATTCCCTGGGGCTAACCTCCAAAACCCATTAAGACAGGACCATTTATCAGCTTGTAGTCTCTTCCCCTACATAACAGAGTTTTCAGTTATCCTTCAAATAACCAAAAAGAAGGGCGGAGAAACACCCTCCTCACCCTCTGGGCATAGGACGTCGCTCTCTTAAAGTGACTTCCTGCTGATTTGGGTCATAGTATACCTGTTTGGGGCCCCAACCCAAATGGGAAAAATGATTAAAAATGTTAGTACACTCCTTTTATGTTCAGTCCTTCTGGTCTCAGCTGTTTAGATGACCTAAGGGGTTTGTAGGCAGAAGCTGATCTTGCAGGCTTCACTGAGGTTCCTGCCGGGGCATTGTGTAGAGCTGAGCGGTCCCAGTGACATTGGATTGCTGTGGTGGTTGCAGGCCCCCGATGGAGTCAGCTATTGAGGAAGTCTGCCAGGCAGAATCAGCTGGGTCACTTGTCCTCCTTGGTGCCTGATTCTGCTCTCTGCTGAGGATTCCGCTGTCCAGCCGTCCCCGGGCTCCCCTAATGGACACTTCGATTCTCCTGGAACGATAAGAACAGAGCCCTGCCCCAATCCCAACCCTAGGACAATTGCCCTCTTTTTTTTTGGGGGGGATGGGGGGGCTAGGTAGTACTTCTCCTGAAGCAAATTTGGCCTTCTGACAACATACAAAGCGTTATCTTTCAATCCGGGTTAAAGAAGAAATCATTATTTGGCTAAAGTGGTATTGACCATTGTTTATTGTGCAAAAATAAGATTGTATTGGATTACATCGGTATTGATCTTTGTATATTGATACAAAATTAAGATTATAGTTGGCCACAATGGTATTGACCCTTGCATATGGACGTAATAGTAAGATTATATTGGGCTACATAGGCATTGATCTTGGTATATTGATACATAATTAAGAATATATTTAACCACAATTGAATAGATCTTTGTATATTGATACAAATTTAAAGGTAACGCTTCCTAATGGTATCATACCTAGAGATACTTAAAAATAAAATGTGAAGCTCTGACCTCTTGATACCAACCGTCTAAAACGGTCTAGGATAGTTAAAACAAACTCCTAGTCATGCAAACATGTCACTTTGTTAGCTACTATGACAGTCTATCACAGATATTCTCTAAACTACCCAGTAATCAAGTTGCTAAGAGACAAGCAACATTGCTTATCTAAATACAAGAGATGGATAGGGCATCTTCAAAAACCCCTAAAGATCTGCAGAATATGGCATTCAAAGATGTTATCTTAAATCAAGATTTTTTTTGATATCGAGACATATCAGCGCCTGACAGCACCCCCTATTCTACTCCAAGTAGAAGATAAGCATCGAAGAACCTCCACTGTAAGATGGTTGAATTAGTGGCAAGCCTTTCTCTTGGCATGAAAAAACCCCTTGCACCAACTGCAGACAGACTGCTGTCCAAAAAGGACAAAACTTGGTAGCAGGGAAGTCGACAGCCTAACTCTGCCAAGACAGGGTAGGTAAGTCCTTCATAATCCCTGCTCTACAACAAATGTCTGTCAGAGAAACAGGACCCAAAGGCTGAAGATTGATGCTGGAATGTATGGAGAGAAAATGGGAACTGTCCAGGCAGACATTGGTATGTTCTTTCTTACTTTTGGAAGCTGCAGGCCCTGCACTTCCTATATAAGCAAATATATTTATCCCTCTCAGGTCTCTGAGGTGGTTGAAGAATAGACAGCTAGAGTCTCATAGTTAAATTTTGAGTTGTTTAGGAATCAAGAGGGTGTTATAGATCTAAGAAGATACTCTTAAAAGTGTGTTGCAAGATAGTATGAATGTTGAGTCACATATAGACCTTTAAACTCATGGAGTTGGTTAGATAGTAGAATGTTAAAGTCAGGGGCCAAATATGTATAAACTGGACATTGGGAAGGTATACTGTGCCATTTAACTCTCATAAATGTGGCATATTTATATCTATTGTTTTGTATAATACTTACTGTTATAAGAGAAGGAACCATCTGTTGGACTGAAAGGGGAAACTTCTGGGGGGAAGAGGGTGGAAGGGCGGGATAGGAAGGGAGAATAGGGAGGGGTTTGTTACTGAGATGTAACTTGAAGAAAAAAAATAAAGTATTAAAAAAAAAAGAAATGCATATTACTGCTAAAAATCTTAAAAAAAGAAGCTTACTGGATAATAGGGAAGGCTAACTTATCTGTGTGTATAAGGACAAATGAGTGTTATTAGGGATTATGCTGGTTAGCAATGTAGTGGTTGTAGGTTCTCCCCCAATAACCATGATTTCACTAGCACTGAGTAGGTATCTAGTATCGGGCCTATATCCCTCTTTTTGAGTGGGTCTTAAGTCTAATTAGAGAACTTGCTTACTGCCAAGGTATGCATGCTGCTACTGGGTTATCATGCCACAGTGGTCATTGATGTGGTTTATATGCATCATAGGTAGGACATCTGGTTGCTTCCCTCTTTTGGAAGCTTGCATGGTACCTTTTCTTACCATGAAAGTTGGTCCCCAGAGAAGAGTAATTCTGGTCAGTTCCAGCTCAGGGCCTCTGCTCTTTGTCTGAAGTGTATGATAGCAACAGGGTCTTACCTTTCACCTCTTGTGGGTAACCAAGGGCTATAGCAATAGGCTATGTGTTTTGGAAACCTCTTTGACAACCCCGACCAACATCTCCAAAGACGGCTTCTCCTGCTTAGTGTTGGGGTGAACCCAAGTTATCTTATTCTAAAATCCAAAAACTTATTAACATGTAATTCTAGAATTAAGTAAGTGATTTCTTGTGAGACATGAAATTCCTGTCTAGGATACATTTGCTAAAATAGTTGGGGCAAATGGAAGTGAATGGGTATTATGGACAGTTCTTTTGAAGCAATTTTGGAGGAGACCTTAGCCAGGGTAGAGAAAAGGGGCAAGGCCAGACTTAAGAGACTTGTAAGAAAATCCACATTGTGTTCGAGAGTGCATAACGACTTTGTTCATGATAGGACAACATAATAACAGGTGAAATAAGAGAAAAACCAAGCACAGGTGTGGCTTGAAAATGTGCAATGGGTTTTTTTTTTTTTTTGAGATAGGATTTCATATGTAGCCCTGGTTGCCCTGGAATTCACTATATAGACTAGGTCTGGCTTTTGACTTGCAGCATTCCTTCTACCACTGCTTCCAAGTGTTGATACTACAGGTATCAACACTGTATCTAACTTCTCAGTAGGAATTGAAGAGATTAAGACCCAAACTTTCCTCTCCTGTTTACAGTGATAACTCACTGAAAGCCGTATCTCTTGCCACATTCATGTTCAGATCTGTGAAGTGTGTGTGTGTGTGTGGGGGGGTGCATTACATATTCCTTAAGGTATAAACCAGCTCTAAAATTCTAGACAATGCTGACTCAAAGATTACTCAGAGCTCATAATCTGGGTAGCTAGACAAGCATCCTCTCATTGATTGAGATACAGTAATGGGAGAGGGGGAGCTAGTTTTAAGATGAAAAAGTATGTTTTCTGCCATGAGGTGACTTATGCCTGGGCACACCTGCACCCCTTATCTGGTCAGCCATCTTGAAAATTCTTCTTATCCCTCCACATTTCTAGTTCCCTGTCTTCTGGCCATAGTCTTTCGTTACAATTCCTGGTTTTCTTCATCTATGGTAGCTACAGTACTGAACAATCTGCACTTGGTCTTGCAGTGCCTGTAATTGCTCTGTAGTCCAGAATTTCTGTTCTGTTTACTCTTTCTTCTTAGGGGGAAAGTCATGACCCCCAAACCCTTTATGTGCTCACTCAATGCTTCTCACTAGATGTAAGACACGATGCTTCTTGAAGTTATCATCACAGTATACACGGCTCTTTTTTTCAAAATATTTGGGCAAATATCTAATAATGAACTAGAATACAAATACAAATATTGGCAAAATGGGTAAAGTAAGGAGTATGTCTTTCAAAAGCTTTTCAGTAGATACTCTCTTGAATAGTAGAACTCTCTAGTTCATTCAAAAGGTGACTCAAATGTTTTAAAATGTTATTAACATGAATGTCACTGGGAGCCTACCCTGGTGTACCATGCTGAACACTCGTGATGAAAAGGTAATCATTGTAATTATATTAGTAATCAACCTAAAACAATGTCTGAGAAAGCAAGCGGGACTTTATGTTCCAAGATTTTTTGCTGGCTCAAAGAGGTAACAGGAAATATGGTAACGACCTCTTTCTGACCTTACAGATGAGATTTGCAAAACAATAGGGAGTATTGGTCATCAGAGTGAATTCTTAGATGTCACTTGACAGAAACAGTTTCTTTTGTGATTCAGACTACACTGAAGGCTGAAGGGTTTTGATTCCCACAGAATTCTTGCAGAGCCCACAGTAAGCCAGGGGTGTGTCCTTCATGGGACTGACTGTCATTGGTTTTCCAGCATCTAATCTTCTAAGAAGGGCTTCTGTCAGAAACATCCATCTGTCAGACTTGACGTTTGATGAAAAGCTCATTTTGAATGTTAAGGAATCCCAGTCCTTAGAAGGTTGGTTAAACGAAAATGTGTGACCCGGATCACAACACAGAATAGCATCAAGAGTACTTCTCAATGCTTTCAGGCCAGCTGGGCAATGCCTCTTCACTTTATAGCTTTGCTTCTTTTGATTTTTTTCCAGTAATGAAGATCAGCAGAATTACTTAATTTTCCTTTTAAATCAAAATGGCCTAAAATATTTATTTATTTGGTCATGTCTTCTACGTTTTTATTCATTTATATAATGAATTCTAGTCATATTTGCCCTCATTTTCTTTCCTCAACTCCCTTCTCCTCCCACATGGAGACATAAATCTCCCTCACCAGAGACTTATTGAATGGGGTAGATGTTTAAAAATACTTCTTATGTTGTATTCTCTCGTCTCTGATCTCCTAAAGGCAAAGAATGCAGTCAAGGTCATACCATTGGCTTATAGCAGAGCAGAGACCAGACTTCCAAACTCCGTCTGAGAAATTCGTGGCGCCCTGTGCCCAGCAGCTGGGAAAGGACAGTAGTGCTTTTCATAGTTCTTAGTCCATGGCCCAGGCTCAGGAAGTCTTACATAGCCATAAAAAAGTAACACCACAGTGTGTCGGAGGGAAGATAGAAACTGAAGGCCCCAAGTGTCAGAAATCTAGGTATGGATTCTATAATTTGGAGGAGTAGTGGATAGATGCTCTCCCTGATACCCACTCAGAAGGGTGCCCTAGATGGGTCGATTACTTCCATATCATAGCACTGCTTTCTTTTTTTTTTTTAGAAGTTTTATAAACTTTATTTTTTTATTTTTTTAAGTTTATTTTTTATTTCTTCAAGTTACATCTCAATCACAATCCCCTCCCTACTCCCCCCTCCAGTTCCACCCTCCCACACTCTACCCCCTCAACCCCCCATCCTCTTCCCTTTTTTTTTAAGTT
This sequence comes from Lophiomys imhausi, assembly GCA_907164525.1. NCBI lineage: Eukaryota > Metazoa > Chordata > Mammalia > Rodentia > Muridae > Lophiomys > Lophiomys imhausi. The sequence goes on from CAJQZJ010032856.1 coordinate 3,858,745, forward strand.
TAGGGTATATCTTCCCCCCCTCCAACAGCTCCCCTTTTCAGTCCATCAAATGACTCTTTCTCTTATAATAATAAATACAATACAAAACAAGAGAGGTAATTAGGCCACAGTTATGAGAGTTATATGGCTTAGCATACATTCCCAATGTCCAGTCCATATGTACTTGGCACCTGACTTTAACGTTATAACAGTCTATTAATGACAGTCTATTATAGTTATTTTCTAAGCTAATCAGAAATCAAGTTGCTAAGAGACAAGCAACATCTGCTTATCCTAATATAAGAGATAGATAGGGCCTCTTCAAAAACCCCAAGAGATTTGCAGAATATGGCATTCAATGATGTTTTCTTAACTTTAGATTTTTTTGATATCGAGACATGTCAACTCCTGACAGCACCCCCTATTCTACTCCAAGTAGAAGATGAGCATCAAAGAATCTCCAGTGGGAGATGATTGAATTAGTGGCAAGCCTATCTCTTGGCAGGAAACGTTATTTTTTTTTTTAAATCTTGCCAATAAATAAAAATATCACATATCCCAATTAACCAGACCCATAATACAACTTAATGAGTGTCTTACCAGCGGTTCTCAACTTTTCTAATGCTGCAACCCTTTAATATAGTTCCCCATGTTGTGGTGACCCCTGAACCATAAAATTGTGTTTGCTGCTACTTCATTACTGTGATTTTGCTACAGTTATGAATCATAATGTAAATATCTGGGATTTCTGATGGTCTTAGGCAACCCTGAAAAGGCCGTTTGACCCCAAAGGGATTTTGTGATCCACACGTTGAGAACCAATGGTCTATAGGGATATTAGAATAGGCATTCAGAATGGAAACTGTGAAGATTCACATTAAATTTTTACACTTGTAGTACTAAGCACATTTAATGCACTTATCTATTACCCAAAGCAAAAAACAAAAACAAAACCAAAAAAAAATCCATGACAGAATTGGAATTAGAAAAAGAATTAGCTTTATATCTTTTATAACTTGTATCTATTACCCACACTCCATTTTTCTTCACCCACTTGTATGCAGGACTATTTTCTTTGTTTAGGAGTTAAAGAAGACCGTTTATGATGAACTCTTTTAATGGAAAGCGAAACAGCAAGATTCTATGTTATCATATGACCGTGTCAATGACCTATATGCAGTCGCCATTCCTACCTCAGTCACTAAAGTCACGCTACAGCTGCCCATGCTTTACTTGGATGCAGAGAAAGTAGAGAAAGGAGAAGGGAGTGGACGTGGAGGAAGAAGAAAGAAAGACTGCCAAGCTGGCTCTTCCCCTGCCGAAGGCATTGTACGTTTCCTAACTGGAGTCAGTAACTGCCTGCACAGGCAGGCACAGATGTAGTTCACTGACAAGCAAATGCTGCTCACTGCCAAAGTCAATCCAGGGGTGCTAGGCAGTTCCTCCATCCTGACCTTAGTGAAAACAGTCTCAGAAAACCTTTCTTTCTTTCCTTCCCTTCCTTCCTTCCTTCCTTTCTTCCTTCCTTTCTTTCTTCTTTCCTTTCTTTATATTTGAGACACTGTTTCATTAAGTAACCCTAGTTTGGAACTTGCTATGTACACCAACTTGGCAAATATTTCACTTTATGTATTTATTTTAAAATTATGAGTGTGTGTGTGTGTGTGTGTGTGTGTGTGTGTGTGTGTGTGTGTGTCCACGAGTACAAATGCCTGTGGAGGCCAGAGGTATCAGATTCAGATCCACCTAGAACTGGAGTTACAGACAGTTGTGTGAAATCACTACCAGTTTCTTGTAGCTGTTCTCCCAGATTTTAAGTTTGTAGTGTAGACTAGGGGAACTATCTCCCACCACTATTCCATCTCATACACATTGGTTGTAGGCTTCTCTCTAGAACTAGAGTTGCCAACCTGGGAATGGTCATGTCTCCTTTTCCCACCAACAGTTCTAATCATGGTACTCCATAGCATTTTAGGTTAAGCAGTTTATACCTGCCATTCAAATCATGTGATGTTGGGATGGTCATTCATAATGACCTACGAAATCCACATTGGCTGAAGTAGAAAATCACCTTTCCAGTAAAGCACCATGTCGTGCTGCAAAGTGATGTTTTCCACTGGGTGGGGCTTTGCCTTTTCTTGTTGGCAGGTGGCTTATTTGCTTAGTCAAAACTAAGCATGCCTCATTTTCCCTAGCAAAGTCAAGCTGAGCTGAAAACCTAAACCGAAGAAACATAAAACGTGTCATTTCCTAATGTGTTAGATCACATTGTATTTGTACCTTCATGTTCAGACTCAGGAAGCCACATGCTCATAGTCAAGCAATAACTACAGACAGTGGCTGGCCCTGCAGCCTCATCAGGTGAAGGATGCACACAAGAATCTGTGCTACCACCTGCTAGGTTTTGGAGCTGAATAGAAAGAGAAGGTTAGTCACTAATGTCATATCAGCGAAAACTTTGAAGAGCAAATATGTGCTGAACAAGAAGCAATTATGCAAGAAAAACATAGATCTACACAGGCCTTTATTTAAGAAAGCCTGAGGGGCTAGGAGAAAAGGAAGTATGGAATATATCTCATGGCTATGTACCAAGCAGGTTTTAGTTGAGTTTATTCATTTTTAAACCAAAATCATATTGCTATCTCTTTATACATATTTATATAATAGGATTGTATCTTTGCTGCGTGTATTCCTCCCCCCGAAACATACGCACTAGAATATTTGAATACTTTCATAATGCCTTGTGTCCGAGCATGTCCTGTTACACAGTGAGAATCTACTCACAACTTACAAGATTCGTGAGTTTTAAATATTTAGCATTCATTTAGCTAAGCAAATAACACTATATCCTCCTCCCTCTCTAGACATACAAAAAGAACAATGGGCAGCAGTTCCTCTTTGTGCGTAGAATACTTAGGTGAAGTGTCTGTTTTTCCCAGCCCTCCAGTGTTTAGATGTCTGCCTAGGTCAATGATAGAACTGTCATTCTCTTAACTGAATGGGAGAGGCGAGCTCATTTACACTTTGTGACCCTGGGGACAAACAAGTACAGAAATATAACAGAAACGTGGCTAGTTTGGGGGTAGCTAGCTCATTTTAGGGATTACTTCTAGATTAATTTGAATGTCTCTCTGCCTCTTTATTGATAGCCAATGCTCATTGTATGAGTCAGACCACTAGATTAAGAAGAGTCTCCAACATTAGTCATTCTTTTTATCTGTATGTAAAGTTCAGCACTGATAACTGTTTCTAAAGCGGGGGCCCTGGTATTCAACTCTAATTCCAATACTGGGAAGGTGAAGCAGGAGATTACAAGTTTAAAGGCAGACAGGGCTGCATAATGTGTTCCAGCCTAGCCTACACCAGATTAAAAAGAAACTTGTCTCAAAAACAAGTGGGAATGAATCAAAAGGAGTTTCTAACAGTCAGGAATATAGTATCTTTAACTATTGTACAAATGAAGACTTTGGTGTAGAGGATCTTGTGAATGACTAGGGACCACTTAGTACAGAGTGGCAAAAGGCCGTAAAGGAATCTGTGGCAATGTTGCCTGGAGATCTAGAGTCTTCTCTTCCCTGTGTGTGCACAGTGTCCTCCACAATTGTACATTTTACTAGCTTGTAGTCTGTGAAAGTCTTTTACTCCAAACAAAGAAATCTCAAAAGTTGATCACTGGAGTTTGGTTTTTTATACAGGCAGAAGATACAAAGAATGAATAATCTAGATTATTGAAAAAAACACAACACATTGTCATTTGTTTTGCAGGGTGGAGCATCATAGAAGGAATGCTGGGGGAATCTGGGCTATGGCGGTTTATCATCAACATGGCTTGCATGTAGTTCAAATGTGCACTTAATGAGAAAGGGACCAGAAATAACTTAGCTTCCCAAACTTTTCTTAAAATTTGAATTCAGGATGAGTAAGGAAGCAGTGAAAACAAAATCATGACAAGAGTTAGTGAGATTCTGGTGATCCTGGTGTGGTCAGGTTGGTCCTGTGAGAGCAAGAACACTGATCTGTAAAGTATTATTTCCTTCTTTTCATTCAAGACAACTTTGGGTCAATTCTACCACTCTGACTGATACAAAGGAAAGTAGTCTTAATTATTTGGTAGGTACAAGTGGCTTATTCTCTATGGCAACTATATACACATAAAGTACAGACAGATCTTTAAATAAACTTTGATAATTTGGATTTGATCAAATGAGTTCCATGGCAAGCAATGAACAACAGAAGACAAAATTCTTTTTCTTTCTTTCCCTTCTTTCCTTCCTTCCTTCTTTCCCTCCTTCCTTCTTTCTTTCCTTCCTTTCTTTCTATCTTTTCCTGCAATTCACTTCTGCACCAGTCCTAACTCTTTCTTTCTGGTCCTCTGGTACTCCTTCTTTCTGTACCCTCTTCTTTCTGGTCAACTCCTATAAATAAGTAGTTCCCTTCTAGCTGTTCAAACCTGGGGATAGGGTCTTGCCTTTCTTATATACTTTCTCAAACAACTGATCTGCCATAAAATTTTTAAATGTGAGTATATTGGCGCTCAAACCATTTTGAATATAATTCAAAACTTTTGGGTAGCTATTTTGTTGTATGGCAGGAAAGCCTCTTGCCTGACAGAATGCTCTAGAAAGTTAAAATAGCAAGGCTCTCTCTCTCTTCAGCCTTGAGATTTTTAGATCCATGACCCTCAGAATTTGTTACATGGATCAGCTGGAGATAAAACATAGATATATAAAAGAAAGTTATTTTTCATCTTTGTTCATCTTTTGTTAATGTTGGGTTTTGGCTGAGATTTATAGGAAAATCCCTTCCTGTTGCCTTTGAACTGTTCCCAGTAACATCGTGACTGGGAGAGGCATTGCTCAGCTAAGCTTGATAAGTAACCTGTAACCAAGGGACCTGGTCTAAAGAGCTCATGTAAGGAGCAGGACTCTAGTTCCTCAGGTCAGGTAAGTATAAGAGGCCCATGGTGGCTGCAGAGTCATGAGCAGTTCAGGGGGTCCTTTCTAATCTTCGGTGAAAGAGATGTGAGTGCCGCCCTCTTCAGAGGTTTTAAGTCACTAGTCAGTACTTAATGTCAGACCTCAAACCATTTTTGAAGAATGCAACCTGCTCCAAAAACCTATGAAACATCGAAAGATGAGATAAAACCCAGAGTAGTCATGATTCAGCAGGGTCCAAAGGCTTGACGACTACTTTTGCTCCATATCTGCCAGGCTCTGTTATCTAAAACCTACCATATAGATTGGTTTCTGAGCTATAGTGAGTAAAAGACCTTAAGGTTGGTTGAAGGATGCTGTTACCACAACGGGTGAGAGTAGCATCTTCCAGTCAAGATGCCTAATAAACCCAGTCTGATACTGGAGGGAAGAAACTACTGCTTGGCCTTCCTACAAAATTGGGTGGCACTCATCACTTCAATACATGGATTCCACTTAGCAAGGACTAAGGACACTTGCTGAAAGCTTCAGTTGGCAGGTGGCTACTCCAAAAACAGCCGAATGGATTCTCAAGTTTTACATTAGCCAAGTCAGTGACTGTTTTTGAGTAAATTGTGTAGGGAGACATCAATAAGATGCTGTTTACTCCAGCGTGTGCTTCTTAATTATGCTTCTCACCAAAAAAAGCATAAGCAGCCTAAAACTCATTTCTATTTCACACTATAATAACATGGATTACAAAGAAACTGTGGCATAGCGTTAGCCAAATCAATTTAGAAATCCATAAATCTTGTAGTTAAAACACTGATTTACAACGAATCTGACTTGGGAAAGGAAAGAAAGGAGCTATGAACTTCATAATGACTTGTCTACAATCTAGTTTGAGTCCATATCAGAGAATCGGGCTTCTCTTCAGAACACATAGTTCTGTTGAAGTAATCAATTCCTGGCAGACATTAGCCTATGTAGAGTCTTAACACTCTAGAAATAGCTTGTTTTAATCTAACTCTTGGCACACGTGGGCTTTCCTTGAGGCTGCTAAGAATGCCCTCCTGGTTATTTTACTGAAAACTGTATGACTTATTGGAGATTTCAACAGCTCAACAGCAGGGGTTCACTTACATCCTTAATTTGGTTTGTGAGCGTTCTTGCCTCCTCAGCAAGAAATAAACATTGGCCACTGATTTTTAAAGGTTGGTAATGCAAGTTGGGATGGAAACTGAGTTAGGTATAGAACTTTAAACTCATCAAGATAGATAATAGAATATTAATATCTGTTGCCAAATACATATGGACTGGGCATTGGGAATGTATGTTATATGTTATAATTTTCATAATTATGGCCTAATTGTTCTTATTGTTTTGTATTGTACTTTTGTTATAAGAAAAATAGCCTTTTATTGGACTAAAAGGGGGAGCTATTGGGGGAAAAACACACTTTAAATAAATTTTAAAAAAAGAGAGCAGATAGGAGGGCGAGGAGGAAGAGGGTAGGAGGGTGGGACCTGGAGGGGGAAGAGGGGGGAGGACAATGACTGAGATGTAATCTGAATAAATAAATAAATGTTAAAAAAAATACAGCTCAAATGGTCGGGTAGAGTGCTCACACCTTTAATCCCAGTACTTGGGAGACAGAAGCAGGCATATCTCTGTGAGTTCAAAGCCAGCTTGGTCTACAGAGTAAGTTCCACAACAGCCAGGGCTGTTACACAGAGAAAACCTGTCTCAAACAACAAAAAAAACAAACAAACAAAAAAAAACCTCAAAGACTTATTTGATCTTTCAATGAAAATATCAGAAAAAATATATATATAACCAGACATTGTTTCAAAGGCTGAAAGCAGGCCAGTAAGCAAGACTACAATGATTCCTACCTTCTTAATGCTTGGAGTTGGGTTGAGAAGACAAATTATTAGTTAAACAATCATCAAGATAATAAGAGCCATTCCCAGTGTGCCTAGGCTATGGAGACTATTGAGCAAGGGATGGCTTAGGAGAAACCAAGAAGATCTAAGACCTGTGGTTAGAGTTAGGAAAGACTAGGATTCAGAGATCTTAAAGAGGGTTTTAATATGCTCCTAGAAGGATATCACGTGACTAAATTTCCCTTCATTTAATGGTTGTCTTCCTATGACATTGAAACCAGATTAGACACAATGCGGGAGTAACTACAGGAAGGGAATTTAGAGGGCAATGCTGCATCTCAGGAGCCACAGCACTGTGGATGTCCCTCTGAAGATGCTTCTACTTGTTTCCATAGAGAAGTGCGATGGAACAGTTTGGTGAGAAAGAACTGAAAGATGCAATGTAGGTTCCTAGGAGAAACCAGAGACTGCCCCCAGCAACCTGTGTCTGGTGAAATGACCATGGTTGTTTAGTTAATTCAATTAATGTAACACATTTTAAAAGTCACTGAAAGCAAAAGTCAGCAAAAGAATTATAATTTGGGGCAACTGCTACCTGATTTGGTCATGTTCTTTTACACAACTGGGTAAATGCTGATTCTGCATTATGCTTAATGGTGTGTGCATAGTTTCCACTAATGAATAAGATTAAACAGTAGGCAACTTCAACACACGGATTCCAAAGCTTCAAAGTGTTTTCGAAGCAAATGATTCCCACTTTGAAGACTTCAGTGAAATCTAAACTCTATTTCTAAATGTTTGAGGATTTCTTCTGTGCCAAGAGTTATAAGCAGAGTGTATATATTATTTCTCTCTCCTTTTGGCTTGTTCTTAAATTTTAATTTGAATCTTTAGAAAACTCAAGAGGCAGTAGATAATGGTGCTGGGTGCCAAGGTTTGGTATTAGACTTGGATATGGAGGCCAGGACTGAAACTTATTGTGTAAGTCTGAGCCAATGCACTCCGTGCTTCATTCCCAGCCATTAACCACACTCCACCACATGTGTTTGTGTATCTTCTTTTCCAGTTCTCTTCTTTTAGCCTTGTCTGTGAGTAAAACAGCGTGCCACATCTATTGTGCTGTGGTCACTGTCCTCCTGATACTCTGAATAACAATTTCTCACTTTTAAACACTGGTCAGTCTTTCCCAGTTAGCAGCAAAATGCCTCTAAAGGGAAACACCTAAAGCGATTGGGCCAGTTGTCCTGTGAAACATTTAAGATGGAAGGGACAAAGGAGTGGAGATGGAACTTAGTCTCAAAAGCCATTTGCTACTTTGTGTGTTTTAGGCGTGAGTCTTTCTTCTCAGTTGAGATCACTGCCCAGCTTTCTGAATTTGGGTTTCAATCTGGCCTGATGTGTTCTTCATACACACGGCGTGCTTGTGGGTTGTTTTCATGGGACTGTGCAGGCTTTCAGTTGAGGAGAATCATTCTGTCTCATACCAGAGATGTGTCTATCTTTAAAGGCATTCCTTCTGAGTCAGGATGGACTGGTCATACTGGTAAGAAATCCTGCCTCGGGGAAACGCTGGCCTTGATCTGCCATCTGCATACTCGTCTCCAAATGCTCTACCTGCAGAAAGTCTGGGAGATGCTAAGTCTGCACAGTCTAAACAGTCTTTAGGAGTCTGCCTTCAGAGTCATGCTCTTCAGACAGTTGTCTGTCCATCCTCAGACATGCTTCTCCTCTAGTGTCAAAGCTGCACCATGGAGCCTGTGCGGTCCTGATATGTTTGTTAGGTACAGCTGACACTTTTCTCAAAACTCTGTTCTTGATGCTCAGGTTGCTCCTCTTTCATGATGCAGATGTTTGTCTTCTGGTGGCCTCCTGGACCTAGCCAAACTCTGTAAGAATGCTTTCTGGAATATTCTGCTAGGATTTTCACACCCAGAGGGGATCTTTTTGATTTTCTGTAATATTGCCCTGTTCACTCAGGAACAAGTCTTAATAACTTCTGCACACTGTTTCAAATCTATTTCACTTCACTGAAAGCCCTCAAATTCGATGTGAAGGGTTATAAAAATTCCTTACTACCCATGCTGATGAAAAATTTCAGGTTAAGATTTCTCCATTGGTCTTCTGTGGTTATCATGGGCATTTTAACCATTAATACTATAATCCTCTCAGGATTGTGAAGTTCTAAACGTTACAATCTCTCATGAATTCCCACATTATTTCCATGAGGTGTTCTAAATTAGGTTAATGTAAATTCAGTGTGAAGGGCTCTGTTTAGTTTGAACTGTAATGGTTGTTGCATAACTAATCCAAATTGGAAGCAACCATGATTGATGGTTTTTTTTTGTTTGCTTTGTTTTGTTTCGTTTTCTTCTAGATGAGATTCTGGAGGTTAAAGCCATGCCACCATGCTTACTCATCTGACAGAATCAATTGAGTATCCTGTTGCTCTCCATGTCTTTTCTTGCCTCCTAACCTTTGGTTAAACTCAATTGTGTGCATATTTCTTATGGGTCCAATAGGAATTAGTGAAGGTTATGCTAAAAGGATTAAATGGCCTTTACTGTAAATTAAGAACAATAATCGCATTGCTTTATCTAGTAATAGGATGGTATAATATAAAGGAACAGAGCAAGTCCTGGGTGGCTCGATTATGTTTGCTTTCCCTGGCAATGGGATGCTGGTTATGCATCCCCAGATGCAGATATTCTTGGCGATAACATCTATTGTACAGCATACTAACTCATGCCTGATTTCTACACTGCGCTGTTACCTGTCTCCCTCCTCCAGGTCTCTGGACCATGTGGACTATCATCAGAACTGAGATCTGTGGTCATGTGGAAGCCATGCTGTATTTGCAGGTGAGCTCCCTATCTGCCAGTTGTTTAAGCGAAGCTCTCTTTCTAGAGACATCTGTTTGTCTGCCACCCTGGCTGTTCTTGTGGGACACATCATGGCTAGCACTTTGTCAGTAGACTGGTTAAGGTATCGTTCCATAATTCAAACCTATTTGTAGGTAAAGTACTCAAAAATTCTAAATTTTATAATTATTTTAGTTATTTTTATTGCATTTGATCATGCTGGCTACCATTTCCCTGTTAAAACTAAACATTTCTGACATTGTTTGGGTGTAGGGAGAACATAGGATTCAAGAGTCATACTGTTTGGTTTAACTTCTGCACTAATTGGTTATTCCTTTAATAATGCTAAGTACCAACTCTATTGTCTTGATAGGGAACAGAAAATGTTTTTTCTCAACGTCAGGTTGTCAGTCGGCATGACTCTATAGCTCTCAGTTCTTTCGGTAGCTGCTTCAGCAGTTATTTTTATAATTTTATAATTGTCCATGGAAGTCAAGATCGAAGAGCGTTGACATCAAATCCCCAAAATAAATGTATGCATTTAAGCATGTGTGTATGTTTTAAAAGAAAAGAAGAAATACTCAAGGAAAAGACTAAAACTCGAGTCACAGATAAATATTGAGGGGTTTCGAGGAAACTTATTATTTATGAAGTCTGTAACAAAGAGAATATTTATGAAAAAATATAAATGAGAACTGACATAGCATTACTCCAATTTGGAATATTTCACTACAAAGAGCACTCCAGACAAGAGTCAGATGGGTGTGGAAGAACTTCAAGGTACATTTCCGTGGGCTGAAGGCAGACCAGGACCCTCCCCCACTGCTGTGCAAGGCTAGGCCGGAGTTGTCGCCTGAACTAGGCAAATGGCCTGCCTGAGAGCCTGAGGGCATGCAGCTGGCCTGTCTGTCGATCCAGAAGGCCTTGGAAAAGGTTCAACAGACTTGTCCCTTCAGTGTGCTCTGCTCTATGGGATTCTATCTCGTAGCCTAAAATTTGTTCATTTTGTTCCATAAAGTCACATTTTATTCTGAGGAGAGAAAAAGAAAAGTCTTTCTTTTTTTTTGTTTTTCAACATTTATTTATTTATTCAGGTTACATACAGATCACAGTTTGCTCCTTCCTTCTCTCCAGGTCCCACCATCCCACCCTCTTGCCCCCTTTCTCTTATCTTTCTCCTTGGGTGAGGGGGACTCTCCATATCCACCCCCCTCAGTTCACTGATCACATGAAGGCTAAGAGTTTATGCTTGCTATGGGGCCCAACATGGCAACCCAGCTAGGGTAAAGTGTCCCACTAACAGGCAATAGAGTCTATGACTGAGACCACCCCTCATTCCAACTTGCTAAGGGATCTGTATGCAGGCCCAATTGCCTATCATATATATGTATGGGGGGGTCTAGGTCTAGTCTATGCTTTCTTCTTCTTCTTCTTCTTCTTCTTCTTCTTCTTCTTCTTCTTCTTCTTCTTCTTCTTCTTCTTCTTCTTCTTCTTCTTCTTCTTCTTCTGTTAGGATTTCAGTCTCTGTAAGCCTATAGGAGCCTAGGTTGGTTGGTTCTGTTGATCTTCAAGTGTTGTTCTTGCTGAACATTGCCACTCTTTTTATGTCCCCAGTTCATTATCCGATACAGAAGTCACTGGCCACAGAAGAATGGAACATATATGACTTGGTGTATATTAGTAACCTCTGTAAGACAAAATACATTATCAAATTCAATTTTATGAACAGCTTTTGTAAAAAAAATCAAAATAAACAAAACAAAGCATAATACTGTAGAGCATATCTCCACTAAAATGTTGCGTCATGGAATTTATAAATTCATTTGAATTACTCTGTCAATAATATTGGCTCTTGCATGCATGAGTATGAGTTAGCTCTCCATGTATATGGGTATTTATGTTCTCTAATACAATTCCGCATCATTTTTCATAGGATTAAAACTCTTTTTAGGCTCATTTGCTTCTAGATTGCAAAATAAATTTTGTTCCTGTCATAAATATCCCTTCATACGGTTTTGAATTGACACTGATAGACAGCAGTTTTGTTGTCTGCATACTTTTCTCTATATTTATACCCCATATTTTTAGACCAAGTATTTTCTCTATAGATTCTTTTGGATTCTTTTACTCTGCAAATCTATTGTCCACGGATCATGTGTTTTTATGGAAGCGGAGGTTTACCACCCTCTCTATGTTCAGGAAGAGTTCTTATCTTAGTTTACTGATGGCAAATGGCTTCATGTTCTAAAGGTATTTGTAAGTGCACGTGCTGTGATAACTTTTTATAAACCGAAATCTAGCAGACTTTGAAGATCACACAAGATGGCATTCTACTGGGCATCCTTCCTCTTGCCTTTTGCTCCCTTCCTTTCTTCCAGCTTAGAATGTGCATGTCCTGGGCAGCAGGGAGGGAGGCAGTTGTTCTGTGAGCAGGAGAGAAAAACCCCACAGAGAACAACAGCGTGGAAAGACAGCAGACTCTTAGTGACATCCTCTAATGCCAAGCCTGTAAATATCTACTCACAAAGCACTTCTTATGTTCTTATGTGGGGGAAAAAACCCTCACATTTGATTAAGTTTCTAGGTGAGGTTGATATGTGTCACTGAGCAAATACAAGTGTAATTTGGTAGCTTTCATTTATTTTGTTTCATCCCAATGTTTGTATTTGTGTTTGGTTTTTGTTTTTGTATTTGTTTTTATTTATTTTTAAAATTTATTTATATATTGCTTCAGGTTAAATCTCCAGTATACTGTCCTCTTTCCACCCCTCCCACCCTTATAAAAAAATAAATTACATTAGGTGCCATTTGTAGAAATAATTAAATTGTTTAACAGTATTTAGATTATTATTAATTGCTTTGACAGCCATTAATTCTTATCCAGACATTATAAATGAGTACACACACACCACATGGATTTTGACAAGCCTTGGCCTGAATTGAGCAATCTTGGCCCATCTAAGCTAGCTCTTAATTCTATTACCCAAATATGACCCCATATATACATACATCCCCTTGGACTGCCATTCTCCATGCTATGCTGATGTTCCTGGCCATGTGGAATGAGGTTCCTTTTTCTAACCCATGGGGTGCGTCCTCTTTCCTGCTGCTCCTGGCTGGAATGAATTAATCCTCTGTCTAAAGCTCAGGCTTCCTGTTCTAATCTCAGGAACTCCCACATTTCTCTGTCTTTGCCCAATCTCAGGCCTGAGAATTTTATTTAACCAATCAGAGTCAATATAAGTAACAGACAGCAAACAGGACCAATTAATTAACATTTAGAATGCTTAACACTACCCCAACACACCCTCTGCCCACTAACCCTTCCATCTCCATCTCACTCCTCTGGAGTTGAGTGTCCCTACCTAATGGTCCCGCGCCCCAGTTCAGCAGTCATATGAGTGCCAAGACCCTCCTCATATACTGGGGGTATACAAGGAAGTGCCACTAGGGCAAAGTGTCTCCTTTGATTGTTTTTCACTAATAATACTTTCTGAGCCCCAATTACTTTTTAAATTAAGTATTTTAGTTGGTCAACAAAACAGTGGGTTTCATCATGATATTGTAATACACGTCTATCACTATGCTTTGCTCACATTTGGTCTCCCTATTACAGTCCTGGCTCCTCCCACTGATCTCCTTCCTCAATGATTTCCCAGCTCAACAAGTTTTTTTAAGTCATTGATCAACGCTCCATCTAAAACAACATTTCTTCCAGGTTTTTAAAAGGGGAACACTAGGTATTGCCTATAAAACGCAGTTGTAAAGGTAAAAGTAGAACTTAATTTTTATACCTTGTTTATGAGATGAGGTGGAGACTGAGAATTTGGGGTGGCTACGTGAGTTCTTTCATTCTTCAGCAAAGAGGTCAATAGGTCTGAGCCTGATGGCATAGGCATATAATTCAAGCTACTTGGGGGGTCTGAAGCAGGAGGACAGCAAGTTCCAGTCTTGCCTGGGCTGAGAAGTGAATTCCAGGCTAGCTAGATAATTTACTAAAACTCTGTCTCAAAGTTAAAGCTAAAAAGAATGTTGGAGATGTAGCTCAATGATAAAGCTTTTCCTTTGCATACAGGAGACTCTGGCTTCAGTCTCTGGCACTACAAAAGAAGAAAGGGAAGAAAGAACAGAAGCAAGCCCAGATTTACTTTGTTAAACAAGAATTGTAATAGAATAAAAACCAACCTCTCAATTCTTTGTCACACTTATATAAGAATATATTACATATACAGTTTCTTGATTCTTGATTAGTATGAATATGAATATACCATTACATAGCATATGCAGTGTGGGTTTTGCAGTCTATCAACTTAGCCTTCAAATCCCTGCACTGCTATTGTATCACCAATGTGACCTTAGACAAGGCCCTAGCCAACTCTTTCCTGATAGATCTCAAGTTCTAGCAGGGAGTACTAACATAGATACAGGAAAGTATGGTGTAACAGATGAGTGAGGTGCACTAGTAGCTGAAATTACTATTCTTGGGTTTGACTAGGGATGCTGTAGGGTGACTGATGCTGGTTGAGAGTCAAACCAGAGCAGAAGAACTGCATTATCTTTGTGCCACTGGCAACATTGGCCTTGAATTTTTCCTTATTCCTTTATTTCCTGTGTCTCAACCATGAATGGCAAGCCAACATAGGAGCTTCTTTTTCAAATTATATGTATATGTGTATGTATGTATGTATATATATATATATATATATATATGTATATGTGTGTGTGTGTGTGTGTGTGTGTGTGTGTGTGTGTGTGTGTGTATGTGTGTGCTTTGATTGCATGGACGTTTGTGCACTATGTATGTGTAGTGGTCCAAAGAGGCTAGAATGGGACATGGGGTCAGAGTTACAGACAGTTAGTTGTGATTGGCCATGTGTGTGCTGGAAATCAAACCTTGGTTTGATGGAATAGGAGCCAGTGCTCTCAACTACAGAGTAATCTCTCCAGATCACCAACATAAGGATTTGTAAACTTAACATATGTGAAGCTTGATTTGGTAATAGTGTGTTCTACAAGGTTAAAACACAGGTTCTTACTGGAAGTACCTTTCTTAACATTTTTTTTCTAGTTTGAGTTTGGGGCAAGTTAAGCATCTTTCCACTCTATTTTATTCATTAATGATTGGAACTTCTATCTGCTTGTAATATTTTATAGAAATTTCATAAGAATAGAATAATAATTCACATAAAAGACTTCAGTGCTAAATAAATAACACATATCACACACCATTTAGCCCCATGATAAGTTTGCAGGATATTTAAAAAATGGATCAATTGAATTTGTGAATTTTGTGTTCTTCTTGTGTTGATGTTAATGTAAATTTTTAACATTAATTATATTGTATTATATATTATATTATATAACACAGTGATATAACATCCCAGAATGTACAGTAGGGGGATACGTGCAACTTTCTTTCTACCATTTAACTTTATAATGAATTCTAAAGTATCAAGGCAAGAAACAGAAAACAATGAAAAATATGGAACAACTAAAATCTCACCTCCTTAGAATGGGAAGAAAATCTTTTTCCTCTTGTCTCTGTTACAGTTCAGTGCCTTTGCACTTAATCCTATTTCCCAGGAAGCTTAGAGAACAATTAAAATATCCAGTTGGGACTTGTTTCTTCAAAACTTAAGCTGACAATCACACTTTCCTTTGTTGCCTAAATCTTGTAAAAATGTTCCAGCTTATTTTCCTCATATAATTCTTTGAGGACTCCTTTAGCTAAACACAGTACATCTATTAGAGATCATCATAATTACCACACCTCAAGTTAACCACGCTATTTGTTCATGACAATTATTTAGTTCTCATGAAAGCTACGGTGTGAATGCATGATAGAGTTCCCTTCCCGGGAGATTTATTTGCAGATGAAACTAACTTCAAAGTGAAATACTAGTATCATTGAAGCTCACATTCCATAAAGCACTGGAAGGCTACCTCCGTTCACACACTTCAGGAAACTGTGTTATCAAGATAATGGGGACCAAGTACACTGCTCCTGCTGTTTCTTTCTATTGTACTGAGGGACGTGAAAAAAGTGTATTTACATCTTTAAGTTATTGATTGCACACACACCTCCCTAACTGAAGAAAGATGATTTTTAAAGTTGTTGATAAGATTAAAAATAACTATGTTCTCTGTTTTATTCTGAAGCCTCAAATTTAGTTGGTGTTCTATTCGCACATGTATTCTCCTTTTTTCTTTATCATGTCTCTTGTCTCTCCTTTTCTGCTTGTGCTTCTGAAGCTCATCTTCACACACTCACGCATTTCCTCCCATGTCAGCGACTGCAAGAACCTCCAGCTCTCCTTTCAGTCAATCTTCTGGGTGTTTGGTATATTCTATTTCTTTTAAGCAATTCATTTACTCTGAAACTCAAGTACTTCCAAACACTATATGGCCCTCTCTTTCTATCACAAGACTGAGAGGATGAGGAGTCTAAGATGACAGGGATTTTTGTAACTGGGAGAATGAAACCGCCACCAGGACTGGGGATGCAGAAGCCAGACTAGTTTGACATTCAAAGGAGATTAAAAAAATAGATAACTTGACAGGACCACTGAGGTACTGAGAGAGCAAGTAAGTAGAAACTCACATTAACTGCCCAGGGAAGTTGTGACCTGGCTGTGGGAAACACCGAGTTATGTTGTGGTGAGCTGTGTAGTCACAGGCAGCCCATATTGTCCAAGGAAATCATTTGGATTAATAAGAAGTAGTATAGGATGTTATCTTAAGATCACCAGAAAATTTATAGTAGAAATACACTTCTGGAGAATTAAGTTTGCATAACTGGAGCCAATGGGAAAGAATAATGGGAATCCTATTCAGTTTTACATAAGGGAGAAATGTATGATAACTAGAGGTGTCCATGGCAATGGCTGTCCTCTTCTAGAAAGTGGGTGGAGTCTCTGCTCTTTAGAATGCTGGAATCTTTGCTTACCAGTGTATTACAGATGACTTCCATGAAATGAGAAGGTTGACCAAATGGTCAGCCCTAAAAGGATACATGCAAATAACATTGTACAGACTGAGCAGGTCATTTTTATACATGTAGCAATATATGTGTATATACATATATGCATGAAACAACTAATAAGAAAAGAGGATGTAAATTTGAAAAAGGAAGGGTATATGGGAAGGTTTGGAGTGAGGAAACCGAAGGGGAAAATGATGTTATTATCTCATGAGCCCCCCAAAAATAAAAGAGCTAATTGTTAAAAAGAAGTTGACTATATGGCTTGTTAATTTTCAACGTAGAGATTTTGACATTCAACATAGATCACACTTTTCACCTTGGGGGTCAAATTCTTCAAGGATTAATTGTTCCTTGGACAACTGAGAAATGCTATGCATGGTGTGAGATCTCAATAAATTATTAACTGCTAGGGCTTTAGACATTCTAGAAGCTGGAATGCACAAATACTTTTTCATCATACTTATTTAAGACTCACTGAAGAATGGGCCAAAGATAGCACAGGGGTTACTTTTCTTGCCAAGAACCGGAGGTCACCAGCAACCTACATGGTGACTCACAGTGTCTGTGATTCTGGTTCTGCAGATCTGACACTCTCTTCTGGTCTCCATTGTTTTCTGCATGTGTGTAGTGAACATCATCTCATCCACACATTAAAAAAAAGACTTGAAAAGAATAATCAAAGCTGTGATGGAGAACCAGTGTGAAGAGTGAGAACGAGGGATGGTTTCGAAGGGGGAGGAATTGGAGACAGGTCATAAAAGAAGATATGAGCCCAAGTAGATAAGAAAGTTATTATAATTTGCTTTAGGCTGAAGACTTCATTGCTGATTGTATTTTAACACTATAAAATGCCTTCATTATGGCAATCTACTGGGGTGCCTAACAGATCATTAAGTGCAAACAATGTGGGTGGGCATACTCAAGTGTGAAGCATACACACAGATACATGACCACAAACAAGCCTGGTTCTCTCCTTTTCTACCCTGTGGTATCCAAAGGACAGTGCTCACGTTAAAAACACATGCACTGTATGATGCTGCTTTAAGCAGAATCTAGGCCAACAAACATACTCAAATATCAAATGTGCCAGTGGAATTTAGAAGCATGTTAGGTTTAATAGCTATGTGTAGAATTCTTGACTCTGTGGTTAGCCACTGAGGAGAAAGAAGATCAATTTATGAAACAAAATGGAATTGTCACTCAACATCTTCAATTATAACAGGAGTCATAGTAATCAGTCTTTTCATTGCTGTCCTTGTTAAAAATCACATTATCTAAAGAGTTTTCTCGAGTTGTATTCATTGAAGGAGAGAGACAGCCAAGGTGAGATACAGTTGGAAATGTGTTTTCTATCTTCCTGTGTTTGAAAGGGCCCATTAGTAGGAAATCATGATTTGCCTGGTAGTGTCATTTATAAATTCTATAAAATGGCTGCCTTCCTTCCCCAGTGCTGTCTCATTTAAGACAGTTACATTCACCAAGGCACCCAGTTATGCAGTCGTTTTTTTTCAATGCAGAAAGAATCTCATGGAACAGGGCTATTTGCATGTATCTCGCAGCCATTTCCAGGGCTTGTTTAAAAACTAAATGATACTGTGAGGAATGTGTGCACTGGAGTTACGATTAGCCAGTTTATCCCTGCATTTACTATTCTGTTTACAGCTGTCAAAATCGACCTTTTCTTCCCCCTCTGATCTCAATTGGACTCAGTCCAAGTCAAGAGAACTATGGTGATTGCATTTTGACTAGATGAATAGGATATAAGGATTTCAGATAGCTGAGGCACCCACAGAGGCAGTTGCCAAAGAGCTGGGAAGGAAACAGCTTTCCCATGGAAGAACAGGCAGCCTTTCTTGCACAAGGGACCTTGCTCCCAGCAATTCACATTCCTGGTGGGTTGCCTGTCACTTCAAAATATTTTCACCTTGTGACTGGAGGTCATAGGTAAGATCCTCAGATGGTTTTACTCATAAATCAATTCCTCAGACTGATAAACCTCTCAAGACCATTGGCATTGCAACAAAGAACTGGAACATTTGTTCCACAAATAAACAAAACAAAATACTCTTCAACAAATTCTAGGCTTAATAATACTAACAATAATTCATACCAAGCAATATTTATTCTTTTAAATCCAAATACTGTAGAAACTAGCTTCTGTTGCCTGCTTCCTTTAATTTGGAAATCTCTGACAGCATTAGTTCAGTCTTAATTATTTCTTTCTTGTTACAGTTAGAAAAATGAGATTCATTATATTTAAAAAGGTTGCCCAAGATTATATTCTAACTTATAAAATCAGGGGTCCAGCACAGTCCCAGAATCTGAGCTCCAGAACATGGAACTGAGTCTTTGTCTAGTTTCTGGGGTCTGATAGCACTCACTGAGAAATGTTTTGTGAAAATGTTTTGTAACTTAATTTACATGCCTTTACCTTACCCTGCTATCCTTCTCTGGTTCTATACTTTTCGCTTGGTGTTAAAGAATAATTTATTTTTATTCATTTGTATGCACACGTGTGTATATGTGTGTTTGTTTGTGTACAGGGGGTTATGTTTCTGTGCACATGGGTGTTGGTACTTCAGGAGGCCAAACTAGTGTTGAATTCTCTGGAACTGGCGTTACGGACAATTGTGTGCCTCTCCACATGGTGCTGGGATTCCAACTCCAGTCCTCTGGAAGAACAGCAAGTTCTCTTAACTACTGAGCCATCTCTCCAGCCTCAATTTAGTATTTTTATAAATGAGAATTTGTTAAACACTACCCTGTGTACAGTTCTTTAACAAACAAAAGAAATAAGCTTTGCATGTATCCATTTTTTTTTAACCTATCTGTTTATTTTTTTGGTAATTATCTTTACAATGATATTTTTATTGCTGGTATGAAGTTACTTCTAATACTTCTTTATTACTTTGGTTTTTTTATTCCTATTTTATTTGTTCTTTTAAAGCAAATTTTATGCATTTTAATTAAAATAGAATTACCTCATGTTCCTCTTCTCCCCGCCCCCCTGCCTTTAGCCTTTTCCAGGAATTCTCATTTAAACTCTCCCCATGTTCCTCACCCTCAAATTAATAACCTCTTTTGCTTTGATTGTAATCATTACATACATATATGTGCATATACTTTTCCACAAACATATAAATACAACTACTTACTGGTTCCATTTTTGTTGGTGGTGTAAGGCTGACAACTTTGTATTGGATAACCAATAAGGGGACTGTGAGAGGCTCATTCTCCATCTCCTGTAAGCTACTAGTTGCCTGTACTTCTTTGTCTATGGGTGGGGCCTTTGAAAATTTTTGGCTTCTGCATTAGTGTGTGTAACAGTATTGTCATTTTCCTAATCTTGTTTATGCAGTCATTAGGAATAGTTTATCGTAAGTCTTTAATATCTGAGTAATTACTTAGATGATAACACAGATTCTTATTTTTGAGGTTTGATGATTACAATGAGTTCAATTAGAAGCCCACTTTCCAATTTTCCTCCTCATTCACAGTCTGTACATCTTAAAAATGCAGCAAGTCACCATCCCACCTGTTCCAATAGTCCCTAAAAGCTGATCCTTACATCGCTGTTGCCACTCTGACCCTTGTCCTCCCTCAAGTGGACAGCTACTACAAACTACTAACTTGTCTCTTGACTCTTAGTATTGTTCTCTGCTAAATAAGCTCTCTGCAGAGCTATTCAGTAACTTCTCAAAAATACCAGCCTGTACCATGTTGCTGCTTAAACCCTTCTACACTCCTCTATGTACCATGTGTGAAGGCACCATCTCTCATCAGCTCCTCCAGCATCATTCCGGACCTCCTCCCCCTTCCTCTGGGATGTATCTTCTCCACACGTGCTTCAGTTGTTCAGCACTGCCCCCGTGGTCGTTCCTTCCTCCATCAGTCCTCTTCCTATTCTCCACCATGTCAGTTAGCTTTACCCTTGTAGCATTCAGCCATGAAGTACTTTTAGGAGGCCTTCTCTCTTTCTAGAAGATTCTCAAGACCAGACCTCTATCACATGGCATGGCTGTCTCCTCTGTGTTTCTGTAACCTGGCCCATAGCATCATGTCTCTAAATGGTCTCTGCCTTCCACTATATTAGGTCTGCATCATCTTTTCGTCCGCTAACTAGTGTTCATAGTAGATGTGCAGCTCAGAGATTAGCTATGCGTGGGATAAGCCGAGAGACAAGCACAGCATGGATAAGGATTTGCCGAAGTGAAATGAAACTTCCCTGCATCTTCTAATAAAAGAGAAGGCCAAGAACTGACAGCACTCTCTGATGAAGAAGTTCGGGTTTTGTGGGGAAACAGACAAGCTGTTTCTGGGGTGTCATTGGTTGTGCACTCTGAAACTTAACCTTTGTCAATACCGCTACAGCACTCAGTCACCTGAGAGCAGAGACTCTGTTTAAATTCAAAAAAACCTTTTTACCAGGAAATGTCAGTGTTGTGGCTGTTAGGAGGCTCAGCTTCTTCAGGTCTCCTGCTGGCCCTAAGTAGGTCAAGTGTCTCCTTGTGTGAGTCAGTGGCACTGCCTGAAATAGAAGGCAGACAGATGCATCATTTCTTTCGAGCACTGCCCAGATAAACCCAGTTTTGATGCAATGAAAGCAGAGCTAGAAATCAACAAAGATGCTAATGAAAACTATTTGGGGCAAGGATTTATGAGGATGTGAGGAGCCGGGGTTATACAAGTGTCTTTAAAAGGAAGTAATACATTAACGGGGCTAAGAACAAATCATTTGACTTGATACATTTGTTGCTATGACATACACCTGATCTACAAATTTGACCTGATTCACCTTTTACAAAGAAACTCCTGCAAAAAAAAAAAAACAAAAACAAAAAAACAAAAAACCCATGATCAAGGAGTGATATGAAACATATTCAATTTTCAAGGAACAAACCAAAGTTGGCTTGACAGGATCCGGCACCTGTCTGTCTTTCTCTTACCATCTACCATGATCTTTAGATAGCAGCTACAAGGGACAGTTTTACTCATATCACCCAATTTCTTGCCTCTAGGGCCTGGCTAACTCTATCTCCCCTAACATTTGTCAGTCTTCAACCATCTCTGTGTCAAAATAATTCCTCATGAAATCCCACCATTGCCACATTACCAACAACCTGCAGATGCTTCTGATGATCAGAACTGGGCAGGGAGAAGAAGCTTGTGCTGTGCTGCATCTTGTGGGTAGAATTGAGGATTGTTGCCAGATATGCCACGATCTTCAGACATAGCTGCAGTTTATTCAACCCACTAAGTCAGTGGAGGCATTGAAAAGTCCCAATTTGGAATGCCTGCTATAACAAATAAAGCAGTCTATTCCAGCTGTTTGAGAAAGTGCCAATTTCACTTAAAAGTATGGTTTTTTTTTTTAGCAATCTAGTAATAGCAAGGATAACTTTTTAAAGAGTAGATACCATAATTTATAACCAATGATCCTAAGCTGTAAAGGTTCTTTAGAAAAATCATAGCTCAATATGTTCATCTTGATTCCTGATATAAGAGTGCAATTTAGTATTGTATTACTCCAATCTTTCATTAGGGAGCTAAATTTTAGATTATAAAAGAAATACACTCATAATTAGTCCATTCCTCTTTGGGGAGGTCTTATATTGTAGTTGAGTTGGATATGACACTGTACCTTATTGTTCAAATTCATATATATATATGTATATATACACATAGGCACACAAAAACACATAAAATAAATGTAATTAAATCATAAAAAATGTTCAGTCTTTAAGAACCATTCTTCTTGTCTTGGCTCAAGGGATGTGGTATATCTGGAATAACAACCTTTAATAGAGGAATTCCTCTGTCATTGTGGATATCTGCTCTTATTTCATGCCTCCTAGAAGGTAGGCTTCACTTTACAGATTTAGCAGCCATATACAGTCAGACTTTAACCGAATGACCACAACTGGGAGATCGACCTATTTTCATCATCACAGGCAAGGGCATCTTTGGGGCATGAACTTGAGCTGTTGTCTGAGCTTGATATGAAGAAAAAAAATTCTGCCTAACCCTGTTCTACACTGGAAGCCTTAACTTATCTTTGTTTTATTATTATTTCCTTAAAGCCCAGATTTTGGTAGAAATGATAACATTATTGCTGAACCAAGTTCTACACAATAATCTTCGCATTTGGGAGGTGGAAGCCAGAAGATTACAGGTTCAAGCAAGATTGGGCCACAGAGTGTCAACATGAGATTACACCTAGAAGGACAGGCAGGCAGACAGACGGATGGACGGACGGACACACACACACACACAGAGAGAGAGAGAGAGGAGAGGAGAGAGAAAGAAAGAACAAAATCACCTTAAAAGAGCTTATCAAGCATATTTACATCAGATACTTACTAGTGATAAAATTTACTGTGTAGAAAGTATAAGAGGAATAACATGCCATCACACATGGGAAGGAAACTGAGAGACCATGAAGACTCCCCATCGTGTGTGCATATCTTAGGGTAAAAGAGGATACTAAGACATTTATAGTCACCTTCTTACTCAAAACTCTGGACTTCTAAAAATTCTTCAAGAGCATACAGTTCTTTTACAAAATGGCTTCTTCCTAGTACAGTCAGGAAAGAAAGCTGTTTTTTTTTTTTTTTTTTCCACTGCCCCTTCCTGGGTTGTATTCTTAAGCCCCTTTAGGCTATGAGGCCATTGGTGGATACCTAAAAATAGTTCTGCACTACCCACACAGGGAGTGGAAAATCCTACAGACATTAAAAATGCCAAGCAAGAGTGGATGTAGAGGGTGGGGTTATCTAAGACTGGACTGGGGAGGGAGACGCCAGGATTCTAGGGTGTATTAGGGTGGCACTGCCATCCCTGTCTTTTCCACTTATCAGTTCTGTTTTCAGGGCACACTTTGCAAATCTGTTTGTAGGGTTACACACCAAAGAAGGGAATGTACGAGGTAGTTTAATGCCATGTACCTGTAACTAAACCTTATCTAGAGAGAAGAAGGAGCTGTGGATGTATTTGTCTCCTTCAGACACAAGCTACTCAGACAAAGACATGTCTAAAGCTCGCCAGTAGCTTATAACTTCTGAATTCTAATTACTTTACATGGTAATGGTACAAAAGGGTGCATTGGTATTCCTAAACAAGCATGGCCCCACACAGTTAATGCTATATTAAAGCTTTAGAAAATAGAAAAGACATCTGCGTACAAATGGATTTTGTATTTATTTGCATTATTTTGGTTATAAACAGCAGACATGCAGTTCAAAATTTTAATATTATTTTGAGATTAATGGTCCTCCAGTGAGGTAATGCCACCATGGAAATAAAGGAAACTAATGCAATGACAACATGGGGACTTTACTCTGCTTCTCTCACCTGCAAGGCCATTTAGATTAGTTTTCCTGCATCTGCTTATAATATCTGTTCTAGATGATCATTTCTGTTTAGAAATGAATTATTCTGAAAGACAGTTCTCACTGATACAGCTGTAAATAGGAGAGCTATTTAATTGTTCCAAGAAGGAGGCATATTTTGTCTTCATGGCCCTTGCATTTCTGTTTACTTGGTGTCCTTATGCAGGAATATGATTGATTTCTACTTTGTTGCCACCTTTCTTCCCCCTCAGCAATGTGTGTGTCATCTGAAGGAGGGAGGGAGTCTGGTAGCACCACCTTCAGAATTCTGGCTGTGTGTTCCTGTTCTGAGACTCACCCAGGCAGACTAAGGCTGGGTGAGTACCCCATGAGCATTATGAGAAAGGAACACCCCCATAATGATTCATGATAATTTACCTTGTGTGCTAAAAACAGAGTTCCATGTAACATGCAATAGAGCATACATTCCATTTCCAAAGGTTAGCCAGGCTTTGGAGATATTAAAGTGCTGGCCATTCATCCCCTTTGCTATGAAAATCTGCAAGACTTACACCTTATTTTTCTCTAAGACGTTGGCTGGTTGTATATGAAGAATTAGAAATAATTGACATTTACTTGCTAGAGACTGAGTTTTTCTTTCAGTTCTTCCCTCTGTTCAGGCTGTCACACATAATGAAGTTATCATATAATTTTCTATTCACTCAGGGGAAGTTTTCTTAAAGGAGATACGTAGGTACACACTTGGACTTTTCTAGACAGAACAACACTGCAGGTCATCCTACATGGGAAGAGCTGAGCCAGAGATTCGGATAGCAGCTCAGATGTGTACTGTCCCTGAGAGACGGTCTATAGAAATGTATCCTCTTCTCAGCCATCATACATGATGGAATTCTTCTTGTTTTTCATTTTATGCATATGGATCATTCTAGTATGATTTTTAAAATAAAAAAGCCAAGTCAAGACCAAAAAGGAAAGACATATTAAGGATTCCCTCAATATGGTCTCTTCTGCTTATTTACCAAGCCATGAGGTAATAGTAGAACTGTAAGATGCTTTCTGTAGCATTTGAGTTCAGTTACCTCAGCTGAAGGCAATGCAGAAAGTGAAAGCATGAAACAGAGGATATGTATATTTGCTCATGTGCTAAAGCAAATGTTTCTAAGTCATCTTGGAGGCCAAAGTTGAAGGTGAGATTTGTAATCTCATCTCCCCTCCCATTCTCCACTAGAATAGTATTGACAGGCTTTCCTCCAATTCTCCAAATCCTATTCACTGCATTTCAAAGATGTGTCATCGATTTTCAAACATTTTTACATTTTCAGTTTATTCTATATTAATCATAATTTACGTTTATGGTCCTGAAATTCTTTAGCATTATCAATATACTTGAAGATAATGCATACATTTTACTTGCTTCCCATATTCTCTTGAACTTGTTGGGTTGATTGGTATTGTTGAAGTGGTATCTAATTCTGTAAATTAGAGAGATTCTCTTCCACTGTCCCTGGAAGCTATTGCCATTGCTGACTGTCTGCATTGCAATCCTAGCCAGTTTGTTAGTGGGTAACATCCATCTCCCCATGCATTAGGAATCTGTATTCTCATTTGAGGGATTGGCGATTTCCACTGCCTGATTTTTAAATTGCCTGGTGGGGGACATCCTTCTGTATGTAATAACTTCTCCTTTCTCTGCTAATAAAATAAAAATCACAATAGTGATTCTTAAGGTATATAAGTGACAATTAGTGAATCACATTTCTGAATACAATTTAGCCACAGGTGTTACTCCCACTGCAAGTATCCCGGTGACAGGACAATATATCCAATATATCCAGTTCAGTTTGTGCATTCCCAGGGTGTTACCACAGACCATAATGTATGCTCTAGGAGTCGGCATACCAATTTTCACTTAATTATTAAAGCAATATTCAATTTCAAACATACTACAGTGTTGGCCAAATATTAGCCAGAAATCAAGAAAATATGCTCATTCACCAGACTGGGTCATTTGGCACAGAGAATTAAACCACTAAAGTAGCCAAATGGAAGACGTTCCATGATAACAACATAACTATGAAAGCAAAGCATCCTCTTACTCATGCTTTGGTAGTTGCTGCCCTTAGATGGTTTCAAAGAGTTACATAGATTTATTTCTGAGAAGTTCAGCCTTGGCAATGGTCAGTATATGTTTCTATAAGGTAGCCCAATATGTTTTTAAAAACTGATAAAAATCAATAGCTGTGAAACGCAAACAAGAATGATAAATGGCTCCAGGATATTATCTAGGATATGACTGGGCTTGATGATCTGATTAATCAAGAGGATGGAAAAGTGTGCCGAGGATCATCACCCAGTCTCTCTCCCAGCTGAGCACATTAACATGTCCTCATGGTCTGGAAGGTATGCCACATGGTTAATCTTTATGCGTTATGTCTCGGGGTTTCTTCCAGTTTGCAGAGCCTGCATGATGGGTTTGACAGGACCACCTCCACCTGGTGGGTGCCTGTGTGGTTTACAAACTTACAATGACATTTGGGCTGCTGAGCTCCCGTCTTCTTTCAGTGGTTATGACAACAGAGCTATTATTGGTGAACTATGGTGAGCTCCTTGTTTGTAAATGAGGGGGCGGTGGCACCTGCTAGACAGGGCAGCTCAGGGACAATGAGGGCAAGGAGGTACATTGCCATTTGTCATGAGCTGTTATCATGCGACAGAGTAAATACCACTACATCACCCTCTGCCCCTTGTATTACCTAGATATTTTAAGAGGAGCCAACTTAAAAAAAAGTAGCCACCTATTTAAAAGACAATTATGTCTTTAAGCAATGTTATGACATCGATAAGTGTGGAATTTAAGCTTGAGCCCATACCAAGTGCTGAAATAGCTCAGGCAGTAATAAGCCTAAAGCAGCTACCTTAGGATATAAGGGTCCCTGGTATCAGAGTTCTAACTCTTACCTAATCTTACTTGGACTTAGGAAAAGAAACCATTCAGCTAGTAAGCTGTTTCAGAGACTGGTGTGTGGGCATGTGCGAATGTGCACATGTGTTCATGTGTGCTCTTTGTGGTATCAAAAGCAAGTCCTTCTCTTCATCCTATTGTTCTTGTATGTAGTATCACCCTGTGCTTGGAGCACGACTGTAACTAAAGCATGGACATGTTTAGGTAAAATCGAAAGAATGGTAACAATACCTTCATGTCTAAAAGAGAAATGAAAACAAAGCAAAAAACAAAAAAACAAAAACCAACCAACCAACCAACCAAACAAACAAACAAACAAAAAAAAAAAAACGGGAGTCTAATCAATATTCATTGGCAGTCTCATGGTGAAATCTACGGAGAGGGAGAACTAAGGGTATTGTTGAAGACAATGTAGACCATGAAAGAAAAAGAAAACGAGCAGCTCCATGGAGAACTGGAGGAGGTTTAGAGTGAAACAGAAAGGAAGCCATGGTGTCTGAAGTGATGCTTTCAGAATTAAACTCATAACTAAAAGGAGCATGTGGAGTCTTGCATGCATTCATGTGCTAGTGCTGGCCAGAAGCACTCAAATACAGAGTGAGTATTTTTGAGATTCAGACATCAAATGTCTTCAAAGGTGGAAGAGTAAACAATAAACTTTTGCAGGACCTACAGAGGCTGTCTCTTTTTGTCTGGATGTGAACTTTGTCAGACGCTTCCCCCATATGACCCTTTGTGCCAAAATAAATTATGTCGCTGCTCCGTACCTATGGATTCCCTTCTCCACTTCTGATTTTTCCAGTGAAATTAGCTACCCCATAGGATACTTAGTTACAACTAAGGAGGAAAATGGTGATGAGAATCTTAGCTCCAAATGGCGTCACTATTAGCTGGAGCCAGTCATAGCTGACAGAGAGGGAGCTTTGATGCCCAGACCAGCTGCTGAGCCTTTGTCCATCGGGAGAGCAATGGTTCTCAACCTGTGGGTCGTGATGCCTTTTGGGGTTGAATGACACTTTTTCAGAGGTTGCCTAAGACCATAGGAAAACACAATATTTATATTACAATTCATAACAGTACCAAAATTATAGTTAGGAAGTGGCAACAGAAATGATTTTATGGTTGGGGATCACCACAACATGAGGAACTGTATTGAAAGTTCACAGCATTAGGAAGCTGAGAACCACTGCTTTAGAGAGTTGTCTGTGTTCACCTTGTGTCTTCTAGGTTGTGATCAATGGCCATCACCTTACATTTTTCCCATGGTGGCTTCCGTTGCTTTCATGACGTGACTATCTGATTCTAAATTGAAAACAGAAAATGTTTTGAACTTTATTTTTTAAAGGGCCTTATTTTAAACTGATAAATTATTCCATATTTGTTTAGTTTTATGCATTTAACTGCAAAGTTCAGAGGAAAATTTTTAAAAAGTCATGATTTGGACAACTTGTTGATAATACCAGATTAGGAGACTTGGCAATTTTGAAACATATATTTCATTTTCATACTTTGTAGTTTTATTTATTTATTAATTAATATGTGGTTAATGCATGGGCTTTGCTAGTTCCCAGCACACTCATAACTAAAATGGATTATTTCTTATCATATAAAAGCTATGTAAGAGACTTTGCAAAGGCTAATCAAATGGGAATTATAAAATGGCTAAGAGATTAAACATTTACAAACAAAATGACATGACTGAAGAAACCAGATATTTAAAGGACTCAGAATGCTTCTCCAAATGATAGATGACTCCCCTAGAGGTCACAGTGGAATTTAACAGACTTGCCTCAGAGAGGAATGCATCCCATTCATACAGGGCTGGTTGAGTTTCTTTCTGGAAAAGAGTTGGTTCATCTCACAGCTCTGAAAATGAGAAGTTGGAAGCCAATCCCATGACCACATGCAGACAGGTTCAACCGGTATGGGTGCTCTTGTGATAGCCTAGACAAGATCCATCATAACAGATGAAGGAATAGGTTACACACAGAATCTAAGCAACCCAGACGGTCCACAGAACCTTATCTGTCCACAGGAGCTTTTTGAAAGGCTGCTATGTGGGAGTTTCTAACATTGCTCCTTACAGGGTTATTTTAGCAATCTAGTTGATGCTGTGGTATTTGCAGATGGCAGTAAGGTTAGGATGGTATGAAATGGCTGTTCAAAAGAGGATGCATCCCTGCAGCCAGAGTCAGTTTGAGAATGGTTTATATGGTGTTAAGCCATAAAGCAGTCATCACAAAGTTCTAATTTTCTCCTTGCCAATGAACAGTATGACAGAATTTACATTTTGTTTATTCTATTTACATTGTACACTTGAGTAACTCCCTGAGAAACTCTCAGCTTCAGTTTTCTTAGGAAATGGAAATAATCAGGATAATTTTCACATGCCCATTATGGATTTATCAGTTTAACCCATGATCTATGCTCAGGAAACAATAATCTTATGAAAAGAAGCTTGTCTTCTCTCATACCCCCAAGCAAGCTCTTTTAGTTTAATTCAGCAAGTACTAGGTACTTACCATTGTGAGGTATCTGGAGTTGGCATATAAAGGTGAAGGAGACAGAGATGTCTTGAGGAGGTGGCATCAGAAGAAATGTATGAGTAATAACTGTGTATTTTTCCCTAGTTGAATTTGTCAACTCAATTTATTCCTGATCAGTTTGTCATGATAATTATGATTGGCAGTGAGTGTCACACCCTGGACCAAATGGAGAGATGATAGAGAAGTATTCCATTGTCTATAGGGTAGTATCTGTTTCACCACTGCCTTTATAGATTGCATGAGAAGCCATGTGAGTATAAAAAGGGAAGGCAGGCTGCAAAATTGTAGCTGAGAATAAGGGGGAAAAGGGAAAGAAGAAAAGAAAAGATGAAGAAAGCAAGAAAAAAGAGAACAAAAGAATCCCATTTTCATCTAACAATGAATATTATTTAATTTTATATATCTGTAATCAAATACTCAAAACATTAATCTCAAAGGTTGTTTGTTTTAAATAGGAAATGAATGCAAGGCAAGACTATCAGAGATGATGGCCAGAGCACTGACTGCACGGGTTACTACATTAGGAACTTTAAAAATACCAACATAATCCCTAGAACAGCTACAGTGTTGGATGTTATAATGGCGGTCATATCACAACCTAGAAAACTGAGGCGAGGAGCTCCGTAACGTTTCCAGTGCTGTGCAGCTGCATCAGAAGGCTAGGTCTTAATTTGTCCTCTGTTCCAACTAAGCAGCCATGAGATCACAGGGCCACTTATATTTGCAAAGAGGGGATCAAAACACTAACGTTTTTTAAAGCGTTGTCTGCATTTGTCAGTTTTACCTTCCTGCATTTAATACTTTAGTTTAAAGTTCTTCAACTTCCTTTTTCTTCACACTCGGTGAAATTAAGGACATCAATTCAAAACAGGTTTTTAGTTTTTACATTAGGACTGAAGGGTGGGAAATGGTAGTATGATGAAAGGGGGGGGTTGCTGACATGGCTGGCGAGGTTCTCATCTTACTGAACCTTTCTTCATCTCTTCCTACACCTCCTTCTGTTTCCAAGTGGGCCTTGGAAAAAAGAGTTACTTAACATACATTGAATTTAGACAGAATCTTAAAGAGCATAGCACAGTATAATCAATAGTTATGTAACTTCTTAAATTAGATCCCCACCTGTGTTGTCTTTAAGTAGACAACTTAAGCAACAGTATTTTATTGCCTGTAACGATGAACAGCGAACACAGAGCAAAGGACAGGCATAAAAAGGACACGTGCTGAGGGATTAGGGAAGCATTAAGCAATTACCTGAATTTTTGGCAGAAAGTTTTGCTCCCCAGCCAGGGGAGGAAGAGGATGGGGTTTCAGAGACTCTGGCCACAAGGCAACGGGAATCTGGCAGTCTTGCAGGTGATCGTTGATCGGGCTGGGTACATAGCCTCTAGCTTCCTTGTTCAGATCTATGCTATCAGTAAGGAAGCCGGGAAGACTAAAGGGCTGTCAGTCACTTTCTGGGTCTTGAGGAGAGACTGTGTTGAGTTCACTTAGTTGAAATGTCAGCTCTAGCCAGGAGGCAGGATTCTTTCCTAAGAAGGACTTTATTCTAGAATAGAGCATTGTTTGACAACAAAAGGTTGGATTTGGCCTCAAATATACAAATAGATGAGATTTGGAAAGGAAATCTAAACATCCCACAGGGCATGGTTCTTTGCCAGCCTGTTCCTCTGAACAAAGTTCATTTTTCTTCATGTTGTATAACCCTCTCTCTTTTAGCAAGATAAAGAGTTTAATATAAAAATCTAATCTCTTACATTTGGTCCAAGTCTTTACACTGGTCTGCTCTTAAAATATACTTCTTCAGACAATCCACAGTGTAGAAATAAAAGGCATAATATTTTGACTTCTTGGCCATATAGCTTTCCTTTGAAGCGCCTGATTTCCTTAAGATTATCCTCACATTTTTTAAAAATTGTATTATTTTTCCTTTTCACCCACTTCCTAGACCATTGTGAATAGCAAGAACAAGGGGTCCTTGCTGTGATTCACTCCTGGTATTCTCTCAAACTCCTTTTCTGATTCTGGCACATTTAAAACTTTTTGCTTCTTAATCAGGTTATATTCTGTTCTTAATTGTGGTGCTATTGTGTGTACCTAGTTTCAGTTGTTGCTACTCATATATTTGGAGTAATGAACAGATGATAAATGTCATGATGAGGCATTCACAGTCACTATATGAACTCACAAGGGCCTGGGATCTTACATGGCTCATTGTAATTTTCCACTACAGCTGATAGTCTACCTCTTGCACATGTATAATTCCCTTGGGCTAAGGCCACATCTGTAATGGAGGTAGAAGTAGGGCTAACCCAATTGTTGGGTCACAATCATTCTAGAGCCCTATCAACAACTAAATTAATCATGTTCTGATGGAGGGAGGAGGGGATACAGAGAAACTCAGACGTTCTTAGCCTTTTTTTTTTAATAATTTATTTTTTATTTCTTCAAGTTACATCTCAATCACAATCCCCTCCCTACTCCCCCCTCCAGTCCAACCCTTCCACCCTCCTCCCCCTCAGCCCCACCATCCTCTTCCCTTCTTTTTTTTTTTTTTTAGTTTAAGGTATTTATTTTTCCCCCCAACAGCTCTCCCTTTCAGTCCAACAAATGGTTCTTTTTCTTATAACTATAAATACAATACAAAACAACAGAAATAAATAGGCCACGATTATAAGAGTTATATGGCTTAGCATACATTCCCAATGTCCAGTCCATATGTATTTGGCAACTGACTTTAACATTCTACTATCTAACCATCTCCATGAGTTTAAAGTTCTATATCTAACTCAGCTTTCATACTAACTTGCCTCATAATTTTAAAAATATCTTCTTAGATCCAGAACACCCTCTTGATTCCTAAACAACTCAAAATTTAACTATGACACTCTAGGTATCTATTCTTCAACCACCTCAGAGACCTGAGAGGGATAAATATATCTGATTATATAGGAAGTGCAGGGCCTGCAGCTTCCAAAACTAAAAAATGACATACCAGTGGCTGCCTGGACAGTTCCCATTTTCTCTCTATACATTACAGCATCAATCTTCAGCCATTTGGCCCCATTTCTCTGACAGACATTGGTTATAGAGCAGGAATTATGAAGGACTTACCTACCCTGTCTTGGCAGAGCTAGGCTGTCGACTTACCTGCTTCCAAGTTTTGTCCTTTTTGGACAGAAGTCTGTCTACAGTTGAAGCAAGTGGTTTTTCTTGCCAAGAGAATGGCTTACCACCAATTTAATCATCTCCCACTGGAGATTCTTCGATGCTCATCTTCTACTTGGAGTAATATAGGGGGTGCTGTCAGGAGCTAAAAGTTCTTAGCTTTTTATATCCCAACTTCATGCTGCACCTTGTCTCCTTTTACCTTAACTTCTTAGACCTTCTGAAATCCTCAACAGTAAAAAAGATAAAAATATATACCAATTATAATGAAAAAAATCAATGAGTTAGTTATAAACAGAATTTGTGTTCTTGATCAAGAATTGTTCATAAATATACAGCAACAGGGTACTAACATTGCATGTAACCATTTGAAGGAGAATGGAAAGAGTGTATCCATGCAGTTATTAACAAATTTATTCAGTGATATGGAATCTTCATTCACCATTATCCAGCTGCTAAAATTCCCCAAAAGAGGGCCATTCTTTTCTTGATGACTTTTCATTTTGTTAGGACTTCAAACTGGGGACCTGATCTCCTAGTTCTCCCAGTATGTCTCAGTCTACCTGCCCCACCCCCAGAAGTCCTCTCCTATATAATCTGGACATTTTGTGCTTTCTTCTCTCTCCTGCTCTTTCCCTATCTCCTCTCTCTCTCTCTCTCTCTCTCTCTCTCTCTCTCTCTTTCTCTGTGCTCACATACGTTTTTCTATTCTCTCTCATATCCAATAAACCTGCCTTTCTATATCTTATTTGGGCCTGGATTTGATCATTTTGTCAGAGAACGTATCAATTAAAAAAACATCGGATGCTATGATTCAGGGTAATGTTGAGCCCCGCCCAGCCCAATGGCTATGGCCAAGCCACTGGACACGGACACATGGGGCCGTTCCTGCTCTCGTCTTTTTCTCTGCATTTTTGGACTCATCCTGCCTGATGTTCTAAAACCTCAGCTTGGGGTACCCCATGAAAACTTCAGCCACTACTGCCAAAGCCACTGCCATGGCTCACAACATGTGGCTGTTCACCATCTTGAGTGTTGGATAGAGGGGCAGAGTCCTGGTTTCACAGCCATCTTGAATAAGGGCGGTCACATGACCAGCAGCCATATTGGTTATAGGAAAGACATACCCCTCCACCTGTTTCCCTGTCTGCCTAGCCCTAGGTGGTCGGATCCCTTCTCCTCCTCTTCCTGGTTTTGGGGCCACCCCAACTGTCAAGGTCATGGGCCTAAAAAAATTCTCTCCCTGAGCTACTTAACTTTACCTCCTGACCCTAATACTTATCTATTCCAGCATATTCCAATCACTGCATTCCAAAGACTGCAAACTGCTCCAACTGCAGCCTTCATGTCCCTAGCCCCAGATGGTCATGAAGAACCTAGACAGCAGGAAAAATAGCCAGCTTTTCCCAGACTTGGCAGACATTCCAGCTTTTTGCCCCCCTCACACCTACCCTCACTTTCAATGTTAACAATGTCAGCAGGAAGCAGCCAGACAATTCTTCACCCCTTATTCATCTATTATTAACAAAAGGCTGGGATGTTAGGACTTCAGATTGGGGACCTGATCTCCAGGTTTTCCCAGCATGCGTAAGACTACCTTTTACAAGGAATGGCCTACCCCCAGAAGCGCTCTCCTATAAAATATGGACATCTTGGGCTCTCTTCTCTCTCTCCTTGTTTCTCTGTCTCTCTGTCTCCCCCCACTCCACCTGTGGGTATACATGGGTCTACGCTGTCTCTCTTTCCCTCTCATATATAATAAACCTGCATATATATATATATCAGTAAATCTATCTTGATTAACTATTAACTTCTCTTCTTGTTTTTTATCCATGCATCTGTGCATCTATCCATCTGTCATCCATCCATCTATCATCCATCCATCCATCCATCCATCATCTATCCATCCATCCAGTGAATGGACCATGGGTACTTTTTTTCTTAGTAGTAATTAGAACATCTATCTTCTTATTTAACATCAACTTCTTTAAGCCATGTTTTGCTTATATTAAAAAGCTTCAGTCAGCTCCATCTCACATTGTTTTTTAAGCTATGCACTTGCTGTTTGTGTGTTTCTTTTTAGCAATGATGATTTTTGACAGAATATCACTCATAAGAACCTGCTGTAGATTCAAGGCTGTAGATTGAGAGACCTGAGACTTCAGCTATTGGACTATAGCTTTGAAAATCCTAGAGAGGATAAAAAGACCCATTTCCATGGTATCCCCTGTTCCCCTCCATTTCACAAGCACCTTCCATAAAGACTGAAAATGGATATACTAGTCATTGTTAGGCTTTCATGCTATTTAATATTTCACTTTTTAAAATTCACAAAAGAACAATGTTTTCCTTAAACCCCTTGCCAGTTCATGCCAGGCCGGAGTAACCAGTGTGAAAGGCTCCCTTTTTCTTACTTTTGTGAATTTTTTTTACATGTACTCATATATATATATATATATATGTATATATATATATAAGTGTTTGCTATATTTTGTTTGTTTGTTTGGATTGTTTGTTGTCAGACATTGAATAGTGGTAAAACTAAACTGTACAGAAGTTTTAAATTTAAAAGTTCACCCCAATAGCTAAATATAGATTTATCTCATTCACTTTGACAGGTGGACACTGTTCTATTTTGCATGCATGTTTGTGTGTTCAGGCACATTCATAATTTATTCAAGAATTTCCCTCCAAACAAATATTGGATATTTTTGTTTTCTTTTATTTGTCCATGAAAATATAAGCCATTCTGTACTAAATATTCATCAGTAGTTGGTGTATTTTAAAAATTCTTTCTTGTCTGGCTTCAACATGAGAGTCTATTTGAAAGATGGCATTTAAAAGTAACTATTACATTATTTTATCCCTTATAAAAGTTGAATAATACGAAGTCTCTGTGACCTTATTAATAGAATATTGCATCAGGGATGGCATGACCTCAAATAATTTCAATTTTACAAATATGCCACCTTACTCTAAGGCACATTTCTACTAACTTCTAGTTATTACTTAGAAAACAACATTAACACTCTTAAAAGTGAAAAAAATATATTTTGGAGATGATAATAAATTATATGTCCAAATTTCTCAAATGAAGTTGGGATGTTAAGTAAAACAGGAATAAATATGATTATTTAAGAAGACAAATTGTTGGCCAGGCATGGTGGCACACACTTTTAGTTCCAGTACTTGGGAGGCAGAGGCAGGCAGATCTCTGCAAGTTCAAGGCCAGCCTGGTCTACAAAGAGAGTTCCAGGACAGCCAGGGGTATAACACAAAGAAACTTTGTCTCAAACAAACAAGCAAAGACAAGTTGACTAAAATTAAACTTAAATCATCTAAAATTATTCAGACTTCAAACATATGCTTTATTAAATTTTGCCTTATTCATGGTTGTGTTTTTGTTTTCCCCTGTACTTTCAGAGAGCCTGCTGTGTCCTGTAATCTCTACTCAGCTGTGGGGGGTGAAGACAACCCGGTTCCTTCATCGGAACTTGAATTCAGCAAATCAAACAAATGTTTGCTTTTCCCTTCTCCCATATTTGTAGGTGAACAGTCTGCCTTTAATGATCAAAGCCCACTGGGAAACAGATGAAATCCCCTCGTACCGAATAGTGAGCCTAGAAAGAATAATAGCTTTGTTAAAATAATTATGCCATGATCTGTTGCTGGGTTTCTGTTTAGACACAGCTTGGCTGACTGTAAAGCTCTTAAAAACAACAAAATATCAAACTTGGACTAGGGGAGATGGTCCAAGAATAAAAAAATATTTTTTTTCTAAAAATTACTGTTTTGTCTTGTTTAATTTACCTAACCTCTGCTGTAGTCTTCACTGGTAAGGATATTTTCAAAGAATTTGTACTATAGTTATAGCTAAAAAACAAATGTAAAATATTTGCTTGCTGTTCTTATGAACTCTTGTAATATAACTTATGCTTGTCAAAAAATAATCCAAAATAAACATATACATGTACTGAACTGAACTTCACTCGTTCCTGCTAAATAGCAGACAGTTTTAACAGTTTTAAGTGACCTCATGTTCTTATAACAAACCGAGTGACGTTTTTGGCAAAATTGTCAATATTTTATGTACAAGAAAGTTACTAACTCAGTTCACTTTCAGTAAACTTCAAAATTTAATCCCTGTTGTCTAGCTGAGCAGTGATATCAGCTTAGACTCTCTGTGTTAGAATTACCAGAAGTACCACAACTGCTGTGGGCACCTATAGCAGGCACTCTCAGAAGGATGTGAGGCTCCAAACCCTCAGAATCTGTTTTTTTGCTTTTGTAATAGGTCAAGTCAGAGGTTCCTGGTGTGTGGGCAGCTTCCTTAGGAGGGTGACTTCAGCACCTAAGTTCCTTCTCTATTTGTCCCTTTGCTAACCACTAAGATTCATTGCAACTAGAAGAAAGATAGCGACAGGTGTACACACACACACACACACACACACACACACACACACACACACACTCTTATACACAAACATGCACACACACAAACATGCACACTCACACAACTCCACACACATGCCCACATACACACACAGACAAGCACACTCACACTCCCTCATACACATGCACACACACAAAGACATGCACACTCACACATGTGCGCACACACACATAAGAGGCTTTGCCACAAAGTGACAAAGCCACTGATCTTTACTTGTTGAAAACGATTGTTTACTTCTATATCCAAATAAGAAGAGACAGAAAATCTTTTAAACATTCAATACACATTTATTTTATTTTGTCTATGAATATTTTCCTGCATGTATGTTAGTACACCATTTACATGCCTGGTACCCAAGGAGGTCAGGAGAGGGCATTGGATAAAACTGGAGTCACAGACGGTTGTGAGCTGCCATGTCAATGTTTGGAGTCCAATGCCCTCTCCTGATCTCCTTGGGTACACCATGTACATGCCTGGTACCCAAGGCATTGGATAAAACTGAGTCCTCTTAACCTCTGAGTCATGTCTCCAGCTCTAAGATAATAAATCTTGGTAAATAACCTTGAAGTCCACCCTATAATTTTGTTCTTAGTCTGCCAGGCAGTGTCAATACACTGTATGAAGAGATGTAAGATGTAAGAAAACAGAGTAGCAAATAGAGCCGACTTTCCAGGAATTGAGAATTTATGTTGGTAAAGCAGCAATTAATTTGTAAAGAAAACAGGACAAGTTGGTGACACTGAGAGCCACATCTGCTATAGGAATCCAGAGGAGGACTCAGTGATTGTGGGTAGAGTACGAGAACTTCAGCTGGATCTGTAAGGGAAGGAATTTTGATGCTGAGAGAAAAATCAAGAGATAGAGAGATAGAGAGGCAGACAGGCAGCTGCTTGGACCAGAGTCCTCCCTTTCAGCTGTTTCCTCATTTTGCCTTAGGGAAGGGTCTTATCTCACAGTAGATAGCTCTTCTGTGAGGAGCCATGGAAGGCACTGGGAGATTCCTCAGTTACACTTTGGTTAACATAAACAGTGAAACTAATGTCCATTCTTACAGACCTTAAGATGCTTTAATATTTAATATTTTTATAGCAGGCAAAACAGATTAGGAGTTGTGACTGGGCAAAACTAGGAATGTGGAGGGAATTTTATTTGCATAATTTTGCTTAATAATTTGTTTTTAAAACTAGACTAGTATACCTTTCACTATTCTTGATTTGGGTCATTGTGTCTGCAACAGAACCATATGATTTTGCTGTGGAAAGAAAGGCTTTTCCCTTTCTAAAATTGACTGCTTTGGCCCAGCATATAAAGTTTTCTGTGGTAGCATCTGCTTTCCTCCTTGGCTTATCTTAGGAGGTGAAAAAGCTACAAGGACTTTCAACTGTACAAATAGCATTAGTGTTTTGTTTGTTTTTTAATGGCCACTCAGAAATCTTGCATTTTTTAAGCAAATGACTGGGGGAAAGTTATAAAGTTATGAAGAAGTCCAGGGCTCCAATCAGGCTTTACTGTCCTATATCCCACCACAGAACAAGAAAGTCCAGGGAAAACACAGCTCAAACGTGCTATTAAGCAGGGGAAAGCAGAAGGACTGGTCAGAGAAGGAATGGAACCCTGAGTAATTTGGAGCCTCCCTCTGTCCTACCTGGGGACCTACAAACATAGTGGTGAGAGATCAGGCCAGTGGACGAAGGTCGACAGCTGTGCCTTTGATTTGGTTATTGTCCTGTTCTCTGGTAAACATGCTCACAAACTGGGTGCACTCTTGTCAGAAAATATCTACCATCAAAGCGGCAACTTCAATAAATTCAGCTTACTCTGGATAAGAGCTGACTCGGGGCAGGTGTTGAAGTCTGAGGAGAGTATTTATCTAAATAATACCAGGATGTGGACACGTTACAAGCCTGCATTTTGGATGTGAGGCAAGAAAAGCCCCCTCTAAAGTTCTTTGTCTTTCTTACAGTAAATGATTTCCCAAAGTGTCTTTCAAATTAATTGCTGCTCTTGGGAGGATAAGTTATTGTGAGTAGCTAGGACTTTGAACGTGGAAGGCTTTGGAGTGAGGGAATAAAGTACATATAAGTGTATAGAAATTCGGGTATTTGCTATAATAATAATAATAATAATAATAATAATAATAATAATAATAATAGCAGAGACAGTGTTGGCTCCTTTGGCACTTGGTTGCACCACTACTATGTGTGAGCCGAGGTAATGAACCCTTTTATACAGTGCTGCCAGAACAAAAGCTCCAGGCCTCATAGGGCATGTCTGTTCTATGAGAAAAGACAGGTAAAACTAGTAAGCAGAGGAAAAAAAAAATGTCATGACTAACAACTTGTGGTGAGTACAGTGAAAAGAGAGAATAGGGCCAGGGATGGAAACCAAGTGAGAAGGGCTAACTCAGAGAAGTGGCAAGTAAGCTCTCTGAAAAGTGACATTTAGATGGGTCCTTGAAGGCAAAAAAAAAAAAAAGATAAAATGGAGTTCACCATCTACACAGCCAGGGGAAGAAATCAACTCTGGAAAGGGGGTGTTATTAAGGATGGCAAACACAGTAAGGTGTGTAACCTGAAGCCCCGGACTGCAAGGACATCTTTGGTGACTAATTTTATGTGACTTATAAAGGCTACAGTGCCCAATTAATTTACACCCAAACTT
Source organism: Lophiomys imhausi (assembly GCA_907164525.1). Lineage (NCBI taxonomy): Eukaryota > Metazoa > Chordata > Mammalia > Rodentia > Muridae > Lophiomys > Lophiomys imhausi. The sequence continues at coordinate 3,898,499 of CAJQZJ010032856.1, forward strand.
GTTGTTGCTAGGAAGATGTTTCATTTATATGTTGCATGTTCATATTTGGCTGATTTGAAGTAATAGTGATTATGCAATCTCATCGATTCTGATATCATAAATTGAAAGACCTTAAGATCAAAACCAAGAGCCCCAGAAGCTTGACTATGGTCTCTTAGGCTCTTCGACTTGATTCTGAGATGCCCTTTCCCACCCAGAGATTTCTGACTCCAAAGCTGAAGACAAAATGGCTAGTTAAACTATTTACTAATATTTATATTACCTTTAATTGGTCAGCGGTATTAGTACTTAACCTGCCATTATAAATGAATACACACGGACACCAGATAGATTTTAATAAGCCTAGGTCTGAGTTGTGCAATCCTAGCCCATCTAAGCTAGCTCACAATTAGGGAAATATATTACCCAAATACATTAAATCCACAATTAGGGAAATATATTACCCAAATATAACCCCTTATATACAGTCATCCCTTTGGACTATTATTCTCCACACTAAGCTGATCTTTCAGGCCACATGGAAGGATCTTCTTTAATCTACCCCATGGCGTGTCCTCCGTATTTGCTCCTGGCTTCTCTCCAGCCTTCTTCTTCTCAAGATGTTTTCTCTCAAAAAGCCCGTGCACCTTAGCCCCACCTATCTCTGACTTTGCCCAGTCTCCAGGCCACAGCATTTATTTAACCAGTCAAAGTCAAAGTAAGTAACAGACAGCAAACAGGACTAATCAGCATTTAGAATGCTTAACACCACCCCCATCACAAAGCCCTCACAATTATACCAGGCAATGTCTCATATCAAATCCCTTTACATACAACTTATAACGATTTTGTTTATCTGGTTGAACTTTCGCTGGCCAATGGTTCTGCATGCCATGTATATAGTCGAGCATTATTTCTTTAATGTGAGTAGTAGAGAGGTCTGGGGAATCCTGAGAAATGGAATAACTGTGGGTGTATGGGACAGAAACATGAGTCTGTGCCTTCTCAGCAATGGGACAGAGCAATCTTTCTCTGCTTTGATAGCAGTGGCCATTTTATAGCACCCTACCCAATAGACATTACCTCAGTTGCAAGAAGAGAAGTTCGAAGAGCCTGAAGCCAGAGAGCATTTAAAATGTTCAAGGGACTAAAAAGAGGCCAGAGAGACTGAATGTAATTGGAAGAGCAGAATGAAGTAAAAGGAAGATGACAGGCTCTAGGTAGTGTACCGAGTGTAGTGTACCTACACATGGAATTTTATTTTAAAACTAAGTGAAGCCCTTCAAACAGATTAGTAGGCAACAAAGAATAGGCTGCTTGGGCTGTCTAGAAGCCAAATACAGGAGTATATGTGGTAGCTCGGAGAAAAGACAACAGCAGAGTATGATGTGACATCAGTAGAAATGGAGAGAAACTGATGATTTTAAGCCTGGAGATAATAAAGGGACTAATTTCCAGTAAAATGAAACAGGAAATACTCAGTTAAAGACACCTATTTCCACAGCGGGTGTTAAAGAGAACATTTATGTTGGCCATAGAGAGGCCTCAAGCTACAGAACTAAATGAATGTGTAGTGTGAGGAGTTGCCTCATTTGAGTTTGGGGCTGAGATGCCAGGCATTCTGTGCTTGTGGGACAAAAACATTCTGCCTCCTATTTGTATTTCCAGTGATTCGTTCCCACACCCAGTCTGTTTCCCTAACCCATTTCTTTCTTCCTTGCATGTAAAGAGGTTGTTTCCTCATGGTGATTTCCATGCTGTTGTGAAGGAGTGCACTGTGTATATCATTGCTGGGCTGTTTTACATGATGGGCTACTTAAACACTGAAGTGACTCCTGTACAGTTGCAGAGATGTTGGCCCAAATCCAGGAAATTTATTGTGTTTCTTTTAGATAGCATGTATCTTAATGTAAAATGTCATCCAGAAAAATGTGGGGCTGAAGTTTTAAATATTCCATGACTAATTAACAGAAACAATTAGACATGCATGTTTGAAACAGAGGCCAGCTTTTTGCAAGGAGGCCAGGAGGACAGTTTTTGAAAAGCCTTTGACTACTTTAGGTTCTATGCGACAATATGTTATAAATTACTTTGTTTCTTAAAAAAAATCTATGTTGGCATGCTGTTTTTCAATGCCATAGAATGAAAGCTTATTTGTAAATAAAGTTCTTGTAAAGGCAATCAATTTAAATAAAGTAAGATGAGTCTAATTCAATATGAAGTGTGTCTTTATAAAAAAGACTTCAGTGACTCCAGAGACATAGACATGGAGAGAAAATGACACAAAGACAGTGAGAAAGTGGCCACCTTGAAGTCAAAGGCATTCAGTCTTTATCAGCCTCAGAAGAAAACAACCCTTATGGTACCTTTGTCTTGGAATTTTGTTCTCCAGAATTTTGAGATAATCAATTTCTAGGTTGTGAGTCATCTACTTTGTAATACTTGGCTAGGGAAAGATACATACACACACACACACACACACACACACACACACACACACACCTTACTGAACTTATTTAGTGTTGTTTGTATGTACATATGTGTGTTCAGGGATGTCCATTTGGGATTGGATAGCCTATTTTAAAATCATACTGTGCACAGTAAAGTTGACATTTCAACTCTGTATCCTGAAAATTCTCAAATTTGGGCTTAGCAATCTGATTTTCTTTAGTCAAACAAATCCAGTTTTGACTTTGAAGAGAAATGAATCCCTGTGTTGTACTTTGCATAAGTTGAAATGAACCTGGAGAAATAGCTCACTCTTACAAACATTGTATGCCTTGTTGCCTTTGCCTATACTGTTAATGTGTAGGTTGTATATATGAATCAGATAAACATAAATCTTACTAATTGGTTTGTGAAATGTGCTTCTTTTAGTGTAAAATTGTGTGATAATAAGATCATTTAACACAACTCTAGACTTTCTGTTGTGCCACACATACAGATTTTGGTAGCAGTACTGAATTGTCTTGGAAGCTATTACTCCTCAAAATGTAGTTGGTAACGTGACCTCTTTTTGTTCTTTCTTGTGTTATTCCTCAGCCCAGCATAATGCAGTGGCCAAGAGTTCATCCTTTATGCACCCAGACTCCCTCATTTGTTAGCCATGTGATCCTATGAAAATTCTTTATCCTCCTGGTGCCTCAGCCTCCTCGTGGAATGGTTATGAAGCAAAATAAACAAATGCAAAGTGATTGGAACAATGTCCCATGTACAAACACCCAGTAAATACTACCTGTCATTGTGGCTGTAGGTGAGCATTATTCTAAGGTATTCAAGATGCTCATGGGTGGTATAAATAGGAGAAGCATTTACAAATGAGGAAGCTGAAACCACAGAGCTTACAAACAAGAGAGCATGGAATTCTGAATCTAACCTGAGCATTTCGGGAGCCACAGCACTTAGCAACGCAGTAGGACAGACTCCTCACAGAAAGCCTCAATGAGAATCAGTGCATTCTTTATTTAACTTTTTTTGTTTTTGAGACTTCTATTCACGAGTACAACATCATTTCCACTCTTCTTTTTCTATCCATCTCCTGCCACGCACGCACGCATGCACGCAAGCACGCACGCACGCACGCGCTCGCACACACACACACCACTACTGAGTTTACTTAGTGTTGCCTCCATTTGGGGTTGGATAGCCTACTTGAAAATCTTACCTGTGCACAACAGCAGTCCAAAAAAACGTTCTTTTTGAATCCTTTCAAGAGCACTTGAAATGTATACGTTAACGTCGAGATAAGTAACACTGAAGTGTTTATGCCTGTGGTTTTCTTTACATAGCCCGTGCCCATCTCTTTCTAGGCTTATTATTGAATGTCATACACAAGTGATGCTCAGGGTCCTGTCTTTCCTTTTTTTGCTTACCCTTCTGTAATTTTTATGGCATTAAGTGGGAAGGAAGGGGAAGTCTTAAGTACAAAGGCACTACATACTTGTATTTTTAACATGTGACTTTTGGGTTGTTAAGTCTTCTCCAGATGATGTCTCAGCACACGTGTTTCCTCTGCGTAACAGCTGTGTGGACACTGACTGAGCGTGAGTAGACCTTGCAGCCACTGTGCCTCTTTCAAACTCACGAGGACCCACGCCTACTAAGCTTTTGATTGCCTGGCTCTTCCATTCATTATATTTTCCCAGTTCTTCCCTCCCTTGGCTCCACCAACACAACCGCTGTGGTTCGCGGCTCCCACTTTTCTCCACCATGCTCCCCATTTCTGTTTGTTTGAGAGAAAGCACCTACTTCCTCTCCAACTCACGTCCCAGATCCTTCCCTGTATTATCGTTCTCTTCCTTCTCTGCTGTCCCAAAGAGCGTGATCCACACACCTGCCTACGGCGAGACTTCCTTCCCTTCGTGTGCTAGGTCCCTTCATCTCTCACCTACTCACGGGGACTCTCCAGCCGCAGTTGCTCGTCCTTGACTTGCCTGATCAGTGTTCTCTCTACCTGATCATTCTCATCTGTGCGGAGCACGCTCTGACAGCCCCTACACTAAAACTAACAGATGTCTCTAACTCCATGCATCCCTTCCAGTAATATACCGCCTTTTGAACAAACAACTGTATGTTTGTATTGCTTCAAGTTCTGTATTGGGAACGTACAGATTTGATGTCACTTACTATTGCGGTTGTCGCCTTTTCTGACGTTTGTATCACGTCTCTCTTTCTCTTTAGTGAAAGCCTCTTTAATTTGGCTCTTGTGTCTTTTTAACATGATGCTATTAATCTTTTTTAGTTTGCTAAAAAAAAAAAAAAAAAAAACCCTTGGTCCTTCTCTCTGAGATATGGAATGAGACTTTTCTCTGTGAAACCAGGCTCCATCATGGGAAATTGTATTTTAAGACCACACAGGGAATTGCAATGAGTGCTTCATAGCTTATCAGCTTCTTGACAAAACTGGAAAATGTGGAGTAATTTTTTTTTAAAGAGAAAAACACATTCTGAATTTATATTACTAATTTCAATTTAAATGTAAAGTTAAAGCTTTTCATTTAGTTTCTTTCATTTTTCATTTCTATCACTTTCCTCTAAAAGCCTTGATTGACATAATAATATTGAAATAATTATTTTCTTTGCTCTAGCATGTATAAAATATTTTAAAAATAAAAATGTAAATATGAATACCTCTCCTTGACACTATACTGATGGGTACACTCTAAATTTAATTTGCCACAGTTTTGGCCCATGTGGACTTACTGTAATGAGAATGCACTATTGACACTCAGTAAAGAGATCTATTTAAAAATCCTCCTTTTTCCATGTGGAGACTTGGTGGCCTGTAGTAGAATCTTTCTTCTTATTCATTTAAAAAGAGCTGTCATCTAAGTAAATATCTTATTAATTCTATTCCTTTTATTTTATCTTTATTTCATAATTTAAAATAATCAACTTTTCAAAATTACTATTGTCCAATGAAGTCTGTGTAGGTAAACCCTACTCTGTCTTGTCTCTGTCTTCTATATTTTCTTCTACACACTGCTGTTTTACAGCTTTTCTTTCTCATCATTATTCTTTTTTAAAAAGTGCACATAGAGGTGGGGAGATGGTTGAGTAGATAAGAGAATTTGCTGTGCAAGCATGTGGACCCCCGCTGATGCCCAGCACCCATGTATAATTCTGGGCATGCTTTATATGTGCCTGTATCCCCAGCCATTGTGGTCATGGTGAGAGGGGGTGAAGATAAGAGTCTCCTTGGAACTTGCTGGCCAGTCAGCCTAGCTGAAAAATGATAAAGTTCAGGTTCAATTAGAGAGCTTGCCTCAAGGGCATAAGGACAGTAACAGGCATCTTTGCCTGTCACAGGCATCTTTGAGCTACTTTTGAATTCACTTTTGATTACTCTTTGTCTTATGTGTCTCTGAGGGAATTGTTGATTTTTTTTTTTTTTAATGTTATCCCACACTTGACTTTTTTGGATGCTATTTCTATCCTGGGTTTTTGAAAGTCCTCCTCACCATCCTCCCGTCCTCCACTTGTGTTGAGCTAATAATTTATTCTGAAGCAGTCACCAGAGCAGTGTTTTAGAAATGTGTCCAGTGGCAGTACACCTCTGTTCAGTGCGTTACTAACAGCACCCATTTTATTTAAAACAAAAGCTAAAATTCTCATGGTGTCACATGACCTTCTAGGAGACTCCCTTGAACTTCCCTGGGGTCCCCACCTCCCTGAGCCACTTTCAGTCTGACTGACTACAGTGAGCTCATTCACATATTTATTGGATGGGAGACTAAAGTCACCAAGGGTCTGAAGCCACAGTCTCAGCTAAGGCACTTGGGAATAACTTGCCAAAGTCTTACCACTGGAGAATGAAATGAGACTTTACTCAGGGACATCAGATTCTTAAGATTCCCACTTCCTCCTACTGGCTATCCTGCCTCTCTCAAGGAAATTTTTGTCTTTTTGGTTAGATGTTGGCTAAGGTATAAGGTAAATCACTGGGGGATCTGAATTCCAGATTTTAGTTTGGCAAATATAGGATTGTGAAGTCACAGGAAAGGGATTTAAGAATTTTGATTTTCATTGAGCATTTTAATAATCTGAAGATAAGAACAAGTTCTGTAATCTCTTAAATTTTCCCAGGAACACATCTCTGACCCAATGGGGCACAGTACTAAGGTGTGTATGTGATACAATGCAAGTCAGTGTCAGGCAGTACTGAACAGTGACCTCAGGTTATGTTTGTTTCTTTTGGTTTCAGCCCTTTGGACAAGAGACACTAATTTAACACAGAAATTTCCTTGTCTTTTTTTTTTTTTTGAAGCAAGAGATACAATTAAGATACAACTTTTCTCTCTCAAAAGCAAGACTGAGTTTTGGAATGCTGGCTTCAACAAAAGTGTCTATGTTTAACTAAGTCTGCAAATTATGTATTGTGAGCTGTCCAAGTGAGACTTGAAAAAAAGGCAAAAGTTTGGCGTGCAAGAACAATTCAATAATTATAACTTCACTTTTCTGAGAATATTGCAAAAGGTTAGAAAAAAATCCCTGTTGGATATACACATCCCAACAACACATTAGTTGTTATTAACAGTTACATCCTTCCTTTGCCTACAGATCTCCACTCTGCTCATTAAAACAAAGAGTTGCTCACAGAGGAATCTCAAGACCGACATGCCAGTTCCTGCCACAGTTGGAGAGTGGCATTTGAAATTGGAAGATATTATGTGGGTTATGAAGGAAATAAATCTCATTTGTACTCTCCCCAGCCCTTTAATTAGAAAAGAAATGAAAAGAAAAAAGTACAGTGAACTGACCTAGGCCCTATGAACTGCTCATTGGCAGGCAATAGTCATGATTCTCAGAGCCATTGCAAATGCCCAGGGCTCAGGTACAAAGTCAGCTCCAACATTTGACATATGACACATCAAAAGGTCTTGGTGCAATTGCTACTTTCCACTTTCAAAACGGTTCTAGTTTGCTATTTCCTGATTCCAAGAGCCCCTGGAGGAGGCATTTCTCATCTTATTTCTTGCAGCGACTTTTGAAAATTTATCCATAGGGCACCATCAGCTCTAGAATGATTCCTGGAGAAATGTCTTCTCAGATATACCAAAATGACTTAAGGATTAGAAAGATTCATACCACCTAAAATAGGCCTTGAGTTTCTGTCTACATGCTGATTTTATCTTGGTGATACAAAGAATATGGACTCTAAGGCACCAGTAAGACTGTTTAGAAGACCATTGCTCAGTTCCTTTTTATTTCTAGGATCTTAGTGCCAACTTGAGGGTGCACAAGGATTGACTGGACACCCATCTGAAAAGTTCAGCTAATAAAGAAGAAGCCTCTCTCCATCTGCAGGCATCAAAAACCATTGGCTCCTAAATTAGGAATGGGGAGCCCCTGGCTTATCTATGCTGGAATGTTGACTAGCTTGATCCTGTGAGATTTGATGGAGACAGCCACAGCTGATATGCATACATGAATTCAACAGGTGTGTCATGTCCTTATCACCAACTAAGAGACCCTACTGAGCTCTGCCTGGGACCTTGAATTCTTACCTAGAACCTGCTAATACTCTTTATGTAGTGACTGAGGTTGGCTGTAGGGGTCATATCATTTGGCTCCTCTCTTTCAAGAGCCTTTGTTCTTCACTGGCTGATGGTTAATGCGTGAACATTGTTATTTTAATCATGTGTCCAGTTTTAAAAACTATGGTGGTAATAAATCCAATCTTCCTTCTTTCTTTTTTCTTCTTTCTTTCTTTCTTTCTTTCTTTCTTTCTTTCTTTCTTTCTTTTTTCCTTTCTTTCTTTCCTTCTTTCTTTCTTCCCTTCTTTCTTTCTTCTTTTTTTTAACCAGAAATAAAAATGAACCCTGATAACCAAATGTTGCTTGTCTCTTAGCAACTTGATTTCTGATTAACTTAGAAAATAACTATGATAGACTACCCTAGTACTTAACAAAATGACATGCTTGAATGACTATTAGTTTGCATTTCTTTATGACAGTTGCTAACAAAAGGCCAAAACTTTACATTTCATTTTTAAGCATTACCTAGGTATAATACCTTAGAATTAGCCTTAATTTTGTATCAATATACAAAGATCAATACCAATGTAGCTAAATATAATCTTAATTTTGTATTAATATACAAAGATATAAGAGCATATTCAATAATCTGTCCTTTTTCTTTATCATTCCCATATTATGTCTATATCCCATTTTTTTCACAAGTCGTTTCACCCCTACATAGGAGAGAAAGAAGGTTACAGAAAAGAAAAAGAGAGAAGTCCCTGGGTCTAACCTCCAAAACCTATTTAACAAGACCATTTAACAGCTTGTAACCTCTCCCCCTAAATAACAACAAGTATCTATAACCCATCAAATGACCAAAGGGGGGAAAAGTCACCCACTCTGCCTTCTGGGGATGGGATATCACTCTCTTTTTTTTTTTCTTTATTTTTTATTTCTTCAAGTTACATCTCAATCGCAGAGTCCCCTCCCTATTCCCCCCTCAATTCCCACCCTCCCACCCTCAAACCCCCATCCTCTTCCCTTTTTTTTTCTTTTAAGTTTAAGGTATATCTTATTTCCCCCTACAGTTTCCCCTTTCAGTCCAACAAATGGCTCTTTCTCTTATAATAATAAATACAATACAAAACAACAGAGGTAATTAGGCCACAATTATGAGGGTTATATGGCTTAGCGTACATTCCCAATGTCCAGTCCATATGTATTTGGTACCTGACTTTAACATTCTACTATCTAACCATCTCCATGAGTTTAAAGGTCTATATCTGACTCAACATTCATACTAACTTGCAACACAATTTTAAAAGCATCTTCTTAGGTCTATAACATTCTCTTGACTCCTAAACAACTCAAAATTTAGTTATGAGACTCTAGCTATCTGTTCTTCAACCACCTCAGAGACCTGACAGGGATAAATATATCTGATTTTATAGGAAGTACAGGGCCTGCAGCTTCCAAAACTAAGAAATGACATACCAGTGGCTGCTTGGACAGTTCCCATTTTCTCTCCATATATTACAGCATTGATCTTCAGTCGTTTGGCCCCGCTTCTCTCACAGACATTGATTGTAGAGCAGGGCTTATGAAGGGCTTACCTACCCTGTCTTGGCAGAGCTAGGCTGTTGACTTACCTGCTTCCAGGTTTTGTCCTTTTTGAACAGCATTCTGTCTACAGTTGGAGCAAGGGGCTTTTCCTACTAAGAGATAGGCTTGCGACTAATTCACTCATCTCCCACTGGAGATTCTTCGATGCTCATCTTCTACTTGGGGTAGAATGAGGGTGCTGTCAGGAGTTGATATGTCTCGATATAAAAAAATCTAAAGTTACGAAAACATCTTTGAATGCCATATTCTTCAGATCTCTTGAGGTTTTTGAAGAGGCCCTATCTATCTCTAATAGTAGGATAAGCAGATGTTGCTTGTCTCTTAGCAGCTTTATTTCTGATTAGCTTAGAAAATAGCTATAATAGGCTGTCATATTACCTAACAAAACTACTAATTGTCATAAACTGTTTAGGATAATTATGAAATGCAAACTAATAGGGATATCACTCTCTTAAAATGACTTCCTGCTTATTTGGGACGTAGTAAACCTGTTTGGGGCCCAAATAAGAATGGAAAAATAGTGAAGCACATTAATAGAATCATTTGATGTTCAGTCCTTTTGTGCTCAGCTATTTAAATGTCCTAAGAAGTTTGTAGACAGAAGCTGAACTTCAGGGCTTTACTGAAGTTCTGGGTGGAACAGTCTGTGGGACTGAACAATCTTAGTGATTTTGAGTTGTTGTGGTTGTAGATTATTGTGGAAACAGCTTTTGAGGAAGTATGGGAGGCTGGATCATCTGGGATCCTTTATTATTTGGTGTCTGAAATGTTTTCTTCTGAGGTTTCAGTTGTTTAGTTGTCTCTGGACTCCTCAGATGGATGCTTTTAATCTCCTGGAAAGATAAAACGGAGCCCTGCCCTAAGCCTAACTGTGGGACACTATGGTTTTTGTTTTGGGCAGGTAATATTTTTCCTGGAGCAAATTGGGTTTATTGACAATATAAAAAGGATTATCATTCAATTGAGATTTAAAAAGGAATTATTTTGATATTTTGGAACTAAACATACCTTTAAGTATATATATTTTGAGATCTCAAAGGACAATTCACTTTGAACTTCAGCATGCCTTTTGTGAGTAGTTTTTAAACTTAAATCCTTCCAAATGCTATGTGCCTGTCTCTGCATTCTAAGTATTGGCATCAAAGACTTGTGTCTCCCAACTGTTGGGATTAAAGATCTGTACCACCACCCCTGGATCTAAGTTTTTCTCTATTTGGAGCTTGCTTTGTCAGCCTGGCCTTGAACCCACAGATCGTCAGGTTTCTGTCTCCAGTGTGTTGGGATTAAGGGTGTATCCTCTTAAGTGATGGGATTAAGGGTGTGCACCATCACTACCCTGTTCTTTATAATTCTAGAAAGGGTGTGCATCATCACCACCCTGTTCTTTGTAACTCTAGAATTTACAAGACAACTAACTCTATAGTGATTCTTCTGTCTCTGCTGGAGTTAAAGGCATGGGCTAACACCACCCTTCTCAAATATTTTACCTTAGCTCCAAATTATTTCAACTCTTAGAGGTTTAGAAAACCAGGTTGAACTGTAGAACCCTTTATTTATTTACAGCATTTTAAACCTCTTAACTGCCTTTTTAATGCCAAACAATATTTGGTTATCCAAATATATGGAGTTAGATAGGTGGTCTTCAAAAACCTCAAAAGATCTGTAGAATATGGCATTCAAAGATGTTTTCTTAAGATTTTTTTGATATCGAAACTTGTCAGGTCTTGACAGCACTCCCTATTCTACTCCAAGTTGATGATGAGCATCAAAGAATCTCCAATTGGAGATGGTTGCATTAGTGGCAAGCCTGTCACTTGGCAAGAAAAATCCCTTGCTTCAACTGTAGGCAGCATGCTGTTCAAAAAAGACATAACTTGGAAGAAGGTAAGTCGATACAGCCTAGCTCTCCCAAGACAGAGTAGGCAAGTCCTTCATAATTCCTTCTTTACAATTAATGTCTGTCAGAGAAATGGGGCCAATACGCTAAAGATTGATGCTGTAATGTATGGAGAGAAATTGGGAACTGTCCAGGCAGCCACTGGTATGTCATTTCTTAGTTTTGGAAGCTGCTGGCCCTGCAATTCCTGTATTATCAGATATATTTATCCCTCTCAGGTCTCTGATCTGGTTAAAGACTCAATAGTTATAGTCTCATAGTTAAATTTTGAGTTGTTTAGGAATTAATAGGGTGTTCTGGATCTAAGAAGTTTTTTTTTTTTTTTGGTTTTTCTAGACAGGGTTTCTCTGTGTAGCTCTGGCTGTCCTGGACTCACTTTGTAGACCAGGCTGGCCTCGAACTCACAGAGATCTGTCTGCCTCTGCCTCCCAAGTGCTGGGATTAAAGGCGTGTGCCACCACGCCCAGCCTAAGAAGATGTTTTTAAGATGATGATGTAAGTTAGGATGGAAACTTAGTTGGATATAGAACTTTAAACCCATGGAGATGGATGCATAATAGAATGCTAAAGTCAGTTGCCAAATACGTATGGACTGGACATTGGGAATGTACGCTAAGCCTTATAATTTTCATAATTATGGCCTAATTATTTTTGTTGTTTTGTATTGTATTTGTTGTTATAAGAGAAAGAGCCATTTGTTGGACTGAAAGGGGGACCTGTTGTGGGGGGGGGGGGGTGAAGATATACTTTAAACTTAAAAAATAAGGAAGAGGATGGGCAGGTGAAGGGAAGAGGGTGTGAGAGTGGGACTGGAGTGGGGAGTAGAGAGGGGATTGTGATTGAGATGTAACTTGAAGAAATAAAAATATTTAAAGAAAAAAAGAATATAGCAAAACACAGAAAAAAAAAAAGATCCCCAGTACTTTGTACCAAGAACTACTGCTGTCCTTTGATTTAGTTACATACAACTTGTTTAGTCAGAGATTGGCTTATGATGCCAAGGTGGTAGCTGCTAACCTTGTCAAAGGACAATGATTACAATGACCAGTGTTTCCAATCTCTCTCTTGAAGATAATGAGTATAAAACTTCCATACAGAAAGGTGGTAGCAGGAAGAGCAACAGCTGAGGCACACATGTACCTACTGGCAAACAAGCACACAGAGACAAAGGGACAGAAATCCCATGCCAGTAGAAGTCATGGATAAGAAAGAACCTTGGACTAAAGAAAAGGGGTACAAGGAGGTCGTGATGAGATGCTTAGTAGAGGCAGGAAGAGAAATTAAAACTAAAAGACTTATGAGAAGGCTGAAGCCAGTGTCCACAGTCTACTGTGTTTCAAACGATAGTTCCTTCCCTAAACCTTGCCTATGCATGACAGTCCCCAGTGCTTCCTTGTTTCTGACTGAATCTTTCTGTATGATCTCACCACAGTTTCTGATAACATAAGAGCCACCTGCTAGATACTGGAGACTAGTAGGTCAAAATAAGAATCCAGGTGCTAGGGATAGACCCATACTCTGTGTTTGCTATAAAATCACACAGTAGCCCCGCCCTGCACAACTTTTAATCCCAGCACTCGGGAGGCAGAGGCAGGCAGATCTCTATGAGTCCAACTTGGTCTACAAAGCAAGTCCAGGACAGCCAGGGCTTCATAGGGAAATCGTGCCTCGAAAACAAACAAATTTTTTATTATAAACCACAGGGCTAATTACATAGGAAGGGAAAAAGAGGAAGAAGGAATGAAATTGAAGAAGAGATGAGGAAAACACTTTTCATAACACATTACAGGAAATGATGGTTCAAGGGCATCTGTACTTCAGATGACAGGACCATGCTTCTCCCAATTCCTCCCTCTCTGTCAGACATCCCCTTATAAACTCTCACAGCACTCTGTATTTTTCCTTTATGCAGCCACCTCAGCCTGTAATTATATTTTGTTTGTGAATATGTAATTAATATGTTTCTCCTTAGCTTGATTATAAACAGTAATGGACACAGAATTCATAAACATTTATTGAACTAATGAATGGCTGTCTTAGAGCCATGGGAAAATAGAATTGATGTGAAAGAAACTTCATTTTTCTATTTCAATTTTATATGGATGCAAGTGTGCCACAATATGGCTTTTTCCTTTCACCTTGAATTCTGGGGATAGAACTCGAGTCACCAGGTGGCCTTTTAGCAACTAAGTCATCCTGTTGGCCCCATCCCAAAGTCTCTTAAAGATGGATTTGGTTATCTGAACAAGTGTGAGTGGGTCTGATTATTTTCATGCATTGCTTAATAATGTTTCCCACACGTTGCTGTCAGAATTTTCTCTCTCTGAATGGTTTACACTAATTATATTGATTTCTCCAGGGAACATTAGAGAAATTCAGAGGTATCCAATTCTTGACCATGGGTCTGAGAACATGCATATGCTTATCTTGAGTGACATGTCAACACAATGAGCTCTTCTGGTGTATATGCTGTCCACAGGCTGTGGGTAGAATACATTTGTTTAGATCAGTGGTTCTCAACCTTCCTAATGCTGTGCCCCTTTAATGCAGTTCCTGTTGTTGTGCTGACCCTCAACTATAAAATTGTTTTCATTGCTTCTGCATAACTAATTTTGAAAGCAGTATGAACAAAAATGTAAATATTTGTGTTTTCTGGTGGTCTTAGGCAACCCTTGTGAAAGGGTCAATTGATCCCCACAAAGGGGCCTCAATGCACAGGTTGAGGAATGCTGGGATAGAAGATGACCCTGGATACCATCTCCAAAAAACACCTGGAGAGTTAGCTGCTATTTTCCCATGTGCTAGTCACCTGAACATGGCTGTGGTTGATGACACAGGAAGGTATCTGATGCTACCCTGAGTTTCTTTAGAGATAGCTTTCTAATGTGCTCTTTCTCCTTCTCTTTTAGGGGAAAATAATCCACCTTCCTTTACAAAAGGATACACTGTCACAGCTACTAAGAAAATATGGTCTCAAAGTTCTGGAATAATTGAGCGTTGTATCACCCTGTTGAGTAAGGTTACAGATTTCATGACAATAGCCTTATTAGGCTGATTACATACAAGTAAATATGAGTAATAGAAGCATGAGTGAGTGCACATCCATAAAATATGTTTTCAAAGGGAGTCCTGATGAAAATCTGATATTTGAAGACTATGTCTCCCCACCACCTATCAAATAGGGAAGATGTAGACAATCCACTGTGTCCAAAATGTCTTTAGCTATTTCATGGAACCCAAGTGTAAAATTATATACCACTTTCTGCCTTTGGGAATGGAAGGCAGATTCAATGTGGCTTACTCTTAGCATAGAAATGACTAAGCATCTATGCATTTTTTTAACACAATGGCAGAAATTGCATTCTAGGTCACAGCTGAGAGATATCAGCTTCTCACATTTGTCACTTAAATTTATTCACTTTTCATGCTGCAGAGTCTTCTGTTGAAGAAAGTATCATATTAAAAAAAATTCTTCATACAACAACCAGGTAGTCAACAATAGCTCTGCGTGTGGGCACACTACATGCTAATCATCCCATGGGTACAATAGGACAAGCTTCCTGATCCCTCAAAGTTCATAGCCCTACTCTGGAAATGAAGCATAGGCCTCACAGGTATAATCCATGCCTGAATTATAAAATAGACATGGGTGCAAAATGAGCAGTTTAAAAATTCAAAGGAAGACAAAAATCACTTCTAGCCAATGGTACAATACTTTGCCTAGACAACACGACTCTAGTTGGAATAAATGGAGTTTAACTTTGTAAAGATACTTCATTAGTTAGGAGTTGAAGTTAGCAGAAAACAAATAAATTAGGTTTAAAGGAGATAGGAATCATTATTGTTGTTATCACCATTATACTTATTTCTTCTCACAGCTTGAGTGCTGTGTAGAGATTCTGAGATAGGGCCAGGAGCACAAGCATGGGACAAGGTTGCTGGTTCTTCGACCATCTTTGGCAATTCGCTTGCTAAATGTTCAGTCCCGGGTTCAACCCTTGACACCATAAGAAGAAACAGGAGGGAAAGAAGGAGAAAGAGGAGGAAGAGGGAGGAGAGGAAGGAGAGAAGACCGCAGAGTCCTATAAATTATTTTCAAGGTACATCTCTCCAGCAGAATGAAGTCTGAGAAGAAAGGTGTATTTGTTGTTCATGTCCTTATTCATGTATACTGCTTAGTATGAGTGAGAGTTCTGAAGGTGCTGATGCAAACCAAGATATGTGATTGCTAGTTGTACAAATCATAATCCTAGAGTTCAGTTTCAAACATTGCTGATGAACAAATTTTATCCATTCAATATATGTCTTTTCCAAGAGAAAATACAGAAGGCAAATGGAAAAATAAATGAATACAGTTATACATGAATGACATATTTCAATTTTTTTTCAATTTTGATCATAACAAATTCATTGTCCATAATCCCACAAGGGCATCATTTTGATTCTGAAATTGTTATGCTTTAAGGTGAGACCTATTGTTATTTCAAATTAAATTGGTGTTATTAAAGAACAGGAAAAAAAATAGTCAAATAATGGAAAAATACAACCAACCAGCTTTGCCTTCTAATCCGCTTTGCTATAAATTGCAAACTACATCCAAAGTGATGCTGCTGGAAGCAATTCAGTGCTGCATTTGAAGGAAAAAAATCATTTTGATATTATTTTAAAACTTGAAATTTGACGCATTTTGTGACACAGGACAAAAAGGAAGAACTCTGTTGCCTTAAGTAGCCAATTTGGATTTTCTATTCCCTTGTAACCGATTTTCCAGGCTCCTACTTATCACCTCATTTAACTTATAAGGAAAGATGGGGCACACAGATAACTCTGCCATGGCAAATAACTCCCGGTTTCTACAGCTAGAACACTTTCTGATCCCAGCAGGAAGCAAATGTCTGTAGCTGGGCCATTAAGGAAGACGAGTGATTGCTTAATATATTTTAATGGATCGCTGGTTAGCAACCTCACATACAAGGCTTTCTAAACCAAAACTTGGGAAGAAGGAGCACAGCAGCCTTAGGCCATGGCAAATGAGGTCCTTACCGAATGCTTTCATTTGGAAGCTTTTGATAAGGTTTGAGAAGTTGCCCCAGCAACAGATGATGTCACCTGATGCTTAGGAGAGTATTGGGGTAGTGTTAAGCATTCTAAATGTTAATTAATTGGTCCTGCTTGCTGTCTGTTACTTACATTGACTCTGATTGGTTAAATAAAATGCCGAGGCCTGAGACTGGACAAAGCCAGAGAAAGGTGGGACTTCCTGGGATTAGAGCAGGAAGCCTGCACTTTAGAAAGAGGATTAATACATTCCAGCCAGCAGCAGGAAGAAGAAAGCATTCCAGCCAGCAGCAGGAGGAAGGAGGCACACACCATGGGATAGAAAAAGGAACCTCATTCCACATGGCCAGGAACATCGGCATATCGTGGAGAATGGCAGTCCAAGGGGATGTATGTATATATGGGGTCATATTTGGGCAATAGAATTAAGAGCTAGCTTAGATGGGCTAGGAATGCATAACTCAGGCCAAGGCTTGTTAAAATCCATCTTGTGTCTGTGTGTACTCATTTATAATGTCTGCTTAAAGATTAACAGCTGCCGAACCAATTAACAATAATTTAAATAGTGGTTAAATACTTTAATTAGCCATATTTCTTTTAACAAATGGTGCCCAACTATGGCAATTAGAATCCATGCTTACAGCCTGAGAAGGCCTGGGTGAAAGCCAGTTTCCTAGCCAAAATGTGGGGAACTGAACCCAAATGCATTTCAAAAGTGTGGCTAACTTAACAAAAGCTGTTGCCTTGCAGCAAAGGTGGAAAACTTAGCTCTTCTTACATACTAAAAAGCTGGAAGCCTTGTAGACAGAATTTGAGAGAGGAATTAACCTCCTAGATTAAAAATGGAGGAATTCATAATGCCTCAATACTTTGGGATTCCAATTGAGTTTGTTCCTCTTAGCATGCAAATGATTTTTACCCTGACAATTGTGGTTTTGTGTATTTTTTTTGAGAAAGTTCAGACTAGGAGAATCTTAAAGGAAAGAATTTACAGATGGAATGCTAAATTGTCAACAATGATAATGAAGGAAAGAGGGAGGCCTTTCCTGATAAATAAGGTAAAATTGATGGCAGCTGGAGCTAAGAGCTCCCTGGCTATGAGGTGCTTCTCAGGACTTTCTGGGAAGGGTCCACCAATGAAATACAGTCAGAATTGGATTTCAAGTAATAATGAAAAAAGCTTTAATCGCAGCATGGGACGGCATGGTTAGATATGCCAAGGCTTTTAGAATGTTGTTTCTTTGCTTGATTTTTGTTTAGATGTCTTTGATTTTCCTATATCGGGAGGTAGAAAGGATATTTTTCTGGTTTGGCATTGCTAAAACATAAGAGATTTTTGAAGATTTTGGCAGATTTCAAATTGTCACTACAGTTCAAAGTTGCTCTCAAGGTTACAGAGTTACTTAAATCTGGGATTTAAGTGAAATATTTGAGCAGGGTGGTACTGGCACACACCCTTAATCCTTTAATCCCATCATACTAGAGGAAGAAACAGGCAGATCTCTGGATTCTAGACCAGCCTGGTTTAAACAATGAAGGCAGGGTGGGAACTCTGCTGATAATATAAGGCTGCTTGCTAAAGACAGTCTAGAATTAAAAAATGACCCATTTTTTCCTTGATGTTAAGTTTAATAATGTCCTTGCTGATCTAATGAATAAATGCACATAATCTTAAATGTACGTAAAGAGAAAAGGGTCACAAGCCAGTCTCATTAGTTGTGGGGCTCCCACTGGAGAACCGGTTTCAAGAGACATTTTGCCCTGAAGGAGATATGTTAATCTCTGGGAGTGAAGGTGCACACCTTTAATCCCAGAATTTTGGAGGCAGAAGCAGGCTAATCTCTGTGAGTTCAAGGCTAGCCTGGTACAAAGTGAGTCCAGGACAAGGATACACAGAGAAATCCTGTCTCAGAAAAAAAAGGAGAGAGAGAGAGAGAGAAAGAGATATATTCTGTTAATCTTATAAGGACCCAGAGTCAGGCTAGGGAAGAACATGCAAACAGCATGCCTCTCATAGCCAACAGTTAAGAAAAGCTAACCTAAAATAGCACATCATGCTATTTTACACCAATCTCCTTAAAAATGGAGTTTCCATGGGAGAATTGGAACTCAAACTAATACAAAATGGTTTAATTAATGCTATTGTTTAATGAGGGTAATTCAATTATTTAAATTCATACCTTGATCTCAAAATTTGGGAGACAAGGTTAAAAACAGTTTCCTTGTGTGTTCAAGGCCAGTCTAACCTACAGAGCTCTACAGAGCAAATAAAGACAGCCCAAGCTACAAAGAGAAGCCCTGTCTCAATAAGGATAGATATATCCACATAGAAATTAAATCTCCAAAGACAGGAGAAAAGGAAAGAAAGAAAAAATATATAAATGTATACTTTTCTTCCCAAAACATGGGACACAAAGACAGAGATAGATTGGTTCCTTTTGAGTTTGAGGCCAACCTAATCTACAAAAACCAGAACAACACAGAATAAAACTGTTCTAATCAATTAATAAATTTATGTCAACTGTAGAGGAGATTACTTAAACTCCGTACAGTCATATGCTGTATTTTCAATTTAAAATAGATTATATATAGCATATATATGTAATACTATTATATCTCATGTTTTTATATGGCATGAATGGAGACTTTCAAATGTCTTTCTGCTGTTCAAAGAACAGAAAATATTCCTTAATTGATTTGTGCATCCCGCACATCCAAGGCATTTTGGTAATTGCAGAACTATATGTTACTTGTGAGAAATTATATATTTTCAGAAACGGACCAGATTCCAAAGAAGAAAAGACAAATAACCCAGATGATCCAGCCTCATAGACTGCCTCAATAGCTGTTTCTTCAAAAATCTGCATCAAGAACAACTTCAAACACCTTGCTGAGATGGCCCAGCCTCAAGGACTGAACTTTCGTACCAAAGTCCAGCTTTGAACTATAAATTGCTCAGAACATTCAAATTGCTAAGCACATAGAAACTGGACAACAAATGTTACAATTTACTTGCTTTACCATTTTTTTTTACATTTTATTTGGGCCCCTAAACAGGTTTTCTGCGTCCCAATTCAGCAGGAAGCAGTTTTAAGAGAACGACGTCTCATTCCCAAAAAATGGGGTGGATGATTCTTTGGTCATTTGATGTGTTATAAATATTGTTTAGAGGTAATGGTTACAAATTGTTATATGGTCTTGTTAAGCAAGGTATAGAAAGTTAGACTTAGAGATCTCTTTTTCTTTTCTCTATCCTTTCTCTCTTATATAGTGGGAAAAGACTTGAAAAGAAAAAGAGGGGGAATATATGTATATAATATAGAAATGATAAGATATAAGGATAGATTATTGAATCTGTTCTGAAACTCAAAACTATTGTTATTCTTTAAATAAGGTTATATTTTGATTCACTGGTATAGAATTTTGTATATTGATACAAAAATAATATTAAGTTTGATTCATTAGTATAGAATTTTATATTTTGACACATAATATGTATATTTCAACTCTTGTATAAGGTATTGTGCATGTACAAATCATTTAAAAGTATAGGTTTACTTCCGATCCTTTTATGGGTTGCTATTGCAATCTATTTAGGAGTCTGGATAATACAAGTTGGCCAGTCAAGCTTCTGGTCATGTCAAATACTAGTCTTAATTTATCACAATATAGACTTAATAGGTTAAACAGTAAATGGTTAAAATATACAGTTTGCTTGTTTAAAGATAGATAGATGATAGATAGATTTATAAATAAAATAGTAGATGTCTTCAAAACCCTCAGAGGCATACAGGAAATGGCATTTAAAGATGTTTTTATTATTATAAGAATTGTTTGACTTAAGACAGTCAGCTCCCGACAGCTCCCATTTGACTTGGAAGAAGACAATGAGCATCAAGAAATCTCCCATCAGGAGATAATTCCTACTGGGCATAAATGCCCCTGATCTCCCAACAGACTATATACAGTCCAAAGATGGACCAGAGCTTAAATGCAGGTAAGTCGATGTCCTGATTCTGCAGAGACAGAATAAGAAAATCCTTATTATTTCCTGCTGCACAATTTAGTCTGAAAAATAATTGGCCAGAAGGCTGAAGATGATGCTCCAACAATATAAAGAGATATTTGGGACTGTCTAGGCAACAAACTGTCATATTTCTTTTTGGAAGCTGCTCTCCTATGCTTCCTACTCACTCAAATAATAACTTTATCCCTTCTTATGTCTTTGATGGGGTTGAAGGCATAATAGTTATAAAATTTCAATTGAACTTGAGTTGTTGAGGATTTAAAAGGATATTTTCAAGTCTAAATAAAATCTTTAGGTTTATAAATATAGGATATGATAGAAATTATTTTGGTTCAGAACTTTAGACACAGCAAGATAGATAAGATGATTTTTCCTCTTCTTCAAGATTACCTGATACAAATAGGCTAAACATTATGTGTGTAACTTTTATATATGGTTTTCTTGATTGTTTCATATTTGTTCTTATTGTTTTTACTATATGAGTTAAAAAATTTAAATTTTTTTTTAGACAAAAGGAGGGAATTGTTGGGGTAGTGTTAGGCATTCTAAATGTTAATTAATTGGTCCTGCTTGCTGTCTGTTACTTACATTGAATCTGATTGGTTAAATAAAATGCCGAGGCCTGAGATTGGGCAAAGCCAGAGAAAGGTGGGACTTCCTGGGATTAGAGCAGGAAGCCTGCACTTTAGAAAGAGGATTAATACATTCCATCCAGCAGCAGGAGGAAGGAGGCACACACCATGGGATAGAAAAAGGAACCTCATTCCACATGGCCAGGAACATCGGCATATCGTGGAGAATGGCAGTCCAAGGGGACGTATGTATATATGGGGTCATATTTGGGCAATAGAATTAAGAGCTAGCTTAGATGGGCTAGGAATGCATAACTCAGGCCAAGGCTTGTTAGAAATCCATGTGGTCTCTGTATACTCATTTTTAATGTCTGCTTAAAGATTAATGGTTCCAAACCTATTAACAATAATCTAAATACAGGTTAAATAACTTATTAGCTATATATTTTTTACAGGAGAGCATTTGAAGATGTCAGAGTAAATGACTAATCCTCACCTGGAGAAGCAAAACAGGCAGTCAATACCTCTCTCCAGAAAGGGACAGTGGGAATCACAACATTCATTCATCTTCTTTCTAGCTAAGAAAATATATATGCCTTGATATGTGTGGTTAATGAGAAAGCTTAAGTTAATATGATAGTCATATTTTAGGTATTCTCATGATCCCTGAGATTTGGGATATTCTTGTTACTTAAAGACAAACAGACAGCACAAATGTTATTTTTTGGTGGAGGTCTGCAATGATTTGACCTTGGGGGCCAGGGAAGAAGTGGTTTGGTTGGTAAGCTGTTAGTCACTTAAAGGTGAAGACCTCACGTTGGGCAGCCAGTTCCCATATAAAAAGCAATACACCATGATGCTTGTCTATAATTCTAGTGTTGTACAGGCGGAGACGGGGGGGCCCTGGTGATAACAGGCAGTGGGTCTAGCAGAATTGCACACTCCAGGTTCAGCAAGAGCCTGTGTCTCCGAAAATAAGCTGGAGAGTGATTGAAGGAGACATCCTATATCAACTTCTGGCCTCTGGATGGACACATGCTCGTGTGCACCTGCATGAATGTGCGCACACATGCACACATGTGTGTACCTACAAATACAGCACACAAAAATAATTTGACTTTGCTAATGTACACACATAATTTCAATGTGTCTTTAAGAAATTGAATTAATTACGTGTCGCAGTTAGGGTTTATATTGCTGTGAACTAAGCACTGTGACCAAGACAACTTTTCTAAAGCAAAACATTTAATTGAGGCTGGTTTACAGTTTCAGAGGTTTAGTCCATTATCATCATGATGAGAAGCATGGTGGTGTGCAGGCAGACGTGGTGCTGGAGAAGGATCTGAGAGTTCTGCATCTTGATCCACAGGGAGCAGAAAGTGACTGCTGTACTGGGCCTATCTCGAGCATATGAAACCCCAAAGTCCACTCACAGTGACACATTTCCTCTAACAAGGCCACACCTTCTATCAGTGCCACTCCTTATGGGCCAAGAATTCAAACACATGAGTCTATGGGGACCGTTCCTATTCAAACCACCACATTCTACTCTCTGCTCCCCTTAGGCTTGTAAACTAGCTCTACTAGAATGCAGAAATGCATTCAGTCAAATTTCAAAATTTCCCATAGTATATTACAATCTCAACCCTGTTTAAAAGTCTGAAGTCTCTTCTGAGATTCAAGGCAATCTCTTTACTGTAATCCCATATAAAATCAAAATAAAATAAAAAAGCAGATCACATTACAAGTGCAGAAAGCAGTCACATTCTTTACATGAATATCACTAGAACAAGCTCTAGATCATATGTTAATCTTCTCTGAAACTACTTGAGCCAGGTCCCCATAATTCAAATCATCCTCCGCGCCACTGTCTTCCAGGCTCCTACTAGTATGGCCCATGTAGCCCCACTTAAAGCATTCAGCTGCTTTTCTAATCCAAAGTCCCAAAGTCCACATTCCTCCAAACAACAGCACAGTTGGGCCTATCTTGGCAATACACAATCCTTGATACCAACTTCTGTCTTAGTTAAGGTTTCTATTGCTACGACCAAATACCATGACCAAGGCAACTCTTATAAAGAAAAGCGTTTAGTTGGGGCTGGCTTGCCATTCCAGAGGTTTAGTCAACTACCATCATGGTGAGAAGCACGGTGACATGGAGGAAGACATGGTGTTAGAGAAGGAGATAAGAGTTCTACATCTTGATCTACAAGCAGCAGAAGAGACTTCCATACTAGGCCTAGCTTGAGCATAAGAGACTTCAAAGTCTGACTCCACAGTGACAAACTTCTGCCAACAAGGCCACACCTTCTAATATTGCCATTCCTTATGGGCCAAGAATTCAAAGAAATGAGTCTATGGGGGCCGTTCCTATTCAAACCACCACATTATGTAAACATTATTTCACTATAAAGAGGAAAATCAGGATACATTTTAAAAATTTCAATCAATGACTTTCCATAACATTGAGGGAATATTAAATGGAAGTACATTTAGAACATTATCGTGATAGTTTCAAATAACAGATATTTATGATAATATGTATATATGTATTCATATAAGCATTTGTAAACTTTTAGACACAAAGGAGAAGATTTGTTCCAAAGTCAGTTGCTTTTATTTTATGACCACCTTTACTTAAATTCATAGTTTCAAAGCCAACAATGTGTGAATTTTCTTAGCCACCTGCTTTGGTTTATAATTCTCTTCTTTTTGCATGTAGTTCTAATATTGAAGTCAATAACTTAAAGGCAGATCTGACAAAAAGATAAGAATATTCAGTGTACTTAGAAATTTTGGAACTGAGAGAAAAGAATAGCTGTGGATATCCCTGTGCCATTGCTTAATTGGCACATAAAACAAACATCTGGAGTAGCTATGGTCTCTGCACATTTTGTAATTCTGGACTTTGTTCTCAGAAGAGACATTTGAATCTTGTGTCTAATTCTTGTAAAATTCAGTCCCGGCTTGCCCTAGTTTCCCAGGACATAATGAACTATGGTTCAACACTGGAAACTACGTGTGCTTTAGCCCTGTAGACAGATAGGAACACGTGCTGAATGTGTCCCTTTAAAACCTGACACAGGCCAAAGTATTTCCCTGGGCTTAGCAGGTCTAAACTTGCTAGTATTTGGATAGCACATGAATCATGATTACTGTGAAGTTATCACATCTAAGTTGGAGTCCAGTGCGTTTTCCGTGAGCTTTCTTAGTTTCTTGTGTAGGCCTTGTGTTACCCTCTTGGTCTCTTCTTTAAGTACCTGGTAAGTTGCCCTAGGTTTTCACTTGATTGATTTATCAAATATTTCACCAGTTCTAATGTCAATGTTTTGGTATCACTCACATATTAAACTTAATATTCTATTATTGGCCATAGGAGGACTGGGATCAACAAAACAGAATCATTTACATAGAGCAGTGGGGGTGTTGTTTGATTTTGGTGAGGGATTTATTCATCATTTGAGGACTATTCACTATTCTGCTTACTGCAAAGCAGCCAGTAACTCTCTCAGTCCTGGCTTCCAGTGTGACTCACAGGCCAGCAGCAACAACAGCAGCACTGGGCTCTTATTAGAAATGCAGACTCCCAGGCCCTGCCTACATCCAGAATAAGAATCTTTGCTGTCAAAGACATCCCAAACCACATGCCTTTTTCAACCTTTGAAAAGTGCTTTGTGAGGAAAGAGAGAAATATAAAGGGGCACACGTGCAGTTGGGTGAAGCCCTGTTCTTTGTTGCAGTGATTTGAGAAAGAATATCTTTCACATGTTAAGAACTAAACCCGACAATGGGAAAAAGGCCATGGGTGCTCACATAAGAGGTCAAATTTAAAAAACAAAATAGGAAGAATGGCTAAGATAAAAAACCCAATTGACAGCACATGCTAGCGAGGTTGTGGAGAGAGAACAACACTCCTCCATTGCTGGTGGAAGTGCAAACTTGTACAACCACTATGGAAATCAGTCTGGCAATATCTTAGAAAACTTAAACTAGCCCTACCTCAAGACCCAGCCATACCATTCCTGGGCATTTATCCAAAAGATTTCTCACCAAACCACAAGAACATCTCCTCATCTATGTTCATAGCAGCTTTATTTGTAGTAGCTAGAAACTGGAAACAACCCAAATGTCCCTCAACCAAAGAATGGATAAAAAAAGCTGTGATACATTTACACAGTGGAATACTACTCAGTCATCAGAAACAAGGAAATCATGCAATTTGCTGCCAAATGGGAGGAACTAGAAAAGCTCATCCTGAGTGAGCTAACCCAGACTCAGAAAGATGCACATGGCATGTGTTCACTTATAACTGGATTTTAGCCATGTAGTACAGGAAAACTGTCCTACAACCCACAGAACCAAAGGAACAGGAACATGGACTTTGTTACTTGCTACTGGGACACTTTGTCCTAATGGAGCTGCCAGATGGCCACCCTCCTCCTTGCAGGAGGAAACTGCTGGCCCTCATATGACTGATCACCTGAAGGGGGCTAAGATGTGGGGGCACCCCACATCAGAAGAGTAGGATAGGGGAAGAGGGGGTAGTGGGTGGGAGGAGGATATGATGGAGATGTAACTTGAAGTAATAAATAAACATAATTAAAATGTAGGCTTATATGAGCCCTTCATGTACAGCATATGCCTCTCTGAAAGCACGGCTCTCTTTCGGTCGGGAGCCCTTTTTAATCTTTGATAGGTTAAGCTGGTGAAGTGTCTTTGGAACCACAGCATCATCTGTTCAACGATACAAGCTTTTCTTCCGGAAGGTCACATACCCATGGCAGACTAATAATCCTGCAGATCTTTAGTTCTGCTCTGTGTACAGCACTCAGCGATGTCTGTGAAATAGGGAGCACACAGAATCTGTAGGTACTTGTTACTTTACATTGGTTCATTAGCCTGTATGTACTTACTATCATACATATACATATATAATATGTATATGATATATCATATATAGTACACTATATACATATTATGTATATATGTATATGTATAGTACAATATATACATACAAAGAAACATAGATGCATATACATACATATATATCATATGTATTTCAAATGTGTAAAATTATTTTGTGTAGTAACTACCTTTTCTAATTAACACGTGTATCACCTCACATTTTTAAGTTTGGTAGCAGGGACACCTGAAACCTACTCTTAGGAGTTCTCCACTTGTAATTGTGCTCACTATGTCATTTAATGTTTAAACCCTTAAGTCCCTTGAAAAAGAAAAAGATTAATACTCCTGAGGTGTGTTGCTCCCAACCACAAAGTCCTGTGAACATGTTCTGTGGGAACAAGTGCAGGTTACAAGTGTTAAGTTCAGAAGAAGACCAACATCAAGCACACACAGTCTCACCTGTCCTGTGTGTGATTTATGCGGATCATTTGACATGGAGTCCAGAACCTAAACTTCAAGCTGGACCCAACGGGCTTTTGCAGAATAACACCCCCAACCTGCCTGCACTCCTATTTCATTGCTTTAAGCAAACGGGTCACAGGGGCTCTGATGGACACACTTCATGTGTTCTGTCAAGCCAAGTTCACAGGAAGTCTCTTCTTGTGCCTGGTCTGAGAAGCTGTACTATCTGTCTCATTCATGCATTCCCTTGCATACTTAATTAGATTGAAAGAAAAAACTCTTTGATGAAAGAAGGTTTATTGCTTTGCCCTTATAGTTCTGATGAACACATGCCTTTCAATGTGAATCTTAAATATTAAATACAAAACTGAGCTGTGTAAAATTATTAAGTCAAGCAGATCAGCTCAGCCTTTTTTGTATTTTTAATGGTTTAGTCTTAACATTTTATTTAGATCGAATCGTTTTTCTGCTTTGAAAACTGCAACCTTTCTCTGTCTTTAAAAACTATAGTCTTCTTTTCTCTCTTTTTGAAGACTATAGGAAAATAATGGCTGCTTCATTTAACAACTTTCCAAAGATAAGAGAAAGTTCATTTATGTTTATAAGGATAAAGCATTTCTGGGAAGAGGACATCTGAATGGATAATCAGATTTCTGAAAGATTAGTCACATGGATGTTGGGCAGGACACTTTCCATGGGCAACAGCATCCTTACACATTATTATTATTTACTCGGACCCAGCACCTAATATTCTTTGAGTGATTGTCTATGTTTGCATATTTTGAGAAACACACACACACACACACACACACACACACACACACACATATAAAAATTGGCTGGGGTAAAACCAGGATGAAAAGACTTTTTAAAACTGTAAATTCTAAAGTTACAGGGTGGTGATGGTGCACACCCTTAATTCCATCACTTGAGAGGGATACACCCTTAATCCCAACACACCGGAGACAGAAATATACAGATCTCTAAGTTCAAGTCCAGCCTCACACAAAGCAAGCTCCAAATAGAAAAAAACTTAGACCCTGGGGTTGTGGTGCACATCTTTAATCCAAACAGTTGGGAGGCACATGCCTTTTTTTGATCCTAATACTTAGAATCCACAGGCAGGCACATAGGAGTTGGAATGATATAAGTTTAAAAGATACTCACAAAAGGCATGCTGAAATTCAAAGTGAATTGTCCTTTGAGATCTCAAAATATATATACTTAAAGGTATGTCTAGTTCCAAAATATCAAAGCAATTTCTTTTTTAAACTCAATTGAAATTTAATACTTTTTATATTGTCAAAAAATCCAACTTGAACAGCGTCTTATAACTCTGTAGCTTTATGGCTGTTTTCCCCAAGATCAAAACATGTCCTCAACCGAAGAATGGATTAAAAAATTGTGGTACATCTACACAATGGAATAATACGCAGCTATCAGAAACAATGAAATTATAAAATTTGCAGCCAAATGGATGGAACTAGAGAAGCTCATCCTGAGTGAGCTAACCCAGACTCAGAAGGATGCACATGGCATCTATTCACTTATAGTAGGATTTTAGCTATATAGTACAGGATATCTATACTACAGCCAATGCACCAAAGGGAACATGGACATAGACTTGTTTGTTTGTTTGTTTTTTAGTTTTCTCTCCCTGGCAATGAGACACTTGTCACTGGTGGTACTGCCTTATAGGTCCCCAGTGTATGAGGAGGCTCTTGGCCCTCATATGACTTCTGAACTGGGGTGAGGGACTGTTATGTAGGGACACTCCACTCCAGATGAGTGGGATGGAAGGGTTGGGGGTAGAGGGTGGGAGGGCAGGGCTGGGAAGTGGGGGGAAGAGGACAATATGATGGAGATGTAATCTGAAGCAATAAATAAATAAAATTATTTATTAAAAAAAAAGAATTAAAGGGAATTGAAAAAAATCCAACTTGCTCCAGAAAAAATATTATCATCCCTCCCCACCCCCAAAAAAGTAGTGTCCCAGAGTTAGCAATAGGGCAGAGCTCTCTTCTTATCTCTCCAGGAGATTAAAAGCATCCATCTAATGAGTCTAGGGACAATTGGACAACTGAAACCTCAGAAGACAACATTTCAGACCCCAAAGAAGACAAGAAGCCCAGATGATCCAGCCTCACAGACTTCCTCAATAGCTGTTTCCTCAAAAACCTACAACCACAACAATTCAAAATTGCTAAGATTGTTCAGCCCCACAGAGTGTTCCAGCCAGAACTTCAGTAAAGCCCTGAAGTTCAGCTTCTGTCTACAAACTTCTTAGGACATTTAAATAGCTGAGCACAAAAAGACTGAACATAAAATGTTACTATTAACTTTCTTAACCATTTTTCCATTCTTATTTGGGCCCCAAACAAGTTTACTATGTCCCAAATCAGCAGGAAGTAATTTTAAGAGAGCAACTGATATCCCATCTCCAGAAGGCAGGATGGGTGATTTTCCCCAGTTTGGTCATTTGATGGGTTATAGATACTTGTTGTTATTTAGGGGGAGAGGTTACAAGTTGGAAAAGATGGGATATAGACATAATATAGGAATGATAATGAAAAAGGGACAGATTATTGAATATGCTCTGATATTTTTGTATATTGATACAAAATTAAGGTTAACTCTCTTTAAGGTATTGTACCTTGGTAATGCTTAAAAATGAAATGTGAAGTTTTGGTCTCTTATTAGCAACTGTCATAAATTGTTTAGGTTAATTAAGAAATGCAAACTAATAGTCATTCTAGCATGTCATTTTGTTAGGTACTAGGACAGTCTATCACAGTTATTTTCTAAGATAATCAGAAATTAAGTTGCTAAGAGACAAGCAACATTTGCTTATCCAAATATACAGAGATAGAGAGTTGGTCTTCAAAAACTTCAAGAGATTTGTAGACTATGGCATTCAAAGATGTTTTCTTAAGATTTTTTTGATATTGAGACATGTCAGCTCCTGAAAGCAGCCCCTATTCTACTCGAAGTAGAAGATGAGCATTGAAGAATCTCCAACTGGAGATGGTTGCATTAGTGGCAAGCTTGTGGCAAGGTAAGAAAAATACTTTGCTTCAACTGTAGACAGAATGCTGTCCAAAAAGGACAAAACTTGGAAGCAGGTGACAGTCTAGCTCTGCCAAGACAGGGTAGGCAAGTCCTTCATAATTGCTGCTTTACAACTAATGTCTGTCAGAAAGAGTGGCCAAGAGACTAAAGACAGATGCTCTAACGTATGGAGAGAAATTGGGGACTGTCCAGGCAGCCAGTTGTCTGTCATTTCTTAGTCTTGGAAGCTGCTGACCCTGCACTTCCTGTATAATCAGATATATTTATCCTTCCTAGGTCTCTGATGTGGTTGAAGACTCGATAGTTATAGTCTCATAGCTAAATTTTGAGTTGTTTAGGAATTAAGATGGTGTTCTGGATCTAAGAAGATGATTTTAAGATGGTGATGCAAATTAGGAAGGAAACTGAGTTGGATACAGAACTTTAAACTCATGAAGATGGATGCATAGTAGAATGTTAATGTCAGTTGCCAAATATGTATAGACTGGATATTGGGAATGCATGCTAAGCCTTATAATTTTCATAATTGTGGCCTAATTATTCTTGTTGTTTCTTATTGTATTTGTTATTATAAGAGAAAGAGCCATTCGTTGGACTTAAAGGGGGAGCTGATGTGGGAGAAGATATAACTTAAACTTAAAAAAGGAAGCAGATGGGGGATTGTGAGGAGGAAGAGGGTGGGATGGTGGGAACAGAGGGGAGAGAAGGGAGGGGATTGTGATTGAGATGTAATTTGAAGAAATTAAAAAAAAAAAACAAGAAAAAAACTGCAACTAAAATGAAGTATACTTCTTCAATCCTGAATGTGGCTTTAATCCTGAACTCTTATCCCTGGCTCTAATTAGAGCACTGGTGTACTAATTTGATATCTTCGGATGTAATTACTCCTGTACATGGAAACACTAAAGCAGTACCTGAAAGACTGGGTGATTCAGGCTGGGTAATGATCCCAGTGGACCATTTTCCTCACCTCTAAAAATCTAGGCAAACCCATAGTTTGTAGTTACTCACTTTTCATGATTTGGAATATCTCCTCTTTTTAGACAAACATAAATAACATATATTTCTATATTTTCCAAAGAATGAGAGTTTTGGAATATGCTAGCATCCTGAAACCCATCTGTAGTCTATACAGTGGAGTTTCTCTTTTGTTTCTTTTGTGTCCTGTTTTTTCACCCAGTTTGTTTGTTTATATTCCTTTACCTTTGTTATTCCTTTATAAAACCTTATTTGCTTCTTAAGTCATTTTTTCCCTTTACCAGACTGAGACTATGTTCTTGACAACTTGTCTATTGAAGTAGTTGTTACCTGTCTAAGAGGGTAGTCTCAGTCCCATGCATGTTCTTTCTCACAAAATGTCACTGCACATGGGCACATGGAGGAAGGTCACCTGTTCTTTACTTCTTTCTTTCTTTCTTTCTTTCTTTCTTTCTTTCTTTCTTTCTTTC
>CAJQZJ010032856.1:3929509-3962572 GCA_907164525.1 Lophiomys imhausi
TTCTTTCTTTCTTTCTTTCTTTCTTTCTTTCTTTCTTTCTTTCTTTCTTTCTTGGTTCTTCGAGACAGGGTTTCACTGTGTGATTGGCTGGGTGTCCTAGACTCACTTTATAGATCAGATTGGCCTCAAACTCACAGAGATCTACCTGCTTCTTCCTCCCGAGTCCTGGGATTAAAAGCATGCACCACCAAGTCCAGCAGTCACCCGCGTTAGTAGTAGACAAAAAGGACAGAGAGAGGTGCAAAGACCAGGCTGACATGTGACCTTCAAAGGCATGCCTTTCCTGGCACTCTTCCTTCCATACTGCCAATTGGAAACCAGAATTTCCACACAGATGCCTACGGTGACATTTTATTATTAAACTATAATAACTCATTTTTCTTAATGGGTGTAATTTCACTACCAATGAAATCCAATGTTTTTTGTCTTATATTAAAATGAAAAAGCATTTTTAAAAAAGGGTCTAACTTTGCCTATGGCCAAAATCGGCTGGATTTGAGTGGCATAGTTTTGCTTCAGATAGGATATGAAGTTTTCAGTTTGACACAATCTCTTCTATATGTATCTTTGTTGGTGGTAATATGACACATGCCTGAGATGGAGTCATTTATGACTAGCAGAAACATATCTTGTAACTCTGGAGCCTAGGGAATCCACGATTACAGTGTTGACAAGATCAGTGTCTGGAGAAAGCCTGGACATTGCTCCCAAGGTGTCATCATAAATGCTGTGTCCTAGAGAGTTACTGATGTTCCCCATAGACAAAGGTACAAATGGCAGAAATGGCTTTCAGAGGTTGTTTCCATGTGCAGTCTGCCCTCATGACTTAATCACTTCCCCCAAAGGCCCTATCTCCTGATGCATCATATTTTCATAACACTACTGAACAGTATCATATCCAGACTGTAGCATGTGTTAAGAGATCACCACGGTCCTGTAGGTATTACATATCAGTATGGAAATTAAAGATCCCACATCTATGATATTGACTATGTTAGACCATGTTCTCTGTAGTTATTCAGATTTTTAAGCTAACCAAAAATTAGATAGATTTTATTTTCCTAGTTACCATGGACATATTTCAAGTGCTCACAGCCACATGTGGCAAATTTTGTTGCATCAAGCTACTGTAGAATAGCAATATATTCTCAAGGCTTCAGGATCGTGTTTGAACAAAACTTAAAGTGCTATATGACAGCTATATACTAATTAACTCATGCGTGGTCATTTACAAAAAAAATAAGGAAAACTAAACAAAATTAGTCAGCCAACCATTTCCTTTGGAGAATTTGAAAACTAACCTCATATGAACTGAATAGCTGTCTGCCTGTGGCTTTAACTGAAATTAAACACTTTAGCCTCATCCATCAAACTTTTACTTCAAATGCAATTGTTTGAAATGATTATCTAGTGTGAGTTCAAGTTCTCTCCCTTTCCATGAGGTAACTAGGGCAAAGGCAAGTGCTGTTTACTTGTGGAACTCTCCTGGAGGCATAAGTAATATTTAAAGGGCAAGACAATGCAAGCTTATTTGTCCATCAAAATAACTTGGAATAGCTCTGCCTCGAGACCCAGACATACCACTTCTGGGTATACATCCAAATGATTCCTCACCAAATCACAAGGAAGTTTCCTCATCTATGTTCATAGCACCCTTATTTGTAATAGCTAGAAACTGGAAACAACCTAGATGTCCCTCAACTGAAGAATGAATTAAAAAACTGTGGTACATCTACACAATGGAATACTACTCAGCTATCAGAAACAAAGAAATCATGCAATTTTCAGCCAAATGGATGGAAGCTCATCTTGAGTGAGCTAATACAGACCCAGAAGGATGCACATGGCATCTATTCACTTATAGTTGGATTTTAGCCATATAGTACAGGATACCTATACTACAACCAATGCACCAAAGGGAACATGAACATAGACTTTTTTTTTCCTGTCAATGAGACACTTTGCCTTAGTGGTGCTGCCTTATATGAGTGTATGAGGAGGCTCTTGGCCCTCACATGACTACTGAAATGGGGTGGGGGACTGTTATGTAGGGAAGTTCCACTCCAGGGGAGTGTGATGGAAGAGGCAGGGAGTAGAGGGTGGGGGGGGCAGGACTGGGAGGGGCGGAAAGAGGACACTGAGATGGAGATGTAACCTGAAGTAATAAATAAATGTTTAAAAAAATAGCTCATCTCTTGTATGGGTTTCTGAAAAGTTACTTTGACAGGTGGACCTGTTTATCTTCTTGTGACTTGTGAACATCACTTCCCTTTTAATAGAAAAAAATGGTGCTATGGTCAGAAACGGAGGAAGATGTTTCACACTTACTGGAAGTAGTCTAAGACAGATGACACAGAGTAACTTATGCATCTTGCCATTTGTCTTTTAATGTGCTATTTCGATTTAGAGAAAACAGAACACAACTAATATAAATCTACAAAGCTTTTCTAATTCGGACTTTAGACTCAAAGTCCTTTGCTTCCTATATTTATCCAGAACCATTGATACACAACCCCTGAGATTGGATCTTTTCTGCATTCAGCAATGACTTATAAAAAGACCCAGCAAAAACTAATACCTGGAGCATAAGTTTCACAGCAAATATTTATTTTTACTATTTGACTTCTTCCAAGTTCTGTTTTTTTTTTTTTTAATCTGTACCATATTTTAACTTGATGGTTGAAACCTACCACATCACATTCACTATCAATGGGATGCAATCTATGGTTTGAAAACTACTGCTCTGAATGATACTGGAACTATTTTTATCATTCCTGGATATAAGGCTCTTTGAGAATATATTAAAACATGCAAAGATTGAGTATCTCAGGAAGATCCGTTGATCTTTCCGAATCACGGCCGGCCACACTTTCCTGCTGAACTTTCGACCTGAACTTTCCTGATGATTTGTGGGACTGATGTTTCCACTCACCAGGGGTTCAAAAGATCTTCTCAAAACCAGCTCGTTAATGTTTCCACTTGCCAGAAGCAAGTTCAAAGGCCTTTTTGAAACTGGCTCATTATGACTTGGAAGACAAATGGGCTTACCTTTTATAGGGAGCTATTACCGAACATTCCTATCCTCCTCAGACTCGCTTGCAGTAGGGTTGTAGTGAAATTAGAAAAAAATAGCCATTCTTTAAAAGCAGAGAACGAAAATCTTCTGAAGGAGTCTACAGAATATGTAAGGAACATACACTATGTGGATACATTTGTTCTAGAAAATAAGCCTTTTGCTTTAGTTTATATTCCAATTTTTGTAGTGAAAATATATATGGA
This sequence comes from Lophiomys imhausi, assembly GCA_907164525.1. Lineage (NCBI taxonomy): Eukaryota > Metazoa > Chordata > Mammalia > Rodentia > Muridae > Lophiomys > Lophiomys imhausi. The sequence goes on from CAJQZJ010032856.1 coordinate 3,932,789, forward strand.
CTCAATGATAGCATATTAAGCCATTTTTAAACTTCAGTTACCATCTGGTTTATTTACAGTAATTATTATTCAATGAAGAACAGCTGTGGTTTGCAGGTCATTGGAGCCCTGCTGAGATAAGGCAATGACCTACTCAGAGTTACTCCATTGTATAAACATTGGCTTTTCAGGCTGTGCCTTGCCCTAGGAGACTCCATTTTATGAGCAGCTTTTTGACTCCATTTTGAGGGAGAAGGATGACTACAGCTCCTGGGTGGACACAGAAACTGCACTGTGTGTCAAGTATCTTCCATCCAGTACAGACTGTTATTGGGACCAGAAAGGGAGAATTGAAACTGAGAGAGGGCACATATTTAAATCATATCAGAGAACCTGGGCCCAATAATTTATTTACCAGGTATACCAGAGGGAGGAATGGGTGTAGCTCCCTAGCCTGGATCCTTGAAAGTGATGGTCACCTAACACTGAGATGGCATGGCCCCATACCAACCTCTAATTTGATACTTGGCATGTGTGTCAAGGACTGAGGACTCCATGAGTTGGCTCAGTATCCCCACTGTTGACATAAACTATTTATTGCCTCCTTGTCCACCTGTTTGCCCCTTTGCACCTGGACGTGACTGACCTTTTCTGCCTCCTGACTCATTTCCTGCTCCGGACTAAGTTAGGCCTTTTATCTTACAGCTGAATTTTGCAGCTTTGCTCTTCAAACCGACTCTAGCAACTCCACTAAAATATCTCATCAGGCACAGGCTATTGTCTTTTCTATACTGAATCCTTCTCCACCACTTTTGAGACATCTTGAACTCTGCTACAACCCCTCTAATTTTGTATTCATTCTGTAACTACACACACACACACACACACACACACACACACACACACACACACAGCTTATGTGATATATGTTGTATATATAACCCATGTATGTATGCATGGATGTAACATATATATATATAGAGAGAGAAAGTTATATTTACTGTGACTTGTATGATATGTGATATAGTAGTTAATATTAATGATTAAGATCAGAATAAAAGAATTTGTATTTACCTTGGACAAAAGCCATCAAGGGAGGGAGATTTATTTATATGACAAATGGCTATCCTTGAAAACAGTAAAATACTGTGAATTTCATCTTATTCAGTAAATTCTGATGTCAAAAGACACAAACATCTTCCTCTATGGTTCTGACATAGTGCACTATGATAAGTATGCTCCAGTTTTATGATTTTGTTTCTAGTAACTTCAGTCTACAACATTAATATTTAAGCCTTTGTGGACTTATTATATTAATTCCTATTGTCTCTTAATAAATAACAAAAATAAAAATATTTGTATAACAACCCTCACAGAGCAAATGCATGTCTCTTTATCTGTGGGTGAGTTAGCTTGTGGGAGAGAAGGAAGACAGTAATCGATCAAAGATGAAGTTATTCTTTTAACTCTCTAATGACCAGGTAGTGTTTCCAGGGAAAGTCATCTGACTTTGTAGTTAAGCATACAGGATGTTATCTCATTTAAAGAGATAATTCAAATTGAACTGCCAAGCTCAGCCATAAAAACATACAAGTCCTGACATTCTCATATCATCTGAATCTGAATGAAACACATTTTTTGTTGTTTCCTTAAGACTCCACACTGGACTCTTATTTGACACATTGTCTCTGTCCTCTTTAATGCAATTTGCAATAAGGTTAATTTTATTAGATAATAAAAGTTTAATTTAGAAAGTTAACACTGTGTATAAATTAAGAAAATAAGAAATCTCAAAGCTAGAGAGGAGACGTGGAGAAAGGGATGTTTAAGTCATCTCTGCTGATTCTGGTGATACAGCCTCCACGAGTGAATTTACATTTATTTTAAAATGCAACTTTTTGTATTATAGTGAGAATAGATAGCCCACAGAACCAGGTATATATGACTATGGAATTACTTCATGGAAGAGGAAAATATTTCTGTTCCTGCTTCTACAATGGGAAAGAGATTCATTTACAACAAAGAAAGAGAAGGGCATGTTCCATTAAAATAAAATCTCTGCATGAAATTGGTTCTTTATCCAAATATTTAATGCATATCTATTGGATATCAAGTTTGTCTTGAGGTGCTTTGATATAAAACCATGAGGGCAACAATGGTGAAAGTAGTGGAAACAAAGTTACTGGTTCTTATGGTGTCCCAGCAGTTTTCTTAAATGCATGTAGATATTAAATACATAACACCCCCAATAACCTTAGGAAGGACCTAAAAAGACTTTTATTATCTTATTTCACCAAAGAGGAAACCAAGGCACTAAAGGTGAAGAAACTTGGAATCAACCTCCCCAAGTCCTACTCCCAAACACTTTTTGTTTCTATTCCATTCTCTGTGGAGCAATAGCTCAAGCAAAGATGAAGACCATCTGTTTCCCATTCTACAGCTGAGGAACTGAGGAAATTACATCCAGAGAGGGGTATACCTGCATCATTGTTACAGATAGTATTACTAGACTTATGTGTAGATAGGTGGGAATTTCTGCCCTGGTATTTAATTGACCCACAATTTCCTACTTATGTATGCATGTGTACACACATACATATATGCATATACCATATTTCCACATCCACTATATGTATCAATGCACAGACATACACCTATACACACAGGTGCACATACATGTGCACACACACACACATATATATATATATACATATATATATATATAATATATATATATGTATATATATATATATATATAATATATATATATATGTATATATATATATATAATATATATATATGTATATATATATATATACAAGAAAATGTCCTATGGAATTGCTTATAGGCAATCTGATAGAGACATTTTCTCCATCAAGATTTCTTCTTCTCAGGTATTTCTAGCTTGTGTCAAGTTGAGAAAAACAAAACAAAACAAAAATCTAACTAGGCAAGTGCTTGATATAAATAATTATAAAATGCAAACATAAGTTGTAGGTCAATGTAATTTGTACCAATGGAATATTTTAATTAAAATATATTCTTACATGAATATATCTAGAAGGATCCTCGATAGATCTAACGGCTTGAGATCATCTCAACTCCAAAACCTCCTGCTGCACCCACTGCTTGGTCTGCACTGTGACATGTGATCTTCCTCTGTATCCTGGCAGATTAATCCATCAGTATCACTAAGTGACCTTCAGCCCAAAGCAGCTTCGTATAGGTCTCCTTGAGTTCACTCTCCTTCTTCTAGCTCTCATCCTGAGGTCTGCATTCCTGAATACAGTAAAATACAGAAGCTTTTGTCTGTCTCACATGTTCACCTCTAAGAGTGGCCGCCTAAGCAGACCAAGGGCAAGGAATTCTTGTACCTTCACTTTTCTGCACTGTTTCACAGATGGAAAGTTTTGTTTCCTGGGGGTTTTAGGGAGTGTACTCGTGATCCTGGAGTTTCCATGGAGCAGGAGTCTGAGAATACCTTGGCTGTGTTTCCTGAAAGCAAGGCTTGTGTTTGTTAAAGTGTGAAGTCCTCTCACTTCCTGTGGCTGTTGCTGGCTGTTCCTCTGGGCCACTTTTAGACCCTAGCATAGTAGTTCTCAACTTGTGGGTTGCCACCCCTTTTGGGGGTTGAAAGACCCTTTCACAGGAGTCATCTCAGCCCACAGGAAAACACAGATATCTACATCATAATTCGTAACAATAGGAAGATTACAGTTATGGTTGGGGGTCACCACAACTTGAGGAACTGTAATAAAGGGTTGCAACATTAAAAAGGTTGAAAACCACTGACCTACAACACCAAAACCACTGAGCTACAACATTCCCAATTTTGGCTTTTTCATAGGACATAATCTATGCCACTCTGATGGTCTCTCTAGGTCTTACTTTTAGAACTAGAAAAAATTCCAGGGAAGGAGAATCAATTCCCTTTGTGACTGCAATTCTGATACCAACTTTTTTTTTCAACTGGGCATGATAATGCACACATGCGTTGCCAGTCTCAGAAGGTTGAAACAGGAGAATTGTAATGAGTTTGAGACCTGCCTGTGATACACAGAAAAACTCTCTCAAAAGCTAACAAGCAAAGCAGGTGCTTCTATACCAGCACTCAAGAAATGAAGACAAGTACTATGTTGAAGAGATATGGAGAGAGTGGGCAGCCTTGCCTTGTCCCTGATTTTAGAGGAAATGCTTTAAGTTTCTCTCCATTTAGTTTGATGTTGGCTATTGGCTTGCTGTAAATTGCTTTTATTAGGAATTACTTACACATTTTGTTTTGAAGACCTAAGATGCTTTTTGGATATTTATATTGCCATATTCTTACTTGATGCTTTGAATGACTACATAATCCAGTTCTGCACCTATGCCCTCTGGTATTGCTTTTTAACCTTCCTGGAATCCATTTTCTAAAAAATAAAGACATTTTCATATCTGAAAAAAAAAGAAATGAAGACAAAAATGTAGAGTATAAACTAAAATACTAGAAGTCTTAATATCTTATCATTTTGGAATTTCTTGGTATTCTTACAATAAACAAACAAAACAGACAAACAAAACAAAATACAAGCCTGGATCTTTGCTGGCATGGTTCTGTGGAGACTAACATAAAACTCTTGAAAACCATCTTCCCTTTCTGCTCTGAGTAAGGAACAAAGAGAAACCTTGTGGCTTTGGATTTCAGTGTATCTTAGATTTTAGGGGAATGGATCAAATTATTCTAAAATACAGAGAAAATAAAGTTCTGTTCCCTTTATTAGTTGTTTGATGTTTTCAGCTTAAAAATGTCTTTGTAAAGAACTCTTAGGGGCTGCCACTGAATTGCCTGCCTTCCTGAGATGAAAGGGAAGTGTGTGTGTCTCTAAATTATTTCAACATCAGGTAACAATGATGAAGCACAAGGCAGAGGTCTTGACAATGGGACCCAGTTCACCTTCGTGCCCAATGCACCACTGACCACAGTTGCACCCGGCAAAAGAGTTGCAAGATGAACAACTGTCTCCTTCTCATATAATCCCTGACTTCAATAATATTAAATTAACACTTTAATGCTTCTCCTTCTAAAATAAGGCTTCCAAATATTTCTAACCATCTCAATTTCCTTCTTTCGTCCCTTACTCAAAATAAACCATTAAAAGTACAAATCACAGACACTCATACCCACTTCAGCCTTAACCTTTATGTTATGTGATTACATATATGTTTAAAAATTAACCATTGTTCTTGAGGGTTGGCTCCACCAGGAACCAGGCAGAAGCAACTGGAAATGCCACTCTTCTGGGCTAGATTGTCTTGTGAAAACAAAACTATTTTGTAAGTTCTCTCTTGGCTACTTGTGGATCACTGGTTTTCAATGTCCCAAACTGAAGGGCTCAAAGAGACTCCTGTGAGCACCGTGACTTTGGTTGTATGCTTGATGGGAATCGAGAGTCTTCGTGGAAATTAATTTCTTCATGAGTCTGTGAGAGGGCATCCAGACTAGGTTAACTGAGATGGGAAGGCCAGCACTAAATGCCGCTGGCACCATTCTGTGGGCCGAGTCCTGGGCTGAAGAAAAAGGAGAAAGTGTGGTGAGCACCATCACTCATGACTTCCGCTTCCTGGATGCAGGTTCACACTCCTGCTGCTTTTACTTCCTCACCTCAATAGACCAAACCCTCAGAGTGTGATCCATAATAATCTTGCCTGCCTTCTTTCTTTCTACTTTCCCTTCCTTCCTTCCTTCCTTCCTTCCTTCCTTCCTTCCTTCCTTCCTTCCTCCCTCCCTCCCTCCCTCCCTCCCTCCCTTCCTCCTTCCTTCCTTCCTTCCTTTTCTTCTTTCCCACTCTCCTCCCTTCTTTCTTTTGTTCCTTTGGTTGCTTTTGTTGTATTTTATCACAGCAATGAGAAAAGTTACTAACATACACACTCCCTACACCTAAAATTAACTGCTTCCAAATGGGAGAGAGCTTACAAAACATAGCTAAAACTTTTCAAAACCTGTCTGAATCTTCATCGCATATCTCCAAGTTTCATTAACTCAAAAGATCCTTTCATTTGGTCATCAGTGTTTGGAAAGCAGTCGTTTTCAAGACATGTTTGTCTTGGCAAAGAGACAGAGGTATTCCAAATAAGACAAAACAAAGCTTTTTGACAAGTGGTCCTGGGACAGTTGAGTATCTGTGTATAAAAAAAGTGAACTTAGACCCAAATCCTTTACCCTTCACAGACATGTCAAATGGATAATAGACTTAAATGGAAATCACAAAGAGTAAAAATACTAGAAGGCAACACCGGAAATAGACTAGATTTTGGCTATAGTGATAACTTTTATTTTAGATACATTATAAAAGGTAAAAACCAACAAATGAAACAAATGGTAAACCTGAATTAATTAAGATGGAGAACTTCCCTATTCTATGAAAGATTTGTCAAGATGAGATTTTGTGGTAGAGTCTCCTATGATAATGAGCTAGAGTCTCCTATGTTGCCCTGAAAGATTTGGAATTCACATTCCTCTGTCCTTCCTCCCTCTCAGCAGCTGATATTACAGATGTGCATAATATCTACCCCACTATCTTTTACAACCTGCCCTATCCTGCTGCAATAAAGCATTCAGCACGTTTGTTACTTGTTATTGTGTGAGCCATACTTGTTTCTAACACTTAGTGTTTCCTCGCTCCATCAGAACATTTGATGGTCTTTTTCTGGTTGGTCTCCTTAGCCTTGGCTTCCTCTTGCAGATATATTTAATAGGATTTATTTGCTATTTCATCTTTACTTCTTTCTGCTAGTGTTTTAGTATATAATTCAGATTTCATCTTGCTATCGTATCTCCCCTTTGGTCATATTCTTTTCCACTTTAATTTCATACACCTATAGAAGGGAATCTTTTGATAGTGTGAAATGGTACAACAAGGGTCCTATAAAGAAGGAACCAACATGTGTCACCTCAGTGGAAGGTTAAGAGTTTTCTCCTAGGTTAGGCAGTCTGCTCTATATGGACTGATCCTCCTTTTTCAACCATGTTACCTGAGTAGGATTCCACTATCCATTACTCTAATGAGGAATGTGAAGAGTGAATTGGTCTGAAAGTCTTTTAGAGATTCATGATACAGGAGCTTTCCAGCCAGAGGTCCTTATGTTCTTGATTCTCAGTAGCCAAAGAAGTCAAAAGTCCACGCATGTTTGCAAAATGGTAATCTTCTTCTGCAATTTATTGATTGCTAAATAATCAGTTTACTATTTAAAAAAATTTAAATGTGCTTATCATATAAATAATATCCATTATTTTACATTTAAAACTCAAATGGTTTGAAGTCTATTTTATAACAAGCATTTACTTACAGCAGAGAAAAATAAAAGACACCCAGATACATTAAACTTCAGGGAAAGAATCTTTTTAGTACATTTGGAGTAAACTCATAGAATTCAATTTTCATGGCATTCAAATTGAACTTGATGCTATTTCTGACACTTGTATGTGAGGTGTATGTCTTATGAAAAGAATTAGATGCATAATAGATTGATACTGGTAGAATTGATGCTTTTTGCTTAATTTAGATGGAAATCTTTGATTGCAGTTTGAGTTAAAAGCATTTTTAATGAGAGGATATGGAGGCCAAGTGACTCAGAATTTCTGCAACAAGAATTTTAGTTAGCTTTCAGAGAAGCTTCCCTCCCCCAATTATTTAGATAGAGAAGGTGTTTTGATTGATACTAGGTTTGGAATATATTTCTTGGAGCACAGGTTTCTTCTGAACCTAACATTTCATGATCTCAGGTTTCTTGAAATATCTTTGAGTAAAGTGCAAATAAAATTTAGGTATAGACATCAGATATTTTAAATAATTGAGCAAAGTAGATTGCAATTCAAACTTAAGTCATTAGTGAATATAAATTGTTGCTTATGGTGTAGAGAAATTAATCAGTAAAAAGAGCTCAAATCGCTGCTCAATGGAAACCTTTTCAGATCGAGATCTGGAGGGAGACACACTAAAGAGAAGAGCTTAGCAGTTGAGAAACATTGTTGTGCTCAGGGTTTTATCTGATGGTCTTTCCATTGAGAATGGGCTGCAGGCTCCACAGTGGCAGGGCTTTATTTATCTTAGGCATCTTTGTTTCATACAGGCTGCCTTGCAAAGCAGGTGCCCAGTAAATATTTTCCAGCCGAGAGATCAAAATCCAAAGTTTGTCTGGACTGAAGCATTTGTTCTTGAACACACTGTCCACATCATGCTGCAACTGCAGATTTTCTAGCAGACAAGCGCGGAGGCGACACTATCTGGCTTTCAGCTCTGACAGGGTGGCCAGTCATCTTTGAGTGTCTCCTGTTGGTGTGTCCCATGTTATTTTCTTCCTACTGATGTCATCTAAACAGTCTTGTTTTTCCAGTTCATCTTTGAACCATCCTGCATCCTCCCGGCCTCCTCTCACTGCTTCCAGACTCTGCTTTGTTCTCTTTGCCTTTCTGACTTACTACCCCCATTTCCTGCATGAGTCTCCCGAGCTGTGTTTTGCTCCAAGAGTGGGATTTTTTTTCTAGGCTGTTTTGCCCAGAATACGTGACAGAATTTGGACAGCAGAGTGATTTCATTAAATGGCAACATAGGCTTTTATCTACTACCTTGACTAAATATATCACTGAACATAAGTAACACATTCCCAGCCCCTCCATGAGTGATGCCATCATCAGGAACTTCACTGGTCAAAGTAAGGCAAGACTTTCTCAATCTTTTCTTATGAATAAGTGTATTGACAGTGAATTAAAAACAATGTGGTTCCTTTGTTTCTTTTCCTAAGAAAGCTTCCCTTAAAGTACAAACCTATCCCATCTGTTAGGTGGACTAAATCATTGTTATAGAAATGCATTTACCTTTTTGAGTAGGTAGTACAAATGTATATTATAAAAATTTTAAATACAGATGGCTTGTAGAGAAAGTAAGTGCCTGCCTTCTTCTGTAGCCACTAGTGAATACACAGTATAAGTGTTCAGATATATGTTGGGACAGATGGACACGAACATATACATCTGCTTTTCAATGTAAAGGAAACCATGCTTTACAACCATTTACTTTTTAAAATAGCTGATAGTTGAAAAAGATGCAATCTCATTTTTACTGTATATGGGTCTTTTTCTTAAAATGGCTGCAGAGTGCCTTGTCACACAGCTGTACAATAATTAATTTCGTTAGGCAGCTATTGACGCCATGTGCAGTTCTGTGCCTAACCTTTCCTGTAAGAGACATATGGCCCCTCACATATATGTACATATTTGTAAGATACGATTCTAGGAAGTGAATTTTTTAGTTGATTAGACTGCTTTAGTTATGTTCATAAAGGGTGTTCTAAATGACTTTGTTATTGAACAGACATTCCTAGAGGAGAGCAGTGAGAATTTGCAGTGTCTCTTCCCATTAGTGATGTCTTGGATTGACTATTACTTGTAGTTCAGTTACCTTTGGGATTGAAGTAAATTATAAATGTCCTTAGAAAGGCTAATATCTAAAGGGACTTAACATGCATTTGCATCAAAAAGTGAAATGTGTTGCTTTTATGTACATGTGCTTAAGATGAAGCAAGACTAGACTCTCTCTGTCTTTCTCTCTCTCTATATATATTTATATATGTACATATACATGTATATGCATATATATTACAATAATAAAGAAGAGGTTATACATTTGAGAGGGAAATGGGCACACAGGAAGAACTGGCAGGGGAGAGGGAGGGGTCAAATTAATGTTAAGTACATTACTCAGTATGAAATTATTAGGCATATAATAATTGCCTTTTAATTTTTAATATCTGGAAATTTAGCAAGAGAGAATTTTATAGAAGGAATTTGCCTGAAACAGAGAGTTTCTTCAAAACTACTCATGTGTGTACGGACACCTAAAGAGACCACCTGAAGGATGTATTAGTCTCCAACATGCAGAAGCATCCGGTATGTGCAGATTACGCCTGTACAGGTCAGTTGTATCACCACTTTTGATAACCTGGCCATGAAGGTTCCTTATGACATTTGAAATCCTCCCTTTACCTGCTAAGCCCATTACAACAGGTATCCCTGTCCTTTTGCCTGGGGTAGCGTAGAGTTTGTCTAAGACACAGAGACTTCTGAGGGTGCTATCGAGAATCGTTTGCCCCATGCTTTCTAAGAGGACAGCACTGTCCCTTGAGGGATGGCTCAAATTCTACCATCACTCAAATGAATCACCCATGCTAATCACTAATAGCTAAGCCAGACTGGACTCCTGTTAGCTGAAGGATTCTCTGTAACTGATATTGTGTTCGTCTAGACAAAACCTCACTCTGTCTTCCTATGCTGAGGAAGCGAGCCAAGTTCTTTCACTGTTATGTGTAAGCCTACCCCTACAAGTTGATTTATGGCATTCGGTTGAGATGCTCAGATATCCTTCTGGCCTGTACCTGAGTGTGTATCAGATGGTTAAACAGTGTCAGGGCAAGACTGGCTTCACATCAAAGTTCTATTATTTTCCTTCACAGGATTTTTGTACTGAGGTTTAAATTTCACCTGGAGATAGAAAAGGGTCTTGAAACATAAATGAAGATCCTCTCTTCCTGGGAAACCTAAATGTTTTAACTTGGGGGCTTCCAGAAGTTCCAAAGCCTCAGGAATGTGATGTTGTTTTCATCTATACTAAAAGAGAATAGTGAGCCTTGTCCAGGCATGTAGTCTTACTGTTTGAAGTTCAGGGGAAATGACAACCCAATGCACTCCTCAGATGGCTAACTATGGGAAATGGGCAAAACAAATACCACAAACAGGTCACCTTGGGTCCTTAAAGCATGTCTATCAACAGCATTTTGTCATTTCCCCTTTTACCTTTGTCCCCCATTTCCCCACATTGCTTAGAAATCTTCCACACTGCAGCTTATAAAAAAAAGACCACTAAGTTGGAACTCACGTTTGCAATACTCATTCATAGCCTGGTTGAGGAAGATGTTGAACTAACTATCTGGGAGCTGAGCCTTCATCACTGCTCACCATGCACCCTCCTCTGCACACCCATAGAATTGGTTTTACATTCTTTATTCACTCTTGCAACTCTAGGAACTTTATTTAAAATTTGATCTGTCTCAAACACAGTTATTTATTCCAGGATAAGTTGGAAAGTTGAATTGGGACTGTTACATTCAGCAGGCTGGCCAAGACAGTTAAACTTGCCCCTGGCTGTGAGGCTTCTTCTTCCCATGAACCTCTCTGCTTCAGAAGCCTGTATGTTGGCCCCACCTACCTCTGTCTTTGTCCAATCTCAGGCCTTGGCATTTATTTAACCAATCAGAGACAATAATTAGAAAACAAAGTAACAGACAGCAAGAAGGACCAATTAATTAACATTTATAATGTATAACATCAACCTTTCAATTGGGGATCTCAATTTCCAAATGTGAAGACTGAGAGGCCAAGAGAAATAACTTCTTAATAGATTTCATAGCCTTATATGAACCCAGGTAGAGTTTTTTGATCCTGAAGTGTTTCCTTCCCACTTTCCACTCTTACCAGGCATCTTCATACTGTTTATATATGTATATATGGTGTATACATTCTCTCTATGTAAATTCTATATGTAACAAATTAATATATTGTAGATAGACACATGCAATGTATGTACAATATGGACTATGTAAGAACCATGTATGTATGTATGTATACAGTAAAGATATATTGCATATAATAGTATATCCTCCAGAGTATCAAAATTATTTGTAAGATCTTTTACATGTATATGTCTCTGATTCCTTGGCATTTTCTAGGTCTGGATCAAACCAACCGAACTTCTGGGTAAGAATACAGAGCTGGCAATGTTTAAAAGAAAAACTAGTTTGCAAACCTCAGGAGGAAATCCATGGATCAGACAAGTGAGAAATCAGAAGAGCTTCTACCTGACCTGGCTCATTCATTTCTTCATGAGATCCCAATGAGGAGGCAATAGCTAAGAGGAGAGAAGTATGGTTGGAAAGAAATCAGGCAACAGGATAGACTCATAAGTCAATATGAACCCTGACTGACCATTTGTTGGTATGCTCCACCAGGCTTTGGGAGCACCGTTGTATCTTTCACATGTCTGTTGTGTGTGAGTAGTTACTTTGTTCAGATATGTGCTTTTCATTGAATAATAGTTTTCTATTCACATTATCATAGCACTTCATCTATCCTGCTACAGAACAACCCTGAATCAATAAAACTAATTTTCTACAGAGATGGTACTGAATATTAGGAGGGAAATTGGATTGTTGTTGGTTTCCCTTTTGTTTTAATTTAGTATCACTGGCAGACAGACTCAAATCCCATCAATGTACATGGTATATTTGTGATGACTAATTACTCCAAAGGTAGCCCAATTTCAGAATTTACGATGTCACCTAGAAAATCTAGCTACAAGCAAGTAGCAGTTGATGGCCATTTAAAAAGTCAGTTCAAAAGAAGATATATTGTTTTTAAAACACCTTCCCTTAAGCATAGTTATGCCATTAGCAAGATATTCAGCAACGTGTTTAAAAGAGATAAGGCACACAAGGGAAATATTAATTGAGGTCACTTTGAATCCAGAAATCAAAGCGCCCTTCAGAGACGTGCTGCTGAGCTGAGATCACAGGTGGCTTCAGTGCCTTTCGCCCCACCCCAGTCCAAGGCGTTTCCCAGTTTCCCAGGTCGTGTTTCTCACTTGACTTTTTTTATCATGGCTGTGTCTTAAGCTCTTTGAATGTCTAAGTTTGGAACCAAAGAGGTGCATTTGGTGATGGGGAACAGGTAGCCCCATGATACGTAGCTTTCTTCTTTGTCCCTTTGCAGACATGAAGCAAGCCCAGCCAAATGCAGAAGTGAGGTGAGTGTGGCTGAGCTGCTGTTTCTAAATTGAAGGGCAGCCTCTTTTCTTGCTGTTCCCAAATTCTGTGCAGACTGACAGGCAAAGGAAGGTTGAAATTAGGCTTAAAATTCTCGCATGCAGTCTTAGAGCAAACCTGTTGTTAAACAGCATCCCTGGTCAAAAACAGGACTCTGAACATATAGCCTATTGGAGATTGGATCGGATGAAGTATAACTAGTTATGAACAATGGAACTGAATAAACAAACCTTTTCTGATTCATAGAAAAGGAATGGGTGGAGGAAAGGAAAAAATAAAGGAAGGGAGGAATGAAAAGAAAGGAATACAGTGGCTGGAGAAAAAGTTTAGCAGTTAAAAGCATTGGCTGCTCTTCCAGAAGACTTGGGTTTTATTCCCAGCATCCTTATGGTGGCTCACAACCCTCTGTAACTCCAGTTCCAGGGATCCAACAACACCCTCTTCTGATCTCCCTGGGCATCAGATATACAGAAGGTGCACAGACATACATTCAGGCAAAACACCCACACATATAAAATAGTAAAAGAAGCCTACACAAAGAACTACAGACAACTAAGAAATGCCGAGAGCAAAAGAAATAGTCTTCCCCAAAGAAGAGCGCAACAATTGGTTATCTAACCAAATGGTCGGCTCTAAAAGCAATCACACAGATAACATCATTCAGGCTGTTCAGGTTGTATTTACATATGTAGGAATATATATGTATATACATATACATATGTGACAAAAATTAATGAAATAAAGAGGCCATGAATTTAAAAGAGAGCATGGGAGGTATATATGGGAGGATCTGGAAGGAGAAAAAGGAAAGGGGGTAATGGGGTGATGATTTAATTATATTATAATCTCAAAAAGGTCCAATAAATAAATAAAATACTTTTTAAAAGAGAGGAATGCAGTAGTCCCACACGTAGACACTTTCAAGCTGCTGAGACAGCATCTGCCTGGCTTGCATATGCTGCAGCTGTGGCCATGACAATTTACTAGCACTGCTTTGAATCCTTTACATGCTGGCACATCTGTTGTCCCAACTCTACCACACATGCTCAACCCAATCCTGCTGTTACTACCATGGATTTGGGGTGGTACCTGCAGGCTCTTCTGTCTTAAAAAAAAAAAAGCTCCAAGGGGATTCTGGAGGTCAGCTAGTTTAAACCTTGGTTCTGTCTCTTAAGCGCTATGAGATTCTGTGCACTTCTTTTAACCTCTGTGTAGTCGGACTGCATCTTCTGTATCAGTGCGGTTTAAGTAATGCGTCTACAACTTTCTATAAAATGGAAAGCTGTGTGGGACATTTATCTTCTCTGTTGAAACACATGAGTGAATATATCACAGGTTGGTACATGCGGTAATAGCCTGAGACTTCGCTAAACATTTATTCCATAAAAATTAGTATATTCCTAGATCTTTAAACAGCTGATCCACTGTTCTTGCTGTAAGTTGGTATATTTCAATATCAGTTGTATTATTGAGGCCAAATAGTTAAGACTTACTAATACTTGTTATGACAAATATACACCTCCTTAATACCATTTGTCATTTGAAAAAAAAGTCCCATCATCATTCATATCTTTCCTTTCTCTACCACACACTGGAGGTGGAGAAGCATCAGCTTCACCTCTGACCATCTGTTATGTTTTGCCTTCTGATTTGTGCAAGTATAAGCAACAAATCTAAGTGTTCTCTTCAGACAGAGCTCCTACCAGGCAGGCCTCCTCCCCTGTTTCCACCTCTGTCATGGTCTGGTAACTAGTCTGTTCTCATATTGCTAATAGATCCCAGGACTGGTAACAGCTTCCTGTTGGTCCCTGTCACTAGGTAGTCAAAACACAATGCTAGTCCCCTAATCAAACCCACATCTGTGATTCTAGCCTTTATTAGCCCTTCTTGTAACTTAGAAATCACCATGAAGAAAACTTCAAAATATAATTATTATATATGCAGATGTATATAAATTGTTTCTTCATTGGGGAAGTACATGTTCTATTTGCATCCTAAATATATCTGATGACATCTTCTAAATATGTTTATGATAATATTATTTAAACATACTGCTTTTGGATCTTTAGAACAGTTTATAGTTTAACAATGGCATTTTGTAGGACAGTGGGGTTTAGAAAAGTGTTGCTTTTCCATTTCAAAATTTAAAATGTATCAGATCAATAAATATGACTGAGGTGTTTTACAAGTGCAGAAACATTCTGCAGTGATGGAATGTTGATCTATGCCTCATTCCCTTGCAAGAACACATTAGATATTTTTCAGCATTCCCAAATACATATTCAAGTGTATGCCTGAGCTCCAGGATTAGATTCAAAGTATATTCCATTCCACACACAGGACAACTCTTTCCTCATGAAATTCATCAAGGACATTTTAACTTGGTAATAACTAGCAGAGACAAATTGCGTAGACTGTTTAACAGATGAAAAATATTTTTGGAAGCAGAGTTTCTGGTATCCAGGCATCTTAGTTTCCTTCTCTCCTTGTGCTAAAACACCCTGACAAAAGCAACTAAAGGGAAAAAATGTGTTGTTATTTTTTTTTAAATTTTCAGTTCACCATTCAAAGACATCATGGAAGGGGGGTTGAGGGAATCGGGAACTTGAAGCTCCTGGTGGCATCACATTCACAATCAGGAAGCGGAGAGAGATGAATGCTTGTTCCCAACTTACTTTCTCCTTTTTGTGCATACAGGATCTCATCCCAAGGACTGTTGCCACCCACAATAGATGAGTTTTCCCACTTAAATTAATCTAAGCAAAATAACCCTTTGCAGGTATATTCAGAGTCTTGCCTGTTTCTTAAGGAAGCCAGAATCTCAAGCTGACATTTGACATTGACCATCACCCTTGGCAACCTCACTCTTGTACTTGTACCTGAAGGTGAACTTGAATTTCTGGTCACCTTGCATCCACTTCCTTAGTGCTAGGATTACAGGCATGTGAACAGTGGGAATCAAACTTAGGGCTTCATGTATGCTAGAAAGGTGCTCTTCCAAGTAAGTTACGTTCCCCAGTCCCAGAAAGAAAAACAGCAAAGAAAAGATCTCAGTTATTGAGTGAGGTTGCCAAGGATGATGGTCAATGTAAAATGTCAGCTTGAGATTCTGGCTTCCTTAAGAAACAGGCAAGACTCTGGATATGACTGCAAAGGGTTATTTTGTTTAGATTAATTTAAGTGGGAAAACTCATCTACTGTGGGTGGAAACAGTCCTTGGGATAAGATCCTGTATTTCCTCAGAGGGAAATGAATGGGTTTAAAAATTAAAATCAACTGGATATAACATATGGGTATACTTGCTTACAGTTCTTTATAGTTTGAGAGTACTGAACCAGAAATAGTCAGCACTAGGAGAAATTAGTAATATGTAGTAGTTATTATTTACTGCCTTTAGCATACAAGCCCAAGTTCCTAAGGGAGATAAAGATACAAGGCTGCCAAAGTTATACGAGTGATGCTGAAAGAATAATGCACACTGTTTTCTAGGCTACAGGATAGAGTTAAATGCTTCCTAACAGAGGGGCAACATGACCATGCTGTATGTTGCAAGGAAGTTTCTGATATTTCTCTGTAGAGTGCACTGAGAAGAGGAGAGTATGGAGATTATTTATGCAGTGATTCAGGCAGTGAGTGATTACATACAAATATCTGTCCAGGTTAACAGAAAGACAGCACTGAATGGAATTGGCTGAGCATGAACATAGATGTGAGAAAATGAACTGTGACAAAAGAAAGGTCAGTCAGAGCATTTAGCCTTTATGGTGATGGCCATGATGCAAACAAGGGGAGATTATGAAAAAGAGGTAGGACAATTAGTGAAATGGTAAAGCCATTTTGTATTGAAAATGTTTGATAATTTTTTTTTTTTTGCAATTGCAAGAGGTTTATTTCGGGGGGGGGCCTCAGTGCACTGAGGGTGCCACTCGGATAATTTTTAGATGAGCACAGTATTTACATCATTTCTGCCTCTCGGGCCCTCACCAGCTCCTCCTGGGTCTCCCACACCCTCTCAAATTTATGACCTCTTTTTTAATTACCATTGTTACGCATATACATGTATGTATAAATACAGCATGCTGAGTCTGTTTAGCGCTGTTTGCCTCTACACATGTTTAGAACTGACCTCTTGATCAGCCCATCAGGGGATTCATAGCTGGAGGAAACTGAGGGTCCTCTCAGCAGCTGCAGCTGAGAGGTTGCCAATATGTTTTTTGTGCAACATTTAGAAGTTCTGGTGCAGATTTTTTAAAATTGTGGATATAGATGTCAATGTGAGAATCATCTGCCTTGAGGTGATATTTTAAGACTTAAGTGTTATTGAAAGCAAGAGAACTGAGTATGAGGCAGGAAAATAATGAGCTAACGGTGGAAGAAAACACTTTGAAGAATGCTTTTTGGCTGAGAACTTGAGAAACAGAACTCACTTTCCACTTGGGTGTTAAAAGTGTTTCCTCTACATTTCCTACTTTAGTCAATGAGATAACCTTAAGAGGTATTGACCCTGTGAAAAGAAAGGCTGGCATGCTGGCTTGTGTGTGCCAAAATTTCACGTGTTAGGAACTGTAGAGATAGTTCAGTGTGGAGAGTACTGGCTGCTCTTCCAGGTGACCCACATGATTCCCAGCATCCATCTGGTGGCTCACAAACATCTGTAGGTCTAGATCCAGGAGATCCAGTGCCTTCCTCTTGCCTCTCTGGGCATCAGACACGTATATGCGACACAGACATAAATGCAGGAAAAATATCCATACAAATAAAACAATGAAACATATAATTCTAAGAAAGGTAAGTGTAACAGTATGGAGAAGTGATGATTAGTGGGAAAGGCCCTGAGAGATGAATTGATGGATTAGCTGTCACAAATTTGATTACCTTCCTCTTTTGTGGGTCTGATTTGCTTCTGCTTTCTGTCATGAGTGGAAGCATCCTTAGGTCCTTACCTTAAACCAACCAGATGTCAGGGTTACCCTTTATACCCTAGAATCTGAATCCCAAATAGACCTTCCTCCTCCTCTTCCTTTTCCTCTTCCTCCTCCCCCTCCTCTACCCCTTCCTCCCCCCTCCTCCCCCTCTCCACCTCCTTCCCCTCCCCATCCTCCTCCTCCTCTTCCTTCTCCTCCTTCTCTTCCTACTCCTTCTCCTCCCCTCCTCCTCCTCCTCCTCCTCCTCCTCCTCCTCCTCCTCTTCTTCCTCCTCCTCCTTCTTCTTCTTCTGTTCCCACTCTGCAATAGCAACATAAAACTAGGGCTAAGGCAGTGTCAGACACAGCTAAAACAAAATCCAAAATATCCCTGTCTTTTCAGCTCACCGTACCAGCTTTCCATCCCAACAGTCCTTGAAAGAAGGTTTCCAAGTGGAGTCCTCAGCACATGCAAAGCTTAAGGAGAAGCTTCTCCCAAAATGGAGAAGATGGGGGAAAGAAGCCAGAGAGTCAGGGATCTGTGATGATTTGACCAGGTCACCCTTGCTGACATTGTCCTAACCCATTACTTCATTTGTCAATGGAGTTTCTCAATCTAATCTGTTGCAAAGACTGCAAACCCAAATAACCTGTGGTGTCCTTGAGCTATTTCTAAAGGTCACTCACCTCCACAGGGTTGAAATTATTCTAGGAAAGTTCCTTTCACCTTTTGTCTCTTATGTTGTACTGTTTTAAAAATGGAATCTTAATTCTATTTTATAGATGGCTTCAAGTCAATGTCATATGGTTCTAACAAGATGTAGCAAGCTATGAGGTCAGGTGAGTCAGTGGTCTCTGTTTCATGACCATTTGTCTTTCCCTGCACAATACAATACCTTAATCACTAGTCACATAATCAACATAACAAAATTTCCCTCCTGTTCTTCTTTTACCAGTGTCTTAGATGATTTGAGTACTTTGCATTTCTGTGTATTCTGTTATTCCTTTTATATTCTTTAATGTTAGACCGTCGACTTTGCAGCTTTTTTTCTGCTTATAATATTACGTAAAGCTAGACAAGCTTCAAATTACTGTTCCCTGTTTCTTCAAAGTTTTTTAAGTGCATAGCTACTGAGTTTTAATAGATATATACAACTGTTTTATCCAGATACATATCAAATTTACCTTCACCACAAGATGGTTCCCCATAATGGAGGTGACCACCATCCTGGCCAGGTGCAGTGTATTAGGCATGTATTTGCTACACAGACTTAAATGCAGACAAAACACCCGTGCATTTCTGCAAGTTTCCCTTCTTATCGATAATATACACAAAGGAATGATGAATACTTGGCTCAAGGGTAAATGTCTAGAAAGCAATAAAAATGGCTTAACTCCATGTAGAAGTTTTGACGTTTTTTGAGATTATAATGTAATTACATTATTTATCCTCTTCCCTTTCATTTCTGTTTTATTATTTTTTAGAATTTTACACATGAGACATAAATAGTGTATTTATATTGTTTTCAACATTATGACCTCTTTTTCTTTAATTTTTGTTACACACACACACACACCACCACCACCACCACCACCACCACCACCACCACCACAAACACACACACAAGGAAACGACAGAGAAATGCAATATACTGAGTCCATTTAGTGTTGCTCATATGCATATGTATCTGGGGATGGCTCAGATTCTTTTTTTATTTTTTAATTTCTACATTTGTATGCTTGGTGTTTCTTTAATTGTCACTAAAATTTTTCCTATGACCCACAGATTGAAAAATAAGGCTGCTAAATTGTCAATACAATTTTTAATTATCTTTTCTATTTCAGTTCCATTATTTAAATGGGTTTATTATTGACTGTTGTTAATTGCACTCCATCAGCTACGTGGCTGCATGAGTTATCTTTTGGAATGTGTTCACTCTTGTTTTATCAGCTTGTATACAATCCATTCTAAAAATAATCCATATGTCCTTGAGCAGGACAAGTATTTTCCAGTGATTGCATGGTGATTTCTATATATAGCCATTAGATGAAGTAGGCTGGATGTTTCCCAGTCTGTGTTTCCATTGATCTATGTGCTTACTATCAGTAAGAACTGGGAGAGCTGTTTTACAGCTTGTCATTATGTTGATGGATTTTGCAGATTCTCGTGTCCTTGTCACAGCTTTTGATACATTTAAAGGTTGCTTTGTCATAGATGTCCTCTTCAGACATAATGCAGCCATGTACTAATACTAGTGACGCTCTTCAGTTTAAATGTTATAATTCTATGAATGAAATAGCTAATATGCCTCATTTTTAGTTGCTCATTGCCTCATGCATCTCTCCCATCTGTATTGGTTCATCTTGTTTTTTTTTTCTTTTTGTTTACTACTTAAAGTTACATCTCCATCACAGTCCCTTTTTTCCACCCCTCCCAGACCAACCGCTGCCACCCCACCCCCTCTCCCACCTATCCTACTCCTCCAGAGTGGGGTGCCCCTACATATCAGTGCCCCTCAGTTCAACAGCCATATGAATGCTAAGAGCTTCCTCTTGCACTGGGGGACTATATGGCAGCTCTATTAGGAAAAAGTATCTCACTAACAGGTAACAAGGTCTATATTCCTAATCCTTTTGGTGTGCTGGTTGTAAGATAGTTATCCTGTACTACATGGCTAAAATCCAATTATAAGTGAGTAGATGCATGTGCATCTTTCTGAATCTGGGTTATCTCAATTAGGATGAGCTTTTCTAGACCCATACATTTGGCAGAAAATTGCATGAACTCATTGTTTCTGATGGCTGAGTAGTATTCTATTGTGTAAATGTACCACAGTTATTTTATCCACTCTTCAGTTGAGGGACATCTGGGTTGTTTCCAGTTTCTAACTATTACAAATAAAGCTGCTAAGAACATAGATGAGGAAGTGTCCTTATGGACTGGTAAGGAATCGTTTGGATGTATACCCAGAAGTGGTATGGCTGGGTCTTGAGGTAAAGCTTCCAAGTTTTCTAAGATATTGCCAGACTGATTTCCACAGTGGCTGTGCAAATTTGCACTCCCACCAGCAATGGAGGAGTGTTTCCCTTTCTCCACAGCCTAGCCAGCATGTGATGTCATTTGACTTTTTAATCTTAGCCATTCTGACAGGTGTGAGATGGAATCTCAGGCTCATCTTGAGTTGCATTTCTCTGATGATTAAGGATGCTGAGGATTTCTTCAAGTGTCTCTTGGCCATTAGGGATTCCTCCTTTGTGAATTCTCAGTTTAGCTCTGTGGCCAGCCTACCAAAAGGTTATATACAGCTTCAATGCAATTCCTATCAAAATACCAACACAATTCTTTGCAAACCTTGAAAGAAAAATTATCAAGTTCATATGGAATAACAAAAAAACCCAGAATAGCTAAATCAATCCTGTACAATTTAAAAAATAAAAACATCTGGAGGTATCACCATTCCTTATTTCAAGCTGTACTACAGAGCAATAATAATAAAGACAGCATACTACTGGTATAGAAACAGACCAGTTGATCAATGGAATCGAATTGAAGACCCAGAAGTAAATTTACACACCTATGGGCACTTAATTTTTGACAAAAAAGCCAAAACCGTACAATGGAAAAAGGACAGCATCTTCAACAAATGGTGCTGGTCCAACTGGATGTCGACATGTAAAAGAATGAAATTAGACCCTTACTTATCACCTTGTACAAAACTTAAGTCCAAATGGATCAAAGATTTGAACATACTGCCCGACACACTAAATCTAATAGAAGAGAAAGTGGGGAATAGCCTTGAACTCATTGGCACAGGTGACAACTTCATGAACAGAACACCAACAGCTCAGGATCTAAGACCAACAATCAATAAATGGGACCTCATGAAACTGAAAAACTTCTGTAAGGCAAAAGACACTGTCATTCAAACAAAATGGCAGCCTACAGATTGGGAAAAAATCTTCACCAACCACACATCTGACAGAAAGCTAATATCCAAAATTTACAAAGAACTCAAGAAATTAAACACCAAGAAACCAAGTAATCCAATCATGTTATTTTTTTTATCCTTTAGGAATATTGTTTGTAAACAATGTTAAACTGGATTTGAAAAAAAAACCTTCTTGATAATTTTTAGTTTGCACTTATGTTTGTAAGGCTGTCTATATATCTGATGGCTTGATTATTATTATTAGAGAGAGAATCAACAGTTTTTCTGCTATCCAACTTTGTAGTTTATTGTTTTGCTTTTTCTATTTTTTTCTTTTTTTACAGCTTATTTGTCTTTATAGAAATAGACTTTGTTGCCCTCATATGGTCTGTAACTTTTTTATTTTTTATTTTTTTTAATATTTATTTATTACTTCAGGTTACATCTCCATCACAGTGTCCTCTTTCCACCCCTCCCAGTCTCACCCTCCCACCCTCTACCCTCTAACCCTTCCATCCCACTCCTCTGGAGTGGAGTGTCCCTACATAACAGTCCCCCGCCCCAGTTCAGCAGTCATATGAGGGCCAAGAACCTCCTCATACACTGGGGGCCTACAAGGCAGCAGAACTAAGGCAAAGTGTTTCATTGACATGTAACAAAGTCTATGTTCCTGTCCCCTTTGGAGCATTCATTATAGTATAGTTATCCTGTACTATAGGGCTAAAATTCAATATAAGTGACTAGATGCCATGTGCATCCTTCTGAATCTGGGTTGGCTCACTCAGGATGAGCTTCTCTAGTTCCAACCATTTGGCTGCAAATTGCATGATTTTGTTGTTTTTGATGGCCGAGTAGTATTCCATTGTGTAGATGTACCACAGTTTTTTTTTTAATCCATTGCTGGGTTGAGGGTCCGCAACTTATCTCCCTTTCCAAAATCAGAACTGTACCTGGCACTCCCTCCTTAAACATGTAAGCTCTCTAGAATAATATCTCAATTTCCTGTCTTCTAATCTATATATTACTGTCTGCCACTGCAGTTGTGCCCTTTTTACTTGGCAGCCAGGGTTAGCATTACTGTTCTCAGTAAATAATATTTATCCACCTTCTTTCTTTCTTTAATGTACAAACTTCTTAGGTTGCTTTGTTTATCTCAAAGCCCTTCTTTAAGCTTCCTTGCAGCCAGCATCTTGTGGATCTTCTGCTGTAGTTTTGCTTATTTGAAAACAGCACAGTGCGTCTTCATTCCTCAGTGACAGTCTTCTGGACACACAGTTTGATGCTGAAGATGAACGTTCACCTCTTCAATAGTTATCTCCCTATCTCCTGCCTTCTAGCTCTTTTAGGAGTTTAGCATTTATCCTGTCCTTTTGTGTTCCCTGTCTGCTTTAAAATGTCCTCTTTTGTATAATATACTCTTAAGTTCACTATAGTGTATCTGCAGATGAAATTTATTTTGCTCTGTTTCAATATGTTGTCATTCATCAATCAAGAAAACACATTTCTGACCAGACCTAAGCAGTTTACATCATCATCATCATCCTCATCATCATCATCCCCACCATCATCTTTATATAATCTCTATTCGTTCCTCTTGAGAGTCTAATTATTTGTAGGTTACGTTTAATCTCCTCTGAATTACATCACTTTCATTACTCTTAACCTACTTTGCAGTAACCATTTTACAGAACTGATTTAAATATGTATTTCCATTTGTTTATTAACTTTCTTCAATTTTGATAATTTCCATTTGACCTACTCATTTAAAAATTGCAACAGTTATATTTTCAGTTCTAGAAACATGAGTGTTTCTTACATGTTCATTTTGGAAAGTCTACTGGTGATGATTATTTTTGCATTTTCTTTTTTTTTTTTTAATATGACAGTCATTCTGTTTTTGTTCCTGACAGTGCCCATGTCTACTATCTTTGCAGGCTGAATACATTTGCTTTTTTGTTTTTAATTTCTGCTTAATTGTATTCTTAATGTTTTTCTTTCTGTTGTCTCTTTTTTTTAATCTTTCTTTATCAAGAAAGATCATTTAATTTAATTCATTTTATTCTGTGATGGTCTTATGAAGACTCATGAGATCGTTTCCTTTTTGCAGGCTGTGAAAAGGTATGCACCTTATAGATTTAGCTTAGAATGGGATTGCCACATTTTAACTCATTAGCACCTAGCTGGCCTGAGGTTCATTACAACCACAGCAATTTCCTCATAGGGCTTCACCTCAGGGAAGGATTCACCTATACACTGCCAGGTGCCTCTTGGTTCTGGTGACTTTTCTCCCAGATCTCTAGAGAGAGGTTAGAAGTACGAGGAAATAAAAATCTTGTGGTTACATTCTGGAATGGAAGCTGACAGATGCCACCATGTTTGGAGCTGACAGCAATAAGGAATGGAGTGAGGGTCTCTATGGACCAGCACAGCATGTGATGTTGGGGAAGCAGATGTGGGGTCTGCATTGTGTGATTCTCTGATAGGTCTAGTACAAGTTAATACCTAGCTCCTATTTGATTCTCTAGCCCTACCACAAAAGAATCCTTAAGTAACACAAAATTGTTTTGTAAGTGCTGTTTTTTTTAAATAACACATTTCTGTTTTTTAATAACCTTTACAGATACAGTAAAACCTCACTTGTTTATTTATTTTATTTTATTTTATTTTTTGGTTTTTCGAGACAGGGTTTCTCTGTATAACAGCTCTGGCTGTCCTGGACTCACTTTGTAGATCAAGCTGGCCTTGAACTCACAGAGATCTACCTGCCTCTGCCTCCCAAGTGAAAATCTCACTTGTTTATGAGCCTTAGAGCCACCAAAGAAATAGTAACTAGTGGATAAATTCTCACTTTTCTCAATTCAAAGGAATCTGAATATTGTAAAATGAAAGGTGGAACATGACTAATAGGGCCTTTCCAGTTGAGAGAGAGAGAAAATCATCAAAATGATAGGCACTAATTTAGGATTTCATAACATGATATGAAAGATTAAAATACTTAATTTTTTATTATTTTTAGCTGACATAAAATAATATAACTACATATGATCAGGGTGCCCTGTACAATATATGTATATAGTCTGGAAAGTTTAAATCAGGTTAAATTTATATATCTCCACAAACATTTATTATTTTTGTGGAGGAAAGAATTTCAAAATCCCCACATTGGCCTTTTGAGGTGTGCAGGGTGTCACTGAGATCTAAGTCACAGAGCTGTGTGAAAGTACACTGGACATTCTTACTTTCAACTCTAGAGCGCCTCGAATAAGGTTTCCGCAGCTTAGCCTCTCCCCTACCCCAGTAAGCCCCGACTCGGTGGTTCCCAGCTTCTCTGTGATCAACGGTCGCAGATTCCACCATGAGATCTTGAACTTTCCTTTCTCAGGGTGACTTGTTCTAGATACCATGTCGAAACCCTGTTCCACTCACATTGCTGCAAACATTAGGATCATGCTCTTTCTGATGGCCTAATATCATTCTTTTGTATATATAATACATTATTAATATGCTTGTCAGCAGATGGACAGTTTGTTTTAATGATGTGAAAAGAGCTGCAATGATCATGCAAATGCAAACATCTCTCTGATTCCATTTTTTTGGGTTCTATACCCAGTAATGGGATTGCTATGTCATACTGTAGTTCTATTTTTTGTGAGAAGGCTCCATGTAGCTTTTTTGTTGTTGCTGTTGTTTATTGTGTGTGTTTGCTCTACTGATTCACATCTCTGTCTATTGGGTTCAAAGGTCCTTGTGTTCACGTCTTTGCTGGCACCTGCTGTCCTTAATCATTTTAGTAACAGGCGTTCTTACTGGGATAAGGTGAGACCTCACTGTTTGATTTGGTTCACTGGTTATTAATGCTGCCGAGCATTGGTTTCTTTAGCCGGACGTCTGTGTTCATAATGAAGAGATGTAGAATCGGTAGCTGTTCGGTGTAAAAGGTTGGATGCCTCAGTAGTTCCAACCTGCCTCTAAAGGTCCAAAAGATTCCTACACAGCCCCTGGTCTCCAGTCTGTGTTGGAAGGCTGACAAACCTAGGTTCTGAGGTCTGAGAAGGATGCAGCAGCTGCTGCTACAACAGCAGCAGCCATGGAGCAGATAAACTTGCTAGGAAGAGATACAGGCAAACAGACAAAAAAGTGAACTTTTTCCCTTATCCATCTTTCTATTTGGGCTGCTACCAGAAGGTGCCACCCACATTTAGGGTGCATTTTTCTCATGTCACTAGCCTAATAAACAGTATCCCCCGCAGGTGTGACTGTAACTTGTCTCTCGGTTGATTCCAGATTCAGTCAAATTAGCAAGCAAAGATAACCAACATACCCATCCTTTTCAAGTTGTGTCTAATTAATTTTTGTAGCTGTTTTCTAAGTCTAGAAATCAATCTCTTGACAGATACATCATTAAATATCTAATGTTGCAGATTATGTGCATATTCTGTTGTTTGCTTTTCTATCTAGAAACATTTTATTTGATACAGTGCCTTCTGTCCATTTTTTGCCTTTGTTTCCTGGGTTTTGGATATATTCAAGCCTTCCTTTCCCACTCTACTATCATGAAGCACACCTCTTCCAGTTTTTTTTTTCTACTAGTTCCAAGTTTTCCATCTATGCGTTTAATTCATTTAGATTTCTAAAAAATAAAAGATGAGATAGGGCATCTAGTTTCATATTTCTATGTGTCATTCAATTTTTACTGTGTCATTTATCAAAGGGACTGTCCTTTTTCTAATATGTGCTCTTGGCCTCTTTGTCAAAGACCCATTGACTATGAATTATTTCCTGGACCTCCAACATGACCCAATGGCCCTTCTGTTAGTTTTGATGCCGATGCACTGATGTTTTCATTCTTACACTCTTGCTGGAAGTTTCTAATTTGTTTCTTTGTGAAAAGTAACTTTGCCTACTTAGGGATTTGTTGTTTCCTATACATCTCAGTTTATATAGTTTTCTCTAGTCCTGTGAAGAACATCATCAGTGTTTGAAAGTTTCCCCTGAATCTTTAAATCATTTTGAGTACTATAGATATTTAGGAATATTGATTTTTTTTTAATCCATGATCATGAGGTATCCTTCTGCTTTCTTATCGAACAATAAGAAATAGGAAATGGTGGCCTGCTTTGATCAATCACCCCGGTGGTGTGTGCTGGCTAGCCAAGGCCTAAGCAATGTGAAGCTCATGCAGGTCCTCCCACCAACATAGCACCCATTTGTGTGATCACTCTGACTCTGAGTAACAGGAAGATATCTGAGTTGGAAAAAAAAAATGGAAGATCAGAACAGAAGCTGATGCTGCTCATCCTGCTCATCCCACTGTGAGGAGCAGCGCACAGGCGGAGAAACTGCCCTGTGCAAACATGGCAGTCGGGCCTGGGGTACCAGGAGGGAAGCCTGGATCATGCGCAAATCCTTCCCTGAGACATGCTCCTGCACCTCATGATCACATTGACTCTGAGCAGCAACAAGATATGTAAGATGAAGAATGGTCCTTAAAAATTGTGATGAAGAAGAAGCATCGCTCTTCACAGCTGACGGCTTCTGTCAGGGAGGGAGCAGCAGGGGTAGGCGGACTCAGTTTTCTTTAAGGGGCTGGCCACTGGGAGTTTGACCAAACTCTAGTGAGTATACGGGCTAAACAAATTGGACTTGGATTTTTTTTTCTCATTTTGGGGAAGGGCACAAGGGTGGAAGGGTGGATCTGGGAGGAATGGGATATGAGTGTGATCAAGATGCATTGCATGAAATTCCCAAATAGTTAATGCAAAAAATTATATTGGGGAATATTTTTTATCAGTTCAGTAGAATTTCAACTTTGAAATATTTTGATAATAATTTTAACGGAAAAAAATCAGTAAGTGTGTGAATAATTTCAGGGCACTGACTAGTTGTGACTAAGAAGGCAAGACTTATTTCTGTAGACCTTGTATCAATTTCTACATCAATTCATAATGGAAAAGTAAGAGACGGAAGGCGAGATATTTAATTCCTTTTAAAAAGTGATAAAGACATTAGCTGAATCTTTGCCTCTTTCTGTATGATGGATAAAAAAATTAGGAGTCAGGTTAAATTGCGAACTGTACTCTCACCATCTCAAGGCCAAAAATAATTTTCCTTTTTTTAAAAATTTTATAATAAAATCCCATTTATTCTATTACTACTACTGCAGCATAATAATATTTATTTGCTATTTCTCAACTGAATCGTCCTCATTAAAATACAAGTTGCATAAGCTATTAGTTTACAAAAATCATATTTTTGAAGAAACATGAGAAAATTAAGACACATTTGTACCAACTTTCTTTCTGCTTATTCTTATTTTAAACTAGTATTACTCCTCAGTCTTTCATCGTGTGCTTTCTCATGCTCTCCTTTTTCAGTAATGGGGGGAAAGTGGGCTCAATAGCCTAATGCCCAGTAAGAAAAGCTCTGAGTGTTTGTAGCCTTTGTGGTGGACTGTAAAAGCACAGAATTATTTGAGAAAGAGTGAAAAATTACTTAGATACCAAAACTTTATAAAGCCAAGAAACTATCTAGCCCACGAAACATTTTACTAATGTTCTATAACTTTGAGAGTTTCGCTAGTAAGTTTTTAAAAAAAAATGTGTTAAAATTTCAGTCACTTTTTCTGGGAGCATAGTCATAAGTAAAAATTAAAATATTTCAATTTCCTTAATTGTTAAATTTCAATACTTTGTGTGAAAAGTGAATTAAGTAAGAGAAAACCAATTTAAAAACATGATGATACATGTTTAATTGTCTGGGTAGCATTATATTTTAAGGCAATTTTCCTTAAGGGTCAATTTTAAAACATTGCATTCTAAATATGCTTTTAAAGCCCAATATATACATTTTAATATATTTTCTAGTTTTTTGACTTTTTCTTACTTTCAACCACACATGTTTTAAATTTAAGTTTCATGAAATGCTTTTAATGGCAATACTAAATCTAAAGGGTAGCTCATTCAGAATTGATTGCTTGTTTTCCTGTGTCTAGGTGTGTACATTCTGAATTTTTCACTCTAACTCTTAAAGGATATTAGTGTTTGTCATTCTCAGGGTCTGGTTGGAACCAAATCACTGAAGCAAAGTCCACCAGACTTTAAGACTTCTGAGGTATTGATAAATTGCTTTTTAGACAGCTTGCCCTGCAACGGCAATGTCATTACAGTCCCTAAATCACAGTGGGGCACAAAAACTAGACATTACAGGGAATTATTGTAAATATTCCTGCCTGTTGTTTCTAGGCCTTTCTGTAGCGTCGACATAGTGCATTGAAGTGGACTGGTTTCCCTCAAATGAAGAGAATAGTTTTCTGTATACTTAAATATCTCACCCATTAATGAACTGCAGAAGGAAAAGAGAATTCAATTTCTGTTGTAATTAAGCCTCATTGACTGTCTGACATTCTGATACATCATATTGTTTTGTTGGTACTTCTGTGTTTTTAAGTGTAACCCAAAAAGCACAGAGTATTGAGTTCTCCTCTTGTAGTAGGTTCAATGCAATGACAAGGAACACAGCATGTGCTAGTTTCTGTCCATGCTCTGGCTCCTCAAAATGTATTTTGAAAGGCCTACATCGCTACTTTATGACTGTCAAATAACGATGTTGCCCATGATATAAATGTTTGTGACCTAGTGAAAAAGGACCAGAGATCCTTTTCTGAGGATAGTTTCTGGTAGGATCTTATAGTCTGGCTTGTGTGTTCTTTCTTATTAACTTATTTTTTAAACCATTTCTTACATGTATATAATGTATTCTGATCACACTTCCCCTTCTGTCCTCTCTCACCTCCCTCCTGCACCCATGACCCAGACCCACTCTGTACGCACATGTCACTTGTTTCTTTTCGCTTTGCTTGCATCCTTTTGCTAAGTTTCTCACACGGTGGAAATGCATGTGGTGCTGACATGAGACTTCTGAAACACAGCTGCTGTAGCTGCATTGTGAGCAATTCAATGAGAGCCAAACTACACTTCCTTTCTGCTGAGATGGTGAGTGACAAGGGTGGGTCACTTGATTTCTTGATTTCCCAGATCTCTGGGTTTCTCAAGGGTGCCAAAGAAGATCTTCTCTCCTCTCTCTCTCCCCCTCCCTCCCCCTCTCTCTCTCCTCCCCTCCCCC
>CAJQZJ010032856.1:3962672-3984482 GCA_907164525.1 Lophiomys imhausi
CCTCTCTCTCTCCTCCCCTCCCCCACCGTGTGTGTGTGTGTGTGTGTGTGTGTGTGTGTGTGTGTGTGTGTGTGTGTGTTAGGGGACACAGGAATTCCTTTTGGAAGGGTGACAATCCTTCTCTGTCAGTCTAAGAAGAGCTTTGAGCCTCAGCAGATGTTCTTAGCAGCAAGCTGATGAGGTGGATTATAAATGCCGTTTGGTGCCAGAGATCAGCTTGTTTCTCTTTTCCCTTCATTATAAAATGCTGATTTATTTAAGAAGAAAAAACAATCCCTTGGCCTCCACCCTCCTCCCACCTCCCATCCCTTCCTTGCCCAATCCCTTCCTCTAATGAAGGGAGAAGGAACTCTCTTACTCCTATTACGTTTGAAATTGATCATTAAGTGAACTGACTCCAACCCCCAAATATTGACAGTCAGGGCAAATCAGATGAAAATTGAAAGGTAAAATATATCACAAAACCCATTCAAAAGATTTACACTTTACAGCTGTGTGGCTCTGATTTAACAGTTAGGTGAATGCTTTATGCTAAAAGCTCACAAGGCCTAGATCTTCCCACTAACAGTTCTTCTATATTTGAACCTTAAGATAAATAAATTTATGGCCTAGGTAGAGGGTTCATCTTTAATGTTCTTCTCTTTAGAACAAACTTTACTGTGAATTTTTGTTCCTGTATGAAAACTGCAAATTAATTAATTAATGTAGTTATTAGCAAGTATAAACTGTAATATTAGGCTGGCGGAGTAGCTGGAGGCTTGGCAGAGGAGCAGGCAGCTTGGCTTGAGTGCCTTAACCGGTTGCCTAACTTATCCTGGAGAAAGAGCCCCGGGACCAAGGGTGGCCTACACCACCTATAACCTAAACTCTGTTAAGTAATATAAGTTGTTATATTAGGCCGGTAGAATTATCGGCGGCTTGGTGGGAGATTCGCCTGGGCTCAAGGGGAGTCTGGGAATTCAACAGCCCGGGACTGCTTGGACTGAGGGCCTTTAAGCCACCATAGTCTTTTCCCCAATAATTATACACACCAAGACCTTTTAATATTTTAACGCTTAGCCCTTAGCTGGGCAGACTCTCAATTAGCTACTCTAAGTTAACCCCAAACCAACATGTGCCTGTGAGTACCTTCCAGACTTCTCCAGTCGTCTGTCTCCTTCTGTGTCTCCTGGCAGAAAGGGGAGAGAGTCTCTGTGTGTGCGGAATTCCTGCTGATCTGAGGAAGTCCCGCCTTCCTATACTCTTTCTGCCCAGCTAATTGGCCATAAGCAACTTTTATTAACCAATCAAGAGAATGCCTCAGAAGGGGCGGTAACCAGATCTCAGCATTGAATTCAATGTATCAGAAACAATATTAGACCTTCTCTCAACACCTGTAGTTGGTGTTATTGCCCTTTAAGGATGTCGATACTTATGGTTATTATACACTTTGACTTTTATGCCTTTGTGTTAAAATAATTGTACTTCACTTTTTGGAAGTATGTATATTTTATTTCAGAAATGGACTTATCTGCTTATTCATAGATTCAACAATGCATGACAAGTTTTTTTTTCTGCACAGGATAGGATCTTGCCTCATGAAATTATATTATTTATTGTATTATTATATTATTTGATTATATTATTTCATTAAAATAAAACAGATTTTACTTTCTCTTCTACTTGAATCATCTTATTCTTGGAAGTCTAAGCAGCTGTCTAGTGGATTAATGTAAAAAACTGTAAGAAATTGTTCTGCTTCTTCTCAATCATGAGAAAAGAGATGTTATTTTCATCAGACCACTCCACTGTAGGATTTTACTGACTAGCACAAGCAAGATCCCAGACAAAACACTTTTTCATCATAGTCAGTGTTTCAAACTTGTCTTACTAAATTGTAAAGAAACTTATAGCATAAACCCAATCTGATTCAGCTCTCCTATCCATCCTAGGAGTGTCTGGCAAGGTTCAGGACTTCGGAAGGAGGAAAAGCAACAGAAATGTCTTGATGAAAGGAGAAGGATGAGGTTATTTAGAAAGAAATACTCGACAATGTTTCGACTCTCCAATTATACATATTTTGATTGGGAGGACTTGAATCTCAGCAAAAGAGGTCACATGCTTTTATCCTGTGTTGTGAGGAATGACATGGAAGTATACAAATACCTACTTTCAGCAATGAGCAAAATTTTCATATTCCTCATATTACTCTGTGTTGCTTTCCTGGCAAGCCAGTCAATGTCTGTAGATTTCTCACGGAGTGTAAGGAGAGGCATTGCTATACTCATGGGATTCCAGGGCATGCCTTTGGTGGCTTGCAGATCCTAGCCACGAGTACTCATAACCAAAGAAAAACTTCCCTTTTATCCATTGGAATTATTTTTTTTACCACTTTGTATATAATTAAAACATTTTCCAATGTTAGCAAAATATAAAATTCATAATTTCATCAGTGAAAATTTTCTCTGCCCATTGTTCTTCTGAGCTTTGATTTTATTGATATTAAAATGTATTTCTCTGCCTATGATAAAAAAAGCCTATAAAATGGTTCCTAACAAATCCCTTATATACTCGTAGATTGTAGCCTAGCCCAATGTCTTCAAAGAGGCTACTGCTGGCAGCTGATGAGAGCAGATGCAGAGATCCACAGCCAAATATTAAGCAGACACAGACCAAATTAGAAATCTACATCACCCCCCAACCTTGGAGATCCGGGAACCCCATGGACATGGGGGAAGAAGAAAGTGACAATCATGGAGCCTGTGTGGGTCTGCTATAGGTCCTCTACATACATGTTATGGTTGTTAGCTTGATATTTTTGTGGGAGTATGGTCGTCTCTGACTCTTTCATCGACTCTTGGGACACTTTTCCTCCCCCTGGGTTTCCTCACAGAGCCTTGGTACGAGGGTTTGTGCCTAGTCTTATTGTATCTTGTTATGCCATGCTTTGTGGATATTCCTGGGAGGCCTGCTCTTTTCTGAAGGGAAACAGGAGTAGTGGATCTGGGGAGGAGGGAATGTGGAATGTAGAGGAGAATGGGAGGGAGAGAGAGAGGGAGGGGAAACATATGTCTTTGTATTGTTTTGTTGAGCCGATTGACCTTTGTAAATGTAAAAATGTTAACTATATTTATAATACAGTAGTAATATATGTATCTGTATGCCACTGTACACAAATATCCAAGTGTTCTTTTAAACACACAAAGAAACACAACTTAATTTACTACATAAGCCATCTCTATGCATACTCCAGCAGTGGCATGTCTTCTAAAGTAGAAACTGATAACTACTTGATCTTTATGTTCATGCAGATTAATTAATTAATTAGCTCATTTATTGAAATTGTTCTGCTAGTTATTTTGTCACTTCTTTGGCCAGTTAATTGATTTAAAACCACATATGTAAACGTGATCATGGGAAGTGACTGAAATATGGCCTTACAGATGTGCATTACATACCTTTAAACTACCCGAGAAATTCCCTAGTGTTCGGAAATTTTATGCAAGTTTAAACTACCATCGAATTCCTTAGTAGAAGAATTTTAACCTTTGAAATTGCATTAGAAAAAGAGAGCCTATCAAGCAGGGTGGGAATGAGAGCCACTGCAGGAACTTCATGTCTTTACTGTGTGAAATGATCAGCTAAATGACATATTGTTTATATTGTTTCTCCATGCTTGAACAATTTTCTCTAAACGGGTGCAAGGTTCCTGTGTCTAGAATGTCAACTCTTAATCACAAGGAGACATCTCCCATCCTCACAGCTCTCATCTCTGTTTCCTAACTTTTCTGGTTAGCACATTTAGGATCTTGCACTCTGAAAAGTTTGTTGCCACTGATATCCTCATTTGGTTAACAGTCTCCATGTACTTACAAACTCCATGGAAGAAAAGTCTATGTGATCTTTCTATATTGCCCAATGTTACAGTCAGTAAAGCAAGTTTTATCCCATAATAACTTTATGTAGGTAAATCAATCATCAAAAGAGAAAAAAAAGTCTATTAGTAAAGAAGAAAGTATTTCTCCCCTTTCTAAACACCCTTTATTCTCTTGGCATTTTGGTGTTCTAAAATTCCCCTTTCACATACTGTCTTGTTATCTACAGTTCTGGTTTTAGAAATACATTGTATCAAGAGGCCTCTAAATGTCAGGAACTGTACAAAGGAATAGATTAAGGGCTATGGCAAGTTATTTCACACTGTTTCCATGGGTGCAATTATTTAAACATGGTTACCAAAGTCTGCTTGCACTTCTCATCTTACCCCTGTAATACTCATGGAAAACTACTTAAAGACTGTGCCAGATTTATCTATATGCACTTTAGACCCTATGGAAAAAGCAGAGGTTATCACTGCAACACTGCTCATGGTGCAGGCAGGCAAGGAGCAGAAGACGGAAGCTGTTATGAAACATCTGTATCCACATGGGTGGACAATTGCCAACTCCTGATGGGGGTTAGGCAGAGGCCAGAGCGAGCAGGAAACAGGTTGCAGTAGTGACGTAGGGGAAGCTTGCTGGAGCTGCTTACCTCCCTGACTTAACACAGAAGTGCAGCATTAACGTCTAGTACAACTGAGCCCCGGGTAACCACTCTGGCTCATACAGTCTATGTGTTTGTACTTTTCAGATCCTACCTGCCTTTAATTAATAAGATGATCATTTGCTCTAATAGGATAAGGCTAGTGGAGAGCTGGCTAACACAGAACTCAAGGGATTGTGACCAAGAGTGAAGACAAGAACCTTGATTGTTTTCTAGTATCAGTGTACTTTCCTTTGTGAGCTATTTCATAAAGGATTATTTCAGACATGCCAAGTTCTGTCCTATTCAGTTCCCAGTAGCTTGGTGATGAGGAAATTCTACTACCAGGCTAACCTCTGACCTTACTTTCCCCAAATCCATTCCATAGAATTATAATCTCAAATGAAAATATAAATGTGTACCTGGATTACTAGATTTCATATCGTAAGTATTATCAGGGAAGCAAAGGTTGAGAGGGGGAGGAAAGATAAGCAGACAGAACAGACAAGGAAGGGGAGCCAAATAAAGGAAGGCCAACTAAGCCTGATGTTGAATAAATACCTATCCTTTTACCCACAGAAGAGCGCAGCTCTCAGCAGACGGAGACCATCACAACCCACGACTGCTCAAAATGAGAGAACAGCTCATCATGGTGTGTCCATCCCTGGTAGCTCTCAGCAGACGGAGACCATTACAACAATCCACGACTGCTCAAAATGAGAGAACAGCTGATCATGGCTTGTCCATCCCTGGTGGATAAACCTATAACAGAGCCTCACCACCTAAGTCTTAAGGAACACCATGAAAGAGAGATTGGAAAGATGTTAAGAGCCAGAGGACTAAGAGACATGCTGTGAGATAGGGTTAGAGATAAGGTGTGTCACAGTGCTTCACCCACAAAATCTTAATACTATGGTTACCTAAACATGACCAGCCCAGTGACAGCAATTCACATACCAACATAGACAAGGTAAATCACATAAGGCCTCACTCCTAGATGAACTACACACAATTAATGGCTACTAAGTGAGGGATTATCAGTCTTCCCTAGGCATGAGCCTTGGTGGATTATCCAATCTTAAGTGCCTGGCCTTAAGTAAATTCACAATGAGCAATACTAAATAGACTCAGCCTGCTGTATTATAAATATGTTTATTATTGCCACACACATGTATATGTAACAATAATTAAAGAAGTCATGAATTTTTGAGAGACTGGGAGGCATGGGGAGAGTTGAAGTAGAAAGCATCAGGGACAGAGATGATGCGAATACAGTATTCATGTGTTGATTTTCAACAATAAATTTTAAAAAGGAAAAGCAATGTTAATATCATTGTGGTACACAGCTACCAGAGGTGACAGTGACTGGCATCTACATCCTAGGCATCTGTAAACAATTCATTACCTGTCTTTATATTTGAGAGCACTATGACTTCAAAATTCCATTGAAGTTAAAAATATTGAAAGTGTGATAACCAAAAATAGCAAATATTTACGTGGAAACCAAGCCCTTACAAAACAAAATCATTTTTGTGTAGCTACTGTGTCTATTAATATATCCAGCACAACAGTCATTATAATTTACATGATTTAATCAAATAGCACACACATTCATTAAAATTTTTCCATTGACATTCATGGAAGGTTTATTTTTCTTCACAGTCACATGTTATGTTATGTTATTCAGTTTTGATAACTGAAACAAAGAATAAGAGAAGTGTAGCAATTGGCAACTTCACCTTTACCATCATTCTTCTTCACATTCATTTATACTTTCTTGTTTTCTGTTACAATTTTGACTGTCAGTTCACTGTATGAGAGTAAGTACTGAGAATTCACTGTGTGGGGAATCTTGGACTTGGTGGGAAACAGTTTCTTCCTTATGATTTTCTATCTGTTCTATGTTGGAAGATGGGGAGCTTTACTTAGTAACCACTTGGATTTTATTTTTTTTCAGAAAATGCAGATACATAAATGGGAAGAAAAGTCTGTGTTGATGTTTTTTTCCTTTATTTTTTATTTCTTCAAGTTACATCTCAATCGCAGTCCCCTCCCTATTCCCCTTCCAGTCCCACCCTCCCACCCTCAACTCCCCATCCTCTTCCCTTTTTTTTTCTTTTAAGTTTAAGGTATATCTTATTTCCCCCTACAGATTTTCCTTTCAGTCCAACAAATGGCTCTTTCTCTTATAATAATAAATACAATACAGTACAACAGAGGTAATTAGGCCACAGTTATGAGGGATATATGGCTTAACGTACATTACCAATGGCCAGTCCATATGTACTTGGTACCTGACTTTAACATTCTACTATCTAAACATCTCCATGAGTTTAAAGTTCTATATCTGACTCAACATTCATACTAATTGCAACACAATTTTAAAAGTATCTTCTTAGATGTATAACACTCTCTTGACTCCTAAACAACTCAAAATTTAATTATGAGACTTTATCTATCTGTTCTTTAATCACCTCAGAGACCTGAGAGGGGTAAATATATCTGATTTTAAAGGAAGTACAGGGTCTGCAGCTTCCCAAACTAAGAAGTGACATACCAGTGGCTGCCTGGACAGTTCCCATTTTCTCTCCATACATTACAGCATTGCTCTTCAGTCGTTTGGCCCCGTTTCTCTGACAGACATTGATTGTAGAGCAGGGGTTATGAAGGACTTACCTACCCTGTCTTGGCAGAGCTAGGCTGTCGACTTACCTGCTTCCTGGTTTTGTCCTCTTTGTCTACAGTTGGAGCAAGGGGCTTTTCCTACCAAGAGATAGGCTTGCAACTAATTCAATCATCTCCCACTGGAGATTCTTCGATGCTCATCTTCTACTTGGAGGAGAATAGGGGGTGCTGTCAGGAGTTGATATGTCTTGATATAAAAAAAATCTAAAGTTACGAAAACATCTTTGAATGCCATATTCTGCAGATCTCTTGAGGTTTTTGAAGAGGCCCTATCTATCTCTTATATTAGGGTAAGCAGATGTTGCTTGTCTCTTAGCAGGTTTATTTCTGATTAGCTTAGCAAGTAACTATAATAGGCTCTCATAACCTAACAGAATGACCGGCTTGCATAACCATTAGTTTGCATTTCTTAATTATCCTAAACAGTTCATGACAGTTAGTAGTAAAAGGCCGAAACATCACATTTCATTTTTTTTCTTTACCTCCTAACCCTTTCATCCCATTTCTCTGGGGTGGGGTGTCCTTATATAACAGTCCCTCATCTCAGTTGAGAGGTCGTATGAGGGCCAAGAACCTCTTCATTCATTGGGGATCTATGAAGCAGGACCATCAGTGAAAAGTGTCTCGTTGCCTGGGAGAGAGAACTACTAAACAAACAAATCAATAAGCATACAATAGATAAAAAGACTAAAAAATAGAAAAAAATATAACTAATATATGAAAAATAAATAAAAAATAAAAATTAAAAATAAGAAGTCTATGTCCAAGTTCCCTTTGGTGTGTTAGTTGTAGTATTGATACCTTCTACTATATATCTAAAATCCTACTATAAGTGAATAGATGCCATATGTGTCCTTCTGAGTCTGGGTTAGTTCACTCAGGATGAGCTTTTCTAGTTCCATCCATTTGGCTGCAAATTGCATAATTTCATTGTTCCTGATAGCTGAATAATATTCCATTGTGTAGATGTACCACAGTTTTTTAACCCATTCTTCGGTTGAGGGACATCTGGGTTGTTTCCAGTTTCTAGCTATTACAAATAAGGCTGCTATAAACATAGATGAGGAAATTTCCTTATGATTCCATGAAGAGGCATTTGGGTGTATACCCAGAAGTGGTATGGCTAGGTCCTGAGGCAGAGCTATTCCAAGTTTTCTAAGATATCGCCAGACTGACCTCCATAGTGGTTGCACAAGCCTGTACTCCCACCAGCAATGGAGTAGGGTACCCCTTTCTCCAAACCCTCACCAGCATGTGCTGTCATTTGAGTTTTTGATCTTAGCCATCCTGACAGGTGTGAGATGGAATCTCAGAGTCGTCTTGAGTTGCATTTCTCTGATGATTAAGGATGTTGAGCATTTCTTCAAGTGTCTCTCAGCCATTAGGGATTCCTCCTTTGTGAATTCTCTATTTAGCTCTGTCCCACATTTTTTGATTGGATTATTTGTTTCTTGGCATTTAATTTCTTGAGTTCTTTGTAGATTTTGGATATTAGCCCTCTGTCAGATGTGGGGTTGGTGAAGATTTTCTCCCAGTCTGTAGGCTGCCGTTTTGTTCGAATGATAGTGTCCTTTGCCTTACAGAAGCTTTTCAGTTTCATGAGGTCCCATTTATTGATTGTTGATCTCAAGTCCTGAGCTGTTGGTGTTCTGTTCAGGAAGCTGTCGCCTGTGCCAATTAGTTCGAGGGTTTCTCCCACTTTATCTTCTAGTAGATTTAATGTGACCAGCCTTATGTGAAGGTCTTTGATCCACTTGGACTTCAGTTTTGTACAAGGTGATAAGTATGGGTGTAGCTTCATTCTTTTACAAATGGACATCCAGTTGGACCAGCACCATTTGTTGAAGATGCTGTCCTTTTTCCATTCTGCCGTTTTGGCTTCTTTGTCAAAAATTAGGTGGCCATAAGTGTGTGGGTCTATTTCTGGATCTTCAATTCAATTCCATTGATCTACTGGTCTGTTTCTATACCAATACCATGCTGTTTTTACAACTATTGCTCTGTAGTACAGCTTGAAATCTGGGATGGTAATACCTCCAGATGTTTTTTTAATTGTACAGGATTGATTTAGCTATTCTGGGCTTTTTGTTGTTCCATACGAAATTGAGACTAGCTCTTTCCAAGTCTATAAAAAATTGTGTTGGTATTTTGATAGGAATTGCATTGAATCTATACATTGCTTTTGGTAGGATAGCCATTTTTATTATGTTGATTTTACCTATCCATGAGCATGGGAGATCTTTCCATCTTCTAAAGGCCTCTTCCATTTCTTTCTTCAAGGGCTTGGTGTTCTTGTTGTACAGGTCCTTTACTTGCTTGGTTAGAGTTACCCACAGGTATTTTATGTTGTTTGTGGCTATTGTGAAGGGGGTTGTTTCCCTTATTTCTTTCTCAGCCCTTTTGTTTGTTATATAAAGAAGGGATTCTGATTTTTTTGAATTAATTTTGTATCCAGCCACTTTGCTGAAGGTGTTTATCAGCTGTAAGAGTTCTCTGGTGGAATTTTTGGGGTCGCTTATGTATACTATCATATCATCTGCAAATAGGGATAATTTGACTTCTTCGTTTCCGATGTTTATCCCCTTGATGTCCTTTAGTTGTCTTATTGCTCTAGCAAGAACTTCAAGTACTATATTGAAGAGATATGGTGAAAGTGGACATCCTTGTCTTGTCCCTGAGTTTAGAGGAAATGCTTCAAGTTTCTCACCATTTATTTTGATGTTGGCCACTGGCGTGCTGTATATTGCCTTTATTATTTCTAGGTACGGCCCTTGTATGCCCGTTCTCTCCAGAACTTTTAGCATGAAGGGGTGTTGAATTTTGTCAAATGTTTTTTCTGCATCTAGCGAGATTATCATGTGGTTTTTTCTTTCATCTTGTTTATATGGTGAATGACGTTGATAGATTTTCGTATATTGAACCATCCCTGCATCCCTGGGATGAAGCCTACTTGATCATGGTGTATGATACTTTTGATGTGTTCTTGAATTTGGTTTGCTAGTATTTTATTAAGTATTTTTGCATCTATGTTCATGAGGGAGATTGGTCTGAAGTTCTCTTTCTTTGTTGGGTCTTTGTGTGGTTTAGGAATCAGGGTGATTGTGGCCTCGTAGAATGAGTTTGGCAATGTTCTTAAAGATTCTATTTGGTGAAAGAGTTTGAAAAGTATTGGTGTTAGCTCCTCTTTGAAGGTCCGGTAGAATTCTGTGCTAAACCCATCTGGCCCTGGGCTTTTTTTTGGTTGGGAGATTTTTAATGACTGTTTCTATTTCCTTAGGGATTATAGGGCTGTTTAATCTGTTTATCTGATCTTGATTTAGCTTCGGTAGGTGGAATCTATCAAGAAAATTGTCCATTTCACTTAAGTTTTCAAATTTGGTGGAGTATAGATTTTTTTAAAGTAGGATCCAAATATTCTCTGGATTTCCTCAATGTCTGTTGTTATTTCACCCTTTTCATTTCTGATTTTGTTGATTTGTGTTTTCTCCCTCTGTCTTTTAGTTAATTTGGCTAAGGGTCTCTCTATTTTGTTGATTTTCTCGAACAACCAACTCTTGGTTTCATTGATTCTTTGTATAGTTCTTTTTATTTCTAAGTTGTTTATTTCAGCCCTAAGTTTGATGATCTCCTGCCTTCTGCTCCTCTTGGGAGTGTTTGCTTCTTTTTTTCCAATTCCACCCAGTTTAGCTGTTAATTCGCTAATATGAGCTGTCACAATTTTCTTTTTGAAGGCACTTAGTGCTATGAACTTTCCTCATAGCACAGCAAAAGCTTTCATTGTGTCCCATAGGTTTGGGTATGTTGTGTCTTCATTTTCATTGGATTTTAAGAAGTCTTTGATTTCCTTCTTTATTTCTTCCCTGACCCAGTGGTCCTCTAGTAAAGAGTTGTTCAATTTCCATGTGAGTGTAGACTTTCTGTTGATTCTTTTGCTATTGAAGTCCAGCTTTATTCCATGGTGGTCTGATAAGATACAAGGGGTTATTTCAATTTTCTTGTATCTGTTGAGGCTATCTTTGTGTCCAGCTATATGGTCGATTTTGGAGAAGGTTCCGTGAGGTGCTGAGAAGAAGGTGCTTTCTTTTGTGCTTGAGTGAAACGTTCTGTAGATATCTGTTAGGTCCATTTGGTTCATGATCTCTGTTAGACTCATTATTTCTCTGTTTGGCTTCTGTCTTGATGATCTGTCCATAGTTGTGAGTGGGGTATTGAAGTCTCCCACTATTAAAGTGTTTGGATCAATGTGCAATTTAAGTTTTAGAAGCGTTTCTTTTATAAATGTAGGTGCCTTTGTACTTGGGGCATAGATGTTCAATATTGAGATGACCTCTTGGTGTATATTTCCTTTAATGAGTATGTAATGCCCTTCTCTGTCTTTTTTTATTAACTTCACTTGGAAGTCTATTTTGTTTGATATTAGGGTGGCTACTCCAGCTTGTTTCCTGGGTCCATTTGCTTGGAAGACCTTTTCCCAGCCCTTTACTCTGAGGTAATGTTTATCTTCAATAGTGAGATGTGTTTCTTGTATACAGCAAAAAGATGGGTCTTGTTTACGGATCCAGTCTGTAAGTCTGTGTCTTTTTATTGGGGAGTTGAGTCCATTGATGTTGATGGATATTATTGACCAGGGGTTGTTATTTCCCATTATTTTGGTATAGCTGGCTGTCTTGTGTTTCTCTTTTGTTTAGTTGCTGTGGAGGCTTCTATTTCCTCTGTTTTCTTGGGTGTAGTTATCTTCTCTGTGTTGGAATTTTCCTTCTAGGATCTTCTGTAGGGCTGGGTTTGTGAGGAGATATTGTTTGAATTTGATTTTGTCATGGAATATCTTGTTTTCTCCTTCTATGTTGATAGTTTTGCTGGGTATAGTAGTCTGGCTGGGCACCTCTGTTCTCTCAGGGCTTGTAGGATATCTGTTCAGGCCCTTTTAGCTTTTAAAGTTTCTGAGGAGAAGTCAGGTGTGATTCTGATGGGTCTGCCATTGTATGTGACTTGGCCTTTTTCTCTTACAGTTTTTAATATCCTTTCTTTGTTCTCTACCTTTGGAGTTTCTATTATTATGTGGCGAGAGGAGTTTCTTTTCTGATCTAATCTGTTTGGTGTTCTGTAAGCCTCTTGGATATTTACTGGCATCTCTTTCTTTAGGTTTGGGAAGTTTTCTTCTATGATTTTGTTGAAGATATTTCCTGGACCATGGAGTCGGAAGTCTTCTCTTTCCTCTATGCCTATAATTCTTAGGTTCCGTCTTTTCATTGAGTCCTTGATTTCTTGGATGTTGTGGGTGAGAGATTTTTTTAGCCTTCTCAATTTCTTTGGATGTTGTACTGATTTCTTCCATCATATCTTCCATGCCTGAGATCCTGTCTTCCATCTCTTGCATCCTATTTTTCATACTCACATCCGTAGTTCCTGTTCTCTTCTCTTGATTCTCCATTTCCTCTTTTAACTTTGACTGTGTTTTCTTTATTGTTTCCATTTCTATTTTCATGTCTTGAATGGTAGTGTTCGTTTTGTACATTTCCTTCTCCAGTTTGCTTGTTTTTGTCTGGAGATCTTTCATTGCTTTATCCTTTTCCTGTTCAAGCTGGGTCACCTTGGCTTGGAGCTCTTTAATGATGTTATTCGTTGTTTTGACTTGTAGAATTGTGGCTTCTTTGAATTCCTTCATAGTTTTAAGTTCTTCTTGAAGGGACTTTATCACTTTCCATAATGTAGAATTGTCATTGTTTTCATGTGTTTCAGTTGTGGTGAGGTGGTTCGGGCTGGACGGAATAGTGTTGCTTTCTTTTGTTGGAGACATTTCTCTCTGTTTTTTTTTTTTTTTTTTCTTTCTCTTTGTGTTTGCTCTTGCTTTGGGGGATTTTTTTTTTTTGCTGTCTTCTGGACTTGGGTCCAAAGGGGGCACTGTGGTGTAGGAGTCACCTTACTCCACCCCTATAAGGAGAGTCATTCAGTCCCGCCTCCCAGGTGGGGACCTAATTAATTCAGGTGGCGTGGCGGAGCTGTGCACAAGTAAGCTCTGATTCCCCGCCGGAAGGGCCCTTACTAGTACAAAAGTTCGATATAGGACAGTTTCAAATATCTCACAGTTTGCCCGTGGTTGGTTCCTGTAGGGGGTAAATCTGCAGTTCAGCTCCAATAGCCTTGCCGCTCCCGAGGCTTGGAAGCTGGCCTGTGAAGTCACAGACTGGGATCTGAAGGCGCTTTGCAGTGGAGCTACTTCACTTCCAAGGGTCGCAACCTTTCCCAGATAATTGGATCGTCTGTGTGAGACCTGGGAGTGCCCAGCAGGGTGGGGATTATCTCTGTGTGGTTTCTGAATCTGCAGGCTGGGGGGGGATTGGTTATCCTGATTCCCAGGTCCAGAGGCTTCCTAGGGTGTCTGAGAGTTGGAAGGGGTGTCCTGCCCAGGCATCTTCCATGGTCCCTGTGTAGCTGGGTGAGATTTAGAAGGGGTCGTGCCCTTTGTACAGCATCCTGCAACACTTGCCACCTTGTGACTGTTGACCCCGAAATCAAAATACGTCCGCGCCGGCCACAGCCATCTTGGATCCTGTGTTGATATTTTGAATGACAATTTTTTTTTTACTTATTATAATAAAAGTCAGCACATTATTGGTATCAATAAACCTGAACTGTAAAGCATCTTCTGGAAAACCAATAAAATCAGTCCATTTGGGGCATGGCTTTTCTCCTTTGGATACTTCAAATTTATACTTCTGTGGATATGTCAGAATGTTATGGTTATTTTAATTACCACATAACCACCAGTAAATTAATTTGTTTTTAACATTGGGCCGATTTTTCTCATTTCATTTTGGAAAACTTGGGCTCTTGATGAGATGCTGTGGAGCAGCAAGTAGCATGTCTGAGTTAATGAGGTAGACTCTAGAACACTGAGGTCTCCATATATGTAATTATGATCTTTAGATATAGCTTTCATCATTTCTACATTTCTGTGACATCCTGATGTCATTTGTTTCTCCAAGTCCTTTTGTTCTTTCTTTCTGCTATGTGTGACTAAAGTGATTCAAATATGCTTGTTGCCATGGAAACTATAAGAAGGCAGAAATGTGAGTGTATTTCATTTTCAGGCATCTACATCACCTAGCCAGTTTCTTGATCACTGAAATCCTTTTTGAAACTATTAAAAACAGATAATTGTAGTAGTTACATTGCCTTCTTCTCTCTCCTCTCCCTTGTCCTGTCCTCTCTCCTCTCTCCCATACTTCCTTGAGGTTTCATGGGGGGAAGGTATCAACCTCAGATTACAGTTAGGCATGTGATTTCTGTGAAAATGCTAAGAACTGTACAGGGCATGTGTAGTGAGCATGTACTTGTTGAGATCAAGTGCCCTAATTCCATATAATAAAATAATTGGTGCCAGTCATCATTTCAAGATCTTGTTTTATCTTTCATAGCTATCAAAGTAAAGTTATTTTGTTCTTCATCCATTTTATTTGAGGTCCCCTTTCTTGTTGGCCAGCTACTTTTGCCTACTAAGTGATTTTTTTTTATCCATTCTCTGTACATAACACATTTGATTTTATTTCATACATTTTTAAAAATCTTTTACTCTATTTTTCCATTCTTTTGCTTTTATCTCTAGTTTGTGAAATCATGGACTGACAGAATTGGAGAGGACCACAGATGATACAATTCACCACATGCATTTTATAGTGGTGGCAAGCCAGCCCCCAATAGAACAGCCGATTCATAATCTCCCCTTTGATCAAAGGCACACATGTCCCAGAATGAACTCTGACATTCTGCCAAAGTGC
Organism: Lophiomys imhausi; assembly: GCA_907164525.1. Classification (NCBI taxonomy): domain Eukaryota; kingdom Metazoa; phylum Chordata; class Mammalia; order Rodentia; family Muridae; genus Lophiomys; species Lophiomys imhausi. The sequence continues at coordinate 3,977,633 of CAJQZJ010032856.1, forward strand.
TCCTCCCACCGTGCTTCTGATAAAACAAATGTTGTGAGCCTGCCCTCAAATACTTAGGGCAAAATTACCCAGGCCATCCTGACTCTTATTTCCCTCTCCCAGCCCGGCAGCCAACCTACTATGCAGTCTCAGTTCAACACAAGAATATCATCTTCCCAAGATGCTATCCCTGACTCCCACTCCAAGACCTACTCGGTCTTCATAATGAGTCATCTATATGGAGCTACAGGGACTGGTGGAATCATTGTCAGCACACTATGGTGTAAACCCTTCTAGGACAAGAGCTTTGCATACCGTGTTCTCTTCTGTACCTCTAGCTTTAGAATAATCGCGGAACACAGAATATGTCCAGTAATAACATAACTGAAAGAATGAACAGTTCATCACTGAGCTGAGTCACTGAGCTGTAGTGTCATGTGACTGCTGAGCAGCAAAGCTGGGAAGAGACATTGAGGATGCTTCACTTCCACAACATCCTCCCTATAATTACTTGCCTCTCCCTGCTTTGTATTTTTCTCTTAGAGCCTTAAGCATCTTGTTCACAGTGTAACCTCTTGTTTTCCAACCCAAAGAGGGACCTACATTTACATAGCTAATTTTATGTAGTTTTCCTGGATTCTTTTTTTTTTTTTTATTTTCTCAGTGTTCCTTTTTCTTTGGAAGATCCTTTGAATTAATTCTTCTTAAAACCAGTTGATATGTTATTTCCTTTAGAAACAGATCATTCTCTTATCGCAAACATTCATTTGTCATCCTACATCCAGTGCATCAGTGGGTAGTGGACGGTTTTGAATAGAAGCATTAAAATAATACATACCAGAATTGTGTACTAAAGCAGGCTTGGGCCACCCATCTTCCTTCCCAGTGTTTTTCCAATTGGTAGAATTTAGGCTCTTCTGTTGTTGGTCTGACATCCCCATTTTCCTAACAACTATTGCCTAGGGACTACACTCAACTCCAAGAAGCCACTTTTCTACAAGCAGCTGTCCACATAGCTTTGGTGAAATGGAAGCCATGAAGAACATATCCTTTTTTATTTCTTTCTCTGAAGCCAGTCAGTATAACTTGTTGAAGAGTTAAGATGACTCAGACCTCATCCGAAAGCTGCATTTGTGCAATGGACAGTGGTTAACAGACACAAAAAGGTCACAACTGGTCAAAATACAGAGAACAAGCATCAATGGAGTGTTCATGCACAAATGGGACAGCTATATCACAGCCCATACCAAAAGCTTCATGGGCAAGGGGGTGAAAAGGTGGCAAGAGCCTGAGGTCAGGGAAGGCTAGAGTGAAACAATGTCTTCTAGACATGAAAGAACCACTGTTCTCATGAAGTCACCCTGCACCAGACCTGTACAAGATCATCCCATTCAACATTCTAGCATGGAATGGGAAAGGATTCGTCTGCCCCAACCCCTCAATCGGGATATGGAGATCTATGGACAGTTGATGGCTTTTAGGGGAAGGAGAATCAGTTTTCTCTAAGGGTGTGGCTGCTATTATGCCAATCATTCTACGGTGCCCTATACCCAGGAATACATAGGCAGCATAAATTAGACTCAACACATTATTTAAAAAGAAATAAAAGAGAGGACATTAAGTTGAGTGGGTTGAGATGAGGAGGTGTGTCTAGAAGGAGTTAGGAGGGGTGGAGAATGAATATGATAAATTTATCAAATTCTCAAACAATTAATACATTTTTTTTTTAGATGAGAGGTCAGCTAAGTAGGCCAGCTCACTGTAGTTACCTTCTCTCCTTTGTTACTCACAGGAGTACAAGCTGATATTCACACAATTGGTTCTACACCAAAGACAATAGATCACCTGCAGATTTTATCCACATTTAAATCTCCAAGAGTTAGATTGCTGAAGGTGGACAGACAGGAAAATCAATAGAATAACAGTGGTATAATAACTTGCTATAGTCAACTAGGTTTCCACACTGGTGGTATTTTCCTCTCTTTCAGTATTTCCATTATGTGTGTGAGCGGAGAAGCAATTGGTCTGGACAAAAGATTCCGTAATCTATTTAGTTTGAAAGATTTATAAACTGGAGTTTAATTCTAATTGTATGACCTTTCGGTATCTGAAATAATCACAAGGATTATCATAACTTATTTGACCAAGAATTTTATTTTCATGCCTGAGTGTTGGCTGACATTCAGTTGACATTCACCGCATGCTAATGTACTGCTGGAATGCTTTCTGATTGGTGGGCGTCTGGCAGGTATCTACATATTTTTTATGTCACTCTTGTTCTGGAGTTGTCATTGTCAATGAGTCAGACATTGCTAGGAATGATTTAGGAATAACCACCATACAAGTACTTACATGAGATATTCTGTAAGCTAGGGAATATGTCAAATGGCATTTTATTTAAATATTGTTATAATTCTATGGTCATGATTTTTAGACTTGCTTTACAAAAGAGAGTATTGAAGATTCAGGAGTCAAGTGACTTGTAGAACGGCTCAGTGTAGAGGAAGAATGTGAAAATGATATCAGCTTCACAACTTAAGATGACCTCTTCTCCTACTAGGCCTATGGTTACATGATATGATATAAATAAAGGGTCTGTCTAGAACTGTGTCATTCTTATTCATTGAAGTAGGAATTCCATGTCTTGTTGAGGTGAGAGCACTGAGTTAACTCTGGATAAAAAGGATAGGTAGAAAATGGGCCAGGTGCTAATCTGTCTAGAGTTAAGTTTCCAACTGAATAAAACACGTTTCCATCATTACCATTTTACATATTCAAACACTGTCTAGGAAAATCCATCAGAGCCTGCTGAAGAAGCTCTTCTACCACAAATGATAGGGGCACCTTATAATTTCTGCCTATTTTGATTAACTTCCATCATTGAATATACACATGTGAATTTGGGATTTAAATGTTAGAGTCAATATTCAATAACATATGGGATGTTCATGTTTATTGAGCCTTTACATGTCTTTTAGAAGATCTGACCACTACACAAACACTAGCTCCAAAGCTGAGACATAAGGCTAATACTTGAGATTTGGAAAATACATTTCTTCTGGACATCTTTTAATATTATACATATGTCTTCAAGACCTGTGTTTAAATCATGGAGTTTCTGAGTCCTCCTGATACCTGAATATAATGAAACCACAAGGAGAATTGGATGGAAACAGGCTCAAACTGAGCTGGTTTTTTTTTTTTAATGGATGGCTGGATTCATTCTCATTGGTCACTATAATTATCCGTGTTCCCTTTAGCAAACACATATCGCATAGTTACAATTGTCCTATACCTGCTGTAATGTGGTGAGCATTTGGATGGACTAACGGTAATCTAAGTTCCCTTCAATAAATAGTGGTTCTTCACTAAATTCAGATAAATAAATGTGTTATTGAACAACAGGCCTGAGTTGAAAACAATGCAAATTAAGTGCAGTTTCTGGAATAATTATCTGATTTCTATTTTAACCAATGGAGTACAGCGTATGTTGGGGAAGTAGTGGGGTTCATATAAACTTTAACTATGATGCCATCATTTACTTAAGCACTTGGGGAAAACACAAGATCTATTAGTCAATCAGTCATAGTAATATCAAAATTTCCTGAAAGTAATAAATACAAACTTTAAAAATTAAATGCATATAAAAAGTGCTCTCAAAAGTGGACAGGTCTTTATGGATATGGTTAGTTGATAATATTTTCACCTTTGGACTCAATGGGGAGAGAACCAGGGAGTCTTCAGGGAGGATCTGAGAATGGTAGATGTATGAACACACCTCTGATTATTGCACATTTTGTAAGGAAAGTCAAATGTAGCTAGGTGTTCTGCATTCCTGTCCAAGTATTACAGCATGAGTGAGAGACAGGGTGGGTGCACTGGGAATTTTTGTTTTGTTTTATTTTAATCTTCCTCCTTCATACGTCACCCTTCATAGTCCAGCATCATCAGGTCGGTTACTATTTTAGTAGTCCATATTGCTGACTCATGCTAGGTAGGTAGGTTTGCACTTAAGTAGGACTCCATAGATCACTGGGCAGATGAGGCAGCACCAATATGCTTCCTTATATCAGAGAGAAGGAAGAAGTGGCCATGCCCTTGGAAAGTGACCTCTATGGCCACTTGGATGATCTAAACATGCCACATTCCAAAAGAATGACTTGCAGCTGAGTGTCATTTCTATTTGCACATGGAAAAGTCCCTCTGAAGGAATTTGGCACATCTGACATGAACTCTGGGTAAACAAGCCAAATCATTCACAAGCAGATACTGCTCTCTGGAACTTGTAACGTCATTTTTTTTTTTTTGTTTGTGTGTTTGTTTATCTTCCATAAATGTGAGTACCACATCAGAAACTTAGTGTTTGTGTTCAGTTTTGCTTGTTTTTATTCTCAAGTGGAAGCAGTATGTTTTATATTTTGAAGAGACAACATAGGTTCCGTACCTATATATTGCAGTAGAGGAACTGTGGGCACAAGCAGTCAGCTATCTATCAGAGTGGTGGCTGGTAGCCAGAATTTGGAGTTTCGTGTGTACAGTGAAGATACCATTTTCATTTAGATGAGGGATTACTCTTCAGTAAAATACCTTTATGCAAACATGTGTATGAATATAATCATTCCTCATATGAATATTTTTAATATGTTTAAGTGCAAGGCAGCAGTGAGTGAGATTTCAGCACAGCAGAATAAGCCAAAAGCCCCACATTTTTTCAAAAAGCCGATCCTTCAGTGTTCCCATGACACAGACTTAAGTGACTGGAAGATGGTGAGCATCCTTTGCTAACCCAGTACCTTCTGAACTGCCTCCCTGTTCTTAGGCAGGGTGTCATTTCTCCAAATGTCTGCTGCAAATACCTTCAGGAAAGGTCAAGTCAAGTTACCACGACCTTAAAGAAACTTCATTTAGGCTGCCACAAAGATGGATTGTTTCATAACTCAGGGAAATTTCTGGAGACACCATGTGTTAAGGAAAAATACGCTTGTTGCATTCATTACCACGACACTCAGCATTAAGTGCTTTTTGCCAGCCACTTGGTACAGAAGGAAAAATATATCTGAGCCTGCTCTTTTTTTAGTATTGTTCTTTTATTATTATTATTATTATTATGTTTATTTATTACATCAAGTTACATCTCCATCATCGTGCCCTCTTTCCACCCCTCCCGGTTCCACCCTCCCACCCTCTCGTCCCTCTCCCACCCATCCCACTCCTCCCATGTGGAGTGTCTCTACAAATCAGCCCCTCTCAGTTCAACAGTCATATGAGGGCTAAGAGCTTCCTCTTGCACAGGAGGGGCCTACATGGTAGCACCCCTAGGGCAAATTGTCCCACTGATAGGTGACAAAGTCTATGTTCCTGATCTTTTTGGTGTGTTGGTTGTAGGATAGTTATCCTGAACTATATGGCTAAAATCCAATTATAAGTGAGTAGATGCCATGTGCATCCTTCTGAGTCTGGGTTAGCTCACTCAGGATGAGTTTTTCTAGTTCCATCCATTTGATTGCAAATTGCATGATTTCCTTGTTTCTGATAACTGAGTGGTATTCCATTGTGTAAACGTACCACTTTTTTTTTTTATCCGTTCGTCAGTTGAGGGACATCTGAGCCTGCTCTTTTAAAGAGTCCTGTTGATTGCTACTTTGAGCAGGAGAACTGTTATGGGCAGAGCAATTGAGTCTGTGAAGTGACTTATGTCAAATCCCCAGTTGTCCAAGAACATTGCTCAAGCCATAGGCTTTTACAGTTTTCATTTTACATCACTAATAACTTCAGAGGCAGGGACATGTGGTAGTGACACTGGAAAAGTCTTCCTCACACTGTTTTTATGAAGATGCACAATACTATCATCTCCAACTAGTTATAGACACAGGTCTATACATTTCAGGTGGTGGCACTGAGGCCTATCTCTTTAAGTTCTATAGGAAGGGAGTGGGGAATGCCTCAAATTATGATTCTTGTCAGAATGTCATGCATGCAGTGTCATGCGTGTGCACAGATGTACACATGTGTATGCACACACATATACTCACACACATGCACACAGACAGACACACACACACACACACAGAGAGAGAGAGAGAGAGAGAGAGAGAGAGAGAGACCCTTCTTTAAAAACAAAGTGCTAATCAACAAAGGAAACTTTGAAAATGGAAACAAGTGTCCAGAGTTCCCCATTACTAGTTTTTTCTAACTTTGTTCCTTTAATCTTTTGTTAAAAATAGGAACATTTAGGTGTAACAGTAATAACAGAGTTTTATCACTGGAAAAAGTAGGAATCATAATTAGTCAGACTAAAGAACTGTAGCCACCCTGGTTCAGTAAACATTCAAGCAAGTGGATTCTTGAGCAGTTTTGCACTGAAGGCTCTACAGAATTGCATATTAACAAGGAAACTTTTTGTCAGAATGCCATGAAGGGGTTTGAAAGCTTCTCAACTTAAAATCCTTTCCCTAGAAGGCAAGGCAGCATATAGAGCATACTCTAAAGTACAAGGGTAGGGCCAAATACCAATGAAGGACGCAGGGAGACACCATGCCACAACACTTAGAAGTCCGCGAAAGTGTTTCATTTTAATATTTTTTAAATCAGAAGAAAAAATATCTCATATACATATATAAGTATAAAGTGTCCACATTGAATTTCTACTGAGATGTGCCCCCCCCATTCTTTGCTAAATGCCCAGCAAATTTTATAAGATATTATGAAGCATTTAACAAGCCCTGTAAGAAACATGAACACGAGTAGAGAAAGGCGAAGGTATACCCCCTTGTTTTCACAATCATAGTGATTTATTTCGTATTTATAGTCACTTGTTTAAAGGAATGTTTGTGGTGTGTGTGTGTGTGTGTGTGTGTGTGTGTGTGTGTGT
>CAJQZJ010032856.1:3995246-4015218 GCA_907164525.1 Lophiomys imhausi
CACACACACACACACACACACACACACACACACACACACACACACACGTACACACACAGCTCCTGTTAAGTGATATTTAAACATTCTATCCATGTCAGCTACTAAGGTGACTTAGCATTTCCACGGAAGACACTTTAGAGATTTTCTTTTCCTTTTTACATTTATTGATTTGTTTTTATTTTATGTGCATTGAAGTTTTGCCTATATGTATGCCTGTGTGAGTTGTGTGAGGGTGTCAGATCTTGGAATTACAGACAGTTGTGAACTGTCATGTGGGTGCTGGGAATTGAACCCAGGTCCTCTGGAAGAGCAGTCAGTGCTCTTAACTGCTAAGCCATCTCTACAGCCCCCACAGATTTTTCTTAAAGCCTGTAGCTGATGCAAAAAACAAAACAAAAATCATGATATCAACATCAAACAGTACTTCAAAACAACGCTTTGGTATTTTATGGAATATGATAGCAAATAGATTGTTCAGATAAGAACGTTTGTCTATGTCTATTCTTCTGGGCTTTGTCATGGCTCATGAATTTGCAAGAAACACTTTGATGATTGTAGAAAGATACAAATGGGTGTGTTTTCCATTTCCCTGATGGCGAACTTGAATGGAAATAGTTTTTCAGCAAACTTGGCTCTTTGGTCATCTGTAGATTGAAATAATGGTATATCTGATGCTACTCTACGGATTCCATGTCAATGAAAGCCCAATAGTGAATCATAACCCCAGCTTGGATCCATCTCAAATGAGGCTGAATGCGATTTGCAAAACTATATTGAACCAAATGCAGCATAAAATCAGCTTAATACAGTGTTTTCTGCAATAAAAACAACAGAGAGTCAAGCTTAATAGAATCTTACCTGACAGCAAGGGGGAAAAGACAGAGAGAGATGAGAGTGAGATCAGGGAGTGTGTGAGAGTGAGAGGAGATCCGAAGTAGGGTCAGCTTCTGGGCAGGACCAACAGCAGATAAGCCAACGGTCCTACACTAAGGCTCATCGTCCCACCCAGTTACGTCTGTGTGCTATTAATAACAGGTTCAGCTGCAGACTACCATCCATCTTCAAGGATAAGATCAGGATGGCTCAGGAAATGGCTGTGGAGCTGTTTACTTTCTCATGACCTTTCCTCCTCAGTCACCCAGCAGGTGCTGTCAGGAGAGTTGGCCCAGGGGGTCAAAGCTCCGAACAACAACAGCTAGAGATGATTTTCTCAGTCGATAACGGGTGGATCACAACCCTATGGATGGCTGCAGAACAAACCCCTTTCAGCTTGGGAAACAATGGCTGTCACTTGTAGATCAGAACCTTTGTCCCATCTGTGTGCACCAGGGAACTTGCAAGCCTAAACTGTTGTCATTTTGTCACGATCCCTAGACTTCATTTGTGCTAACCTGACTTAGCAAAAAAACCAAAACAAAACAAAAACAAGAAAAGATTTAAGTCGAATACGTCTGTCAAAATAACCTTTCATAGAATTATTTTAGAGGGTGCTTTCTGTCTGTAGAGACCAGCAGAACAGAAAACAAAGAACAATGTGGAGATTAAAACGTGAGACCACGGTAGGGCAATGAGGATGTTTGGGGATCAAGGATGGTTGAGTTCTGTTTACAAACTCACTTTTGCAACTTTGCTGTTTCAGTAAGTTAAATTCAGAATATTTCCCTCCTAGTGAGTCCTATAATTTTCTAAGTCATTTCTATCAATAATAATCACTTTATCAGGGAATAATCCCGTATCTTGAGAAAAACGAAGCTCCCAATAAGCAAATGTTTGATGAGAGTGTGGCATAATCAGATCATGCCTGTAGTTCACAGAACGGTTGGTGATGTACTCAGGGATAGGACCACCTTCTTATATTGCTATTCTTGCTGTTGTTGGAAACAGCTGGCGTTATAATAGAAGTTACTGTTCATGATTGTCAATGCCCAACACCCGGTTTTTGCACATTCTCGTTAGAGTCTGATAATAAACCCCTATAAGCAAGGCAAGATTTCTATCCCACTTTATTTTTGAGGAAACAAGCTTAAGGAAGTTGCTTAACAATTTGCTTAACTTGGCCTGGCTGATAAGTGGGTTGAGAGGATGGAGAGGGTAGATCCACAGTGGAGGCAGGAGTTTGATTCTAATACAAAACCCTCAGTATTCTGTTTGGGCTTTCATTTTTCCTGAAACCAGCAATCCTTGGGAAGTTAAAACCTTTACCCTTCAGTGGGATTAGTGTGGATGTTTTCAAATCCTTTTCTTAAAGTTATAAAAATCAAACAGGATCCTCCCTGGGAGGTAGAAAAAGTGAGCATTATCTAATGCAGATTTGGAGAAAAGACTAGGAGAGCTGAGAGGGAGGTTGGTATAAGGGAGTTTGACTGTATCCTGGTCTCCAAAGAAACTGCAGGCTTTCTAATTCTGTTCAAGGCTGTCTTAGCAGATGCTATTTAAAATTCATTTATTCGTTTTCCAGATGCCTAAATAAATCAGGTGAAACAAGGCCGCTATGGTGTGTTTAAGGTTATACTACTTCTGTTTATTTACTAATCATTAGTGCTTTATGTTTGAAAATTCCTGTTTGTAGAGTATTTACCGAGGGAAAGAAATTTCACAAGGGTTGTGGTGATGTACTAGACATGAATCATGGGGTCTTTATCTCAGAATTCTACAATGCAACTGTTCCTGGTGTAAAACTGGCAGTTGGGCAGTAGTAATTAGAATAGTTTCACATAAAACACAAATAGACATTTACTGATTTATGGTGTATTTTAGATCTTTCTCTATTTCATAGCCATGATCAAAAAATGGTAACTATTGTTTGTTTGGTTTAAATTTTATTTAGTTAAAATTCTAACTCAGCAGTGGTGAAAGTATGGTTAGTTTGAAATTACTGCAGGCCACATGGGGTGATGGGTTTCACATTCATAAAAGTGCTTGGTATGGTCACCTGAACCAGGTGAGGCTTACTCTGCAACAAAGAATTACTTTATGGTTCCTTAAAATCATCACCAATGAGGCTCTTTTCTAAAGAGAATCAACCCTTGCTTTGAATATCTGGACATACAATAACAAATTCATAATTTGAAAACAGATGAAATAGGTCAGTACAGCAGTGATTGGCCTTAGTTGTACATTTATTTATTTTGCTTTTATATGTTGTGTAAGCATGATCTGAGAGATGCCATATATATGTATATATTCATACACATAAATATACATGGTGTAGGTATTAACAGGAATTAAGATGTTATAAGGGTCAGTATTCACATAATTCCTGATTATTTCACCTCCAAAGAATCTGGGACAGTGGCTTTTCTCTGAGTCAAGCAGACTTTGTCTTCTGGTGTGAATTGTGTGATCTTCCTATGCCTTAGTTTCCCGGCCTGTATAAAGATTTCTTTAAACATCACAGATCTGAAGAGGTAACTGAATAAGTTGCATTAACATGTAAGTTTGCAGTATTATCTCTTAATTATTTTCCCCTGAGGGCGAAAACATGACTTAATGCTTAAGAGTACTAATTGCTCTTGCAAAGGGCCCAGCTTTGGCTCCCAGACCCCACATATTTCAGTTCCCTTCTGAGGGATCTGATCTTCTCTTCTGGCTTTCACAGACTCCTGCATATACATGATGCACATAAACTTACATAGCCACACACATACACATATAAGTTTTCAAAATGTGGGAGTGCCCTATGAATACCTGATTGGAAGATTTAAGGCCCACAACATAAGATGGAGCCCATACCCAACAATGTTCAGGTGCTCAAGTACTTCAGACTAGATAGGGCAGGGACCTAGGGAAAAACCAGATACTACTCTTCTGCTAAAGGAATGTGGCTTTAAAATGACTCTTAAGGACATTCTACTATACTGATAGATTAGTGACTTGCTCAGCCATCATCAAAGAAGCTTTCTTTTGTAGTAGATGGGAACAAAACCAGAGACCCACAAGTGGACAAAGTACAGAGAGTGGGAGACCTTTAAGCATTCAGTCCTATGATGTATCTTTATCAAATCACCTCAGAGCTCAGGGAACCCTGCAGAAGAGGAGGGAGAAAGATTGTAAGAGCCAGAGAAAGGACAGAGGACACCAAGGAAAGAAGCCCTTCCAAACACACCAGGACCGATGCACATATGAACTCACAGAAACTGGTAGCAGCTCAGACTAAGCCCAGGTCTGAGCCAGATGGAGTCCTGGTGCTGAGAGGGCAAGTGGACACAAGTCCCCATACCTAACCTAGACGCTATTTCCAGTTGATAACCACTTGCAAAGGAAAAATTAGTTTTCTCCAACAGTCTCACTGAGTGTACAAATTAAAATTTAGGATAGACCCATGCCCAGCAGAAGATGGGCAACACAAAATGAACTCTCTGGGATTTTTGGAGGTTCCTTGTCTCATAATGTTTTCTCTGGACATTTTTTTTACCTTATTATTTTATTTTTAAAATAAAATTTTCCTATCAGTTCTTTTTCATATGCATTATGCTTTCTAGTGTTGTATTTTTGTGTCAACATGTGTGTCTCTGAGTCTATATTTGTTTGTGGTGTTTTTTTCTTCTATTCTTCTTCTGGTAGTTTGTTTGCCTCATTCTATTCCAGCTTGTTTCTATTTTATCTTATTTTATTATTGTTTTTGGATGGCCTGTTTGTATTACAATGAGAGGAAAAAAGGAAGTGTGTGGATGTGGGTAGGTAGGGAGCTGTGGCAAGTTACGGGAAGGAAAAATGTAATCATAATATGTTGTATGAAAATAAATCTATTATAAGTAAACAATAAATAAATAATAAAATGAAGACAAACGCTTTTAAATTAAAAAAAACAAATCTTTAAAAATGTGTTTCTGTTTCATCTCCACCTTAAAGTATATTTAAGGGAAGATTCTTTTAAAGCTAAGAAAGAAGTAACAAGAAAATGATAACTGGTTTTCTTTCTCTTAACAAATGTAGACAGCTTTGTGAGCAAAAATGATTAAACAAATTTCACAGCTTCATACTTTAGTCTTTCCCATATAATTTATTTGATTTAGGTTTATTTTCATAAGCAAAATGCCCCCTATGCATTTCAGTATTGTAAATTGCCAGTAAGTCAGAGTTCCTCAGCATCAGTGTTATTCAGAGACCTTTCATGCTGCCCTGCATGGATCAATGTGCCGTCTCCACTTTTTCATCATGGTCATCCCTCAGGGTAGATTCCAGTTTGTCCTTGACCACTCAGTACACATTTTGCTTGTGAAAGAAAGTAAAGCCCGAATCATGTAAACTACTATGGGAAACACTAAAGCATGACGTTGTGAAATTTTTCAAATAATTTTTGCTCATAGTCGACCATTTCACGATTGACATTTTAAAAGATGGGCAGATGAACAAGACTTATTCCCTGATCTGGAGGTTTTTTTCAGAATTTGACAGTTAAAGGAAATGTGCAAAGGAACAGGAAGGAACATGCTGTGACGTCACTGAGACCATAGAGCAGAGAGGGTTCTCTCCATAAATACATTTGTACAGGGGACTCTGCTTTGGGAGATGGGATTTCCTAAAGGAAAACCCTGCATGTACAAACATGAGTGGTTCATAGAGCTAACTTTTTAGATTGCCGATTTAGACTTTACATCACAGCACTTTACAGCAGTGGGCACTCTAAGGTTGTCACAGCCCATAAGCTGCATCACCCCTTGCTGTGGAGCATTTCCTTGCATCTCAGGAAAACTGATGACACTTTCTTTGCTGTCCAACACAAGGCATGCTTCCATTTAGCAGCTCCAACCTATAAGCATTTGCAAAGCATAAATGCGCTCTTCCTTCTTAGGTAACAAGCTCCCGGGAGGTAGCTAAGAAACCCAGTTTATTCATCTGTCTCCAGTGATCAACACACTACCTTGTCCATAAGTAACCAAGAAGAATCCCTTAGCTGAAAGAAAATTATCTTTATGTCCTAACTTTTAAAGCTTTCAATATATTTCACATGTAAATATCAATATTTATGTGTGAACATCAGTATCAATAATGCTTACATCTTACTTTAATAGTGTCTTTTTAATGTGGGCCTATTCTTGGCATCAACATGTAAATTCTTTGACTATTCTCCCTCTATTTCTTTGATCTCTGTTCCATCATTACTTTTACTCTGAGTAAATAAAAGGGTTCAGGGACCATCACTCCATTGTACTAGACAATTTTAAAGTGGATCCACAGAGAATTTGAGAGATAAAGCCATGTACGCTGCTCAGCTTTGGTCTGGAGATCTTGATGACCAGTCACCTACATGCTTGCACCAACACACCTTCACGCCGGCAGCTCCACACCACTCTGCATACACTTACACACCTCAAGCTTTAGGTAGCTGCTTTTGGAAACATCATGAATTGTCTGAATCCTAAAGGGTCATGGGTAATCCAATTGTTCCTTATCTCTAGGCTCACTTGGAGGAGTGTGGTTCAACTCTTCCAAAGGCATCTAGGAGCCATTTTGTTGAAATATGTAATCAGATTGTTGTCACCGAAAAGAGTCCTATTATTATGGTGAATCGGGGATCTAGCAGGGAAGGAAAAGGGCAATGGGTCCTATTCCCCTCCACCACCTTTTGCTGCAGAAAACATTTTTTTTTCTATAAAAGTTCAGAAAATGATGACTCAATGGGAAAGAGTAGATACTGTTCTTCCAGAGATGTAGGGGTTAGATAAATTAGATTTAGAAAATATATACGAGTTTCTGATACTGTCTCTTAATTCGGGGCATGCAGAGCATTATCAGCATGAAGTCAGGAAAAACAGGAAAGACTTAATAGACTGAAAAACAAGGTTGAAGTCAGGAAAAACAGGAAAGACTCAATAGACTGAAAAACAAGGTTGAAGTCAGGAAAAACAGGAAAGACTCAATAGACTTGAAGAAACAAAGTATCTGGCCTGACATTGTTTTCAGCTGCTAAGTGGGCGGAGCCCAAATTAAGCTGAAACAGAGTTCCTCCTATTTAAGGACAGTGCATGGAGCCCAGAAGAAGAAGAGGCCCCTGATGCTAGAGAGCTCCAAGAGTCCTGCTGAAAAAAGGGCTGGCCATTGATGGCCAGCTCTCTCCCTGAAGCAGAAAGAAGCCAGTGAGCAAAGAAAGCCTGAGCAAGACACCAAAAGGCCAAGGACTTGACCCTGTGGCTCAGCTTTTGCCTGGAGGGGTTTGATCTGTCCGATCAGTGGCCTAGGGGAAACTGTGCCTGGCTTTAAGGACTGAGGCAGAGCAGCTGAGTTCCTGATTCAAAAGAAGTAAGTTGGCCTGCAGATGGCTGGGGTCTCCCACAGAGAAGAAAGCATGAAGCCTTATTTAAGATGAGACTGCAATAACCAACTACCCTGACGAACCTGCATCTGAGAGATCCAGAAAAAGGACTGCTAAGTGCGTTAAAGAATCTACAACAAAGACTGTGTTCCTGATGACTGAGGACCTGCCCCAGAGACTGTATCATTCTAAAAGGTTATGAAAGTAGTTCTTATAATTATCAATAGGTTTAGTGGATAGGTTAAAGGGGTTGTAGGAATTTATAGGATTAATAGTTAAGAAATTGTTGGTGTTTGTTATAAGTGAATTTAGTAATAAATAAATAGGTGTTAAATAATAATTTAAAAGATCGGTTACACAGAGGACCTGAGTTCTGTTCCCACCCCCGTATCAGGCACTTTACAGTTGCCTAGAACTCCTCTTGAAGGGTTATCTCTTATCTCTGGTCTCCTCTATCATCTACATTTGTGTATACACACCCACATGTGGACGCATTTAAAAACAATAAATGTTAGAAAAGAAAAACAATTGAAATTGTCCAACATTAACTATATTTTGACACATAATTCTTGTAAAATGTTGCCTATGTACCTCATATTATGCAGACCTCGTATTATGTAAACATAGTTAAAAACCTTTAGTGGGAGCAGACTGTTGGTTATTTTATGTATATTTTACAAATTGTTGTTACATTCTATTGTTGCATGTCAGTAAAAACATATGTGCAACAAGAGTTTAAGCAGCTGTAATTCTTCTCAGTAGGAAAACGTCACAACTTGTTTAAGAAATCTAATGTCATGTAGTCTGTTGTGTTTAACTGTACTGTTACAATATATCTTGGAATGAATAAAGTGAAGTATCCATTTTTTTCGTTTGTGTGATTATTTCCTTAGGCTATGTTATTAGAACTAAGACTACCTGTTTAAAATAAGCCGCCTTAAGTGATTTTGACACATGTAACACATAGTTCTCAGGGGAGGATGTACAAATTTATCCCATCAATAGTGAATGCATGTGGGAGGCTTCTTTTTCCATTCAGCTCAAATCATGCATCTTTTAGTTCTTGACAATGTAACCTCAATAGAGCCAGGGTACATCTGGAGGGAGGGAGTCTCAGAATTTGGGATTATTTCACAGCCCTTCATGAATCATAAATGTGAAGCTTTCTTGCTACTAGGGCTTCTGTGGGCAGCAGGAAGAGTTCTGGGGCGTGTGTGGCATGCTAATGGCACATAGCAAATGCCTGCAGTGTGACAAAGGCATAACCAGTGTTTGATGTGAATCCAGCAGGAAATGCAGGGACCCCGTGGCATTTCTGAAATCCAGAAGGAGAACATAATCCCCTAGCTTCAAAATGGATCTCAATGATCAAGTGCTGTGTAGGGAACTGAGAGACCGGGATCCTGTCCCCTGCCTCATTCTGAGGATATTACTCAAGGGTTGCCCGATATTTTCTAGAGTAAAGGCAGGAATAGGATTTTTTTTTTATATTGTGAGCTTTTCTAGTCAATACCCCAGAAAAAAATTATACAATTTCAAAAGGCTGATGATGAGAAGAAGTCGAAACATTGCACCGTCTGCAGGCGTGAATTTCTGACGTAGTAAAGAAGGTGGGGCACTGTTAGCAGCAGGAAGCATTTAGTTGGATTTTTTCATCCTTTGTTGATAATCCTGATTAATAAACATTCTGTACCTGTACCAGGCTAATCATCTTAATATTTCAGTTCTGCTGTGGCAAACATTATCATTTTAATTCATGTATAATACCACACACATATCAGTTTAAAACTGGCTGGTCAGTTGAGATTGCTTCTACATTCTATTTCATCTTTCTAGAATTTTATTTATATAATAGTGCATCTTAATTACCTTGGCTAAATAGAATTACTTGCTTTAGTTGGGTCTTATTCTGTTGAAAATCAACTTAAGGGATGTAGAGAGAGAGATAACATATGCACATTTTCCGGTATGATGTAATCGTCTCTTTCTTCTGTGTGTAGGAAGCCACAAAACGCAGCTAGTCTTATCAACCCATGTAGAAGCTAGTTCTGTTAGAATTTGCCTAGTTAGTTTGGTTAATGCCAATTATATATATACCTTCACCACCACACCTCTCTCTCTCTCTTTCTCTTTCGTGTGTGTGTGTGTGTGTGTGTGTGTGTTTTGTGTGTGTGTGTGTGTGTGTATGTGTGTGTTTTGTGTGTGTGTGTGTGTGTGTGTGTGTAGTAACCCAGAATTATCCAAACAGGCCATTCATTGCTTCTGAATTTAAAAAGTAATATGTGACAAGGGGAGGGAGAATCTACTGTTTATCCACCAATTAGATGCATCTGTTTCAGAGCCTTTTCTGGGATGGACTTTCTAATTTGCCAGTTTGTTATTCAGCTGCCAGGATGTAGTACCTGCGTTTCCCTTTTGTTTATTTCTGTAATGCTCATTCCTTTTTACTTCTTCCTGCTGCCAGGGTATACTACTGTCATCCTGAAGCTAAAAATCCTACCATTGCTCAAGTCTTTCTATGTTATTTCAGCGAGGTTCTTGGCTCCATTTTCCAGGACCTATGATGGGACCAAACTATAGGTCACAGTGCAGAAATGCACAACCTAAAAGCTGCTCTCCCTGGGATGGAATGGCAGATTTATTCCTGGTAATGGTTTTAATATTTGTTATTTTTAGGGTATTAATCCAAGTGAAAAGAGCTATGTTTGATCTGTGGAGTTATGATGAGATGCAAATCATTTCAGCAGCAATGAAGACATTGCAAGGGGGAGTTGCAATATCTAAAAAGAAAACAATTTGGGGTTTTTTTTGCAGTAATGTTTTATCCTCTGTAGATATCAAATATCTTACCTCTGTCAAGTTTTTGCATCTGTATATATCAAATATCTTGGCTCAGCTTCCTTGACAATGGAAATAACATGCTGAAAGAAACAAAAAACAGTTCCAAAATTGATATTCCTTTATGCAAACAGAAAGGAGATAGGAGTTATTTCTGTCATCTTGTATGAAGTCCATTCAAACAGACTTCTGGAATTGGCATGATGGTTACCATTCACTCACAATATATTAGAAAAAAAAGATTAATAAATGTTTTATTTATTAATTAGTAAATAAATAAAGTATTTGCCTTTCTCAAGTGTCTTAAAAATCTAACCTCTGTCCATAAGGTGATACCTGAGAGTGGTGGATGATGAATCTAGACACATTGGCAGATGTTTTATTTTACATATTTAAATAAATTCACTCAAAATCATTCAAATTATTAAACCTTTTCATTCTTATTGACATACTTTCAGGAAATGGAGCTGGGGGTTGGGGGGGACACACATGAGACTGAAGGACAGCAGAGGAGACTCTGTGACCCTGTGCTTGCTGTTCTGTCTTTCTAAGGGTTTGCAGGTACAAAGTCTGGCTAAGGGCTTTGGATAGAATGTGTTTCTGTTTAATATTTACTTAGGTGAATTAAGAGAGAACCAATTACCATTACGGTTGAAAGCACCAACCCCATGGCCACTCTGTCCAGAGCTGAATGTGATGTCAGTCCTCTGTCAGAGACCCAGCTATTCAACATCTACATGATCCAATGTGCTACCATATACAAGGGTTATCTCTGGGAGATGAGTTCTTCCGGGATACTGTGAATAGATTTGGATACATATGTGGGGTGCTTAGAACAAGGCCTGGCATGAATTCAATACTTTTTTGTTGCTATTGCTTTTAAAGGGGGGTTCTAGGTCTGTTTCCCAGGGTTATCTTGAGCTCATGGGTTCAAGGTATCCACTAATTTAAGTTTCCCAAGTTCTTGGGACTTCAAGTGCTTGTCACCCCTCCCAGCACAGGCTGACTACTTGATGTTGATGTCATCACTACCAGATTTGTCGTGACGAAGGGCATATCCAATTTTAGCATTTGAAGACCCAAGAGACTAAAGAAAATGAATTTTCTATCAGTTGTTCTTCAATAATAGAATTCCATCCAACACCTTTCCTGATGAAAAAAATGGGAAAGAGATAAGTTTTTCAAAGCCTTGTTTAAGTCAGGCTTGGTAGGTTCTGGCCCTGGCGAGGTTAAGGAAGAAGATAGAATTTTGAGGCTAGCCTGGGCTAAATTCTAAAATTCTGTCTCAAAAACAGCAAACAAGTATCACATGTTTATTATTTTTTACCTTAAATAGTATATTTGGTTGCCATAGAACAAAATTCATGTTTTTTTTCTTTTTCAGTATAGTGCTATTATTTAATTACATGTGTAGAAATGGGTGATCAGCATTACAAAAAGAATGCAGAGTTGGCAGCAAAAAAGTGTTCTCTCCCTATGCCACATGCAACAACAGTCTATCCCTCCTCCGCTTTCAACTCCAGGTAACACTGATCTGATAGTCATGATAGTTTTTGATCTTTGGAGAATGTGCTATGGATAAAAATCACACACTGATTGCATAATCTCTTGTGACCAGTTTCGTTCACCTGATATAATGACTTTAAGATTCATTCCTGATTTTTTTCATATGCATAGCTCGTTCCCAACATGGTGTTTATCAGCTTTGCCCATTTACCTGTTCAAGGAACATTTGAAGAGTAAGATATTAAAAATATCTGTGAGAAAATAGGTGTTTATTTCTTTTGAGTGAGTGACTAAAAGTTCCAGGAAGAGGGGGTCATTTTGCATTCCTACCAGAAATGCTTGAGAGTCTCACTTGCCCCCACTCTTTCTGGAACTTGTTTCCCAGGACAGCTATGTATAATTGAACTCCATGGTTAATTTACATTTACATTTTCCACTAGCTAATATTATTGAATGTATTTTCAAGTTCCTATTTGCCATCTTTAAAATCATTCTTTGGTTTTACAATCCACTCTTACAATCATCTTTTACAATCCATTGAGGGGGCTATTTGTCTATTAACTGCTGAATTTGGAGAATTCTTTTTTTCTCATTAATTTATTTATTTATTCACTTTGCATCCTCATCACAGCCCCCTCCTTCCTCTCCTCCCAGTCCCACCTTCCCACCCTCTTCCCCATTCCTCCTCCCCTTCTCTACGGAGAAAGGGATGACCCCACCCCCCTTACCAATCCAGCCAGGCACCATCAAGTTGCATCAGGATTAAGCACATCCTCTTCCACTTCCAGACAAGGCAGCCCAACTGAGGGAAATGGATCTAAACGCAGGCAACAGAGTCCATGTCAGGGACAGTCCCTGGTCCAGTTGCTGGGGACTTACATGAAGACCAAGATGCCCATCAGCTGCATATGTTATGGGGCCTAGGTCCAATACACGCATGCTCTTTGGTTGGTGGTTCAGTCTCTGAGCCCCCATGTACCTAGGCTAGTTGACTCTTTTGGTCTTCATGTAGAGTTCTTGTTGATATATTTATAGAAAGCTCAATAAAATTATAACAATCAGAAGAGCTGTTCAATTCATGGACACTTTTTTAAAGGGAACCCGAATGAAAACATAGTTTTTGATAGTATTTTTCCTTAACTTCATAAAGATTGTATATTCATTTTACGTTGGGATTGTTTTTTGCTTGCCTTTTCTATTTTAAGCATTCTTTTTTATCTAGAATTTCCAAAGGGATAACATTGTATTAAAAGTTGGATTCAATAATACAACGATTTTCTAAGTCTGATAAAGCCTTTTTCCTTTCTGAGGTCTGAAAGCAAGTTTGTTTTTAACAGCTTCACCAACACCATCAAAACAACCTTTTACAAAAGCAACTGCTGGCCAAGGTGATTGGTCAGTACTTTGCTGAGAGTTGGGAAATAAAGTAAAGTTGTCCACGTGTTAGAAAACTAAAATTAGACATGACAAGAAGCCCAAATATTAGTGTTTTTTCCTGTTGGGCTAAATAAAACTTCTGCTGGTTCTTCAGCATTTCCGACAACATGTTTGAGCTAGAGTTAAAAAGAGTCAGTAGTGTTTCCTTTTCAGAGTCTTTAATTTAGTTCCTAGCATCATTTATCTTGCTGTAAAAGAAAAATCATTAGATATTATTTCAGTCTTTTGGAGCATTTTCTACTGGCAAATGAGGTTAAAAGCTAGTGGCCGCTCCCTCTTGGAAGGGCAGCTATTGCACTAACCAGCTAGGTCTCAGGACAGTGGGAGATATTGTTTAGGCACTGATGACAAAAACAGGTTCCAGCTATGCAGAAGAGGGCAAGAGTGGCCTGATGTGCTTTGTAACATTTTTAGAGAGCCGAATGCAGTTTTTCAGGTAATTTTTCTATGGAGAAGATGATTCTTCAGGTTCAGCTATCATCAAAGTTTCCATCCCAGCGTGGGATTTTTATTTTATGGTAATAGATTCCCTGATAGAAGCTAATTCTTAGATTTGTAAAGTTTTGTTCACAAAAGGGGTACTGCAGAAAATTGCAAGCATAGGGAGGGAAATGATGCAGGAAAAAAAGAAAAGGATTTTTAATAATCCTACAGGATTGCCATTTCCACACGGAAGCTCTAGGAAAACTGTTTGATAAGAGAAATGCGCTTTGGCGGAACCAATTTTCAATCCAAGAAAGTCAACTTTCCAAGAAGATTTTTTTTTTTTAATCACACAGTGGTAAACTAACATGTTTCCCTTCTCTTTGCTAGGGGACACATCAATGCTCATCAGACTGCAACTGTAGTTATATCACTTTTGGACTATTTTTTTTTTCATTTATCTCTTCTCCATGAATTCATTCTCTGAATACTGGAGACATTAGATAGATGGTGACTTTCTCACCTGGAGTACTTTGCATGTCTCAAGCTTAAAAATACAGAAAAATACCAGTAGGCTACTGAGTGACACACAGAGTTCTTTGAGATCAGAATCCCCATTTCCACAGAGGCCTCTGCTATGAATTTACTCCATAGGCTTCAACTTCAGCTTTCTATAATGTAAATTGGGGGCTTCATCAATTAATATGCTACTGTCTAATAACTACAATTTGGAGCAGGCTAACTAGCTAACATAATCCTTACTGTTTTATTTTTAAAGGGCCACAGCTACTCTTGGCATGCTTACTTAGTAAGATAGAGAAAGAGGACATTTAGAGACTTCTACTTCTACACCCACACCCTATCATATAGGCTAAAGGTATGCTGAGTGAGAAAAATGACGTACATCATATCTTTTTTAAAAAAATGTTTATCACTTCCAGTTACATCTCCATCACAGTCCCCTCCCTCCACCCCTACGAACCTACCCTCCACCCTCTCCCCCTTTTCCCACCTTTCCTGTTCCTCCCCTCCGGTGTGGATGGAGTATGTAGGTCATATCTTTACTGCAGGGATAGAGTCTGTGGTGGTGCAACTGAAATGTCCGACGTTTCTAGACCATTTGCTATTTGCATCTCTTAAAAACTCAACCTTGCTTCATCTGAAAGCTCTGGTCATATTTTAGAAGCATACCCTTGTTACCAGCTTTGAACATAAGCTAAGGATCCAGCACGAGCACTGGCTTTCCCATGCAGAAGTCTCTCGTCCACTAACCCAAAAAGAACCTGCCCACAAAACAGACTCTGTCTGAGTCTTACACTAGAAAATGCTTCCATCCTTCTCTGGCTTTGTCAACTAGAGGACCAGTAGTCTATTTGCTACAGAAACTGATTTTTAAGTTGACCTATTCAGAGAAGGCTGCAAGAATTTTTAGTGTATGATAGATTTGGGCAGAGTCTTCTCAGTGGACATTGACCCAAAAAGGAAGCCTCCATTTCTTTGCTGACTCTTAGGGCTGAAAGTCTAGTATAGTCAAAGGAGATCTCTCTCCACCATGGTCAATCCCCACAACTAAGCATGACCTAGCTCCTTCTGGGGGATTCTCCAGCAGGATGATACTAACAGACACCTCCATCACCAGACACCACACCTCTGCAAATGAGAATGAAAGAGACTGGCTTCTCTCATCTGTTTCCCCTTTTCATATTCAGATTCATACTACTCATTTTGGGGCATATTTCAGTTTATTGAAGAAAACAACCAGCCTTAATTTCTACTGCTAAAACTTGAACTTAAATATTTCCCCTTCAAAATATAATTTAATGCTTTTCATTATTGCCCTCCAAGTTCTCATACACAGCAGGCACTGAATTCGATATGATTAAGTAATTGAAGTTGGAAATGAGGTGAAAAGATTGCTTGTGGAGAACTCTTTAAAATTCCCATCAGAGTTTATAGTTGTACATGCTGAATAATTATGGCTTTTCTTTGTACAGCTCTGAAGTCTGAAGACTTTTTAAGGCATTCTTTTCCCAGAGTGTACCTCATTCAAATGAGTTGCTACTATGTTTGTGTTTGTATTTCCTTTTACCTTTAGCCATCAGCGAATAAGAAAAGAAATGTAAATAAACAACAAAATGAATTCATTTTTTTCTGTCAATAATAGCACATAAGGTTCTGATAGAAAATAACAACGCTAATAGTGTTATAATACTTGGGGAGTTCTCTTCCATTTGTTGATGTAGTAATTCCATTGAAAGCTTGGCAGAATGCAAAGATAGCAGTATCAGATGTGCATATAGAGAACATCTTGATAATGCCAACTAGAAAAGTGGGGTGAGGGATGAAAAGATGTTTCATCACTTAGGAGCACTGGTTGCTCTTGTAGAAGACTGGAGTTTGGTTCACAGCAACAATATGGGGTGGCTCACAACCATCTGTAACTCCAGCCTCGAGGAATTGATTATCCCCTCCTGACTTCTACAGGTTCCCACATGCATGTGAACACACACCCACCCACCCACCCACCCCCACACACACAGAGACAGAGAGAGAGAGAGAGACATACACAGAAATTAATTAATTGATTGATTGATTAATTAATCAATTAATTAATTAATGTTTCTGTAAAGAAAAGAAAGATGGGTTGGGAGAAGGGGTGATGAAGTGCTTCTGCTTTCATGTGGAACTGATAAAAATAAACAAGTTCAAAGGCCAGAGTGGTTAAATTCAGAATCAAAAGATCTGAGTCCGAGTCTTACCCTTTCCAGTTATTAACCACAGACAGATCAAGACAAATCCTCTGAAGTTCAGACTTCACTGTGAACTAATCCCCAGGTCTAAGGCAGGGAGACCATGAAAAACTGTGATAAAACAAGTGGAAGTTCTTTGAAAATCCAAAGGGGTGATAACATGAAGTAGTGTTATTGTAGCAACTCAACAGAAAGTGAGGAATCCTCCGTAGAAGGAACATGTCAGTAAGAAGAAAATATGATGATAATTCATCCTACTCAAAGTATAAAATTTGACATCAGGGATTACTTCTGACTTTGACTCCAGACAAAGGATAGGGATACTATGACAGTCTATCAGAGTTATTTTCTAAGCTACTCAGAAATCAAGTTGCTAAGAGACAAGCAATATTTGCTTATCTAAATATAAGAGATAGATAGGGCATCTTCAAAAACCTCAAGAGATCTGCAGAATATGGCATTCAAAGATGTTTTCTTAACTTAAGATTTTTTTGATACCGAGACATGTCAGCTCCTGACAGCACCCCCTATTCTACTCCAAGTAGAAGATGAGCATCGAAGAATCTCCAGGGGGAGATGATTGAATTGGTGGTAAGCCATTCTCTTGGCAAGAAAAACCACTTGCTTCAACTGTAGACAGACTTCTGTCCAAAAAGGACAAAACTTGGAAGCAGATAAGTCGACAGCCTAGCTCTGCCAAGACAGGGTAGGTAAGTCCTTCATAATTCCTGCTCTACAATCAATGTCTGTCAGAGAAACGGGGCCAAACGGCTGAAAATTGATGCTGTAATGCATGGAGAGAAAATGGGAACTGTCCAGGCAGCCACTGGTATGTTATTTCTTAGTTTTGGAAGCTGCAGGCCCTGCACTTCCTATATAATCAGATATATTTATTCCTCTCAGGTCTCTGAGGTTGTTGAAGAATAGATAGCTAGAGTCTCATAGATAAATTTTGAGTTGTTTAGGAATCAAGAGGGTGTTCTGGATCTAAGGAGATATTTATAAAATTGTGAGGCAAGTTAGTATGAAAGCTGAGTTAGATATAGAACTTTAAACTCATGGAGATGGTTAGATAGTAGAATGTTAAAGTCAGGTGCCAAATACATATGGACTGGACATTGGGAATGTATGCTAAGCCATATAACTCTTATAATCGTGGCCTATTTATTTCTGTTGTTTTGTATTGTATTTATAGTTATAAGAAAAAGAACCATTTTTTGGACTGAAAGGGAGAGCTGTTGGTGGGGGGGAAGAAATACCTTAAACTAAAAAAAAAAGAAGGGAAGAGGATGGGGTGGGGGGTTGAGGGGGAGGAGGGTGGAAGGGTGGGACTGGAGGGGGGAGTAGGGAGGGGATTGTGATTGAGATGGAACTTGAAGAAATAAAAAATAAATTATTAAAAAAACAAAACAAAAAAAATTAAATCCTTTTCAAGTTTTTATAGCCAATTGCCATAGGTTCTCATAAGAATTGATCTGCCTCCAAAACTTATTATCTTGTTCACCTTGGCTGTGCCACTTCCATAAAGATGTAAAGGAGCCTCCTTGACCATCTTTCTGCTCAATGACCCCTTCACTTAAAATTGTTAATAAGATGGATAGGATGGGGTCATTGTTCTGTTGTAATCTCTACTCACATGTGTAGATGCTGTGCACATTTTCTTTCTATATCAAGATATTCAGAAATATACTGGCCCTTATTAGAAAATAGAAATAAGAGGCATCACATAGAATCCGATTCCTCATGACTTTGCCTTTGGAATTAGAAGCACTGAGAAATGGTAGGCATGACTCCAACAGATCTCTGGAATCTGAAAACCTGACTCGAAATTTCTTTGATTTAAGATGATTAGGCCCTACCATCTGTCCTGACACTGTCAAGACCAGTTCAGCTGGTCTGAGTGAAGGACTATCTACTGTGGATATCTCTGCTCTGGCTGTTTAGTCTCATTGACATAATTCATGATCTCTCCCACTGACTGTCTAGATTTCCAAAGAAATGAATCCCAGTGACTTTTACTCTAAACCAGGCAAGTCTCAGTTTGTTTACTTGGTACTATTTAGCACAGTAAGAGCACTCAGAAGAATTACACAGGCACACATTGACCAGACGTGCCAGACAGAAGCATTTATTGTAGAATGGACAGCTCCATATCACCATAGAAAAACCGGCACTGGAATTTTTCTTACGTCTCTTTTTAACCATTTCTAATATCTTTTTTTTTTAATCTCCCAAGGATTTCAGGATGCAATATCTCCCAAAGAACAGATTTGGAATTAGCTATGCACTAAGTTGAAGTTGTCAGCATCCTCTTGCTATTTGAATAAAGCTGGAAAACATGTTGCAGCAACATGTTTCTTACATAATAGGCGTGATGGGTTTTTTAAACAAGATTATTTTTATGCACAAAGTAACATTTTAGAATGCTTTAGAAAAATGAATACAGCATTACTTTAAACAGAATTATATAATCTATGGAGCAATGATAAAACATAATGAATTTCCAATGTGTACCTTTCCCCAACAAGCTCTAAGTAGGCTAACAATATGAACTCATTAATCTTCTCTCTGTCCTTTTACTACGAGAGCATCAGATATTAATTTACTGATTTCACAGATGAGGACCCAGACCCAACCACTGTCCATTTAAAGAGAGTCAGGTTTCTAGAGATGAAGACCTACCATCCCATAAACTGCCTTCTCTGGGTTTAAGCAGCTGATTGTCTTCTATACATCATCATTGTCGGGTCACTTGCATTTTCAGTCATAAACATAAATATGCAAACACATACACACCACAATACAAAACACACTGCTTTGTTTTCCCAACTACTTTTAAAAAAAAAGCTCTTTTTTTTTAAACCCTTGTGCTGAAATAAATTGTTTTGCAAAACTTGGAAGGGGCTGTATTTTATCCCTAATTTTGCAAAATAAATAAATATCCATAGTTTAGGATAACAAGTCCTAACATCTGTTGCTGCATGAACCCTGATTCAGCACAAAATGCATGGAAAGTATACTCGGAGATCCTACAAAATAAGCAGCCTGGGTACCTTTGCTTTGCTTTGAGGAATCTAGTCCACAGAAAGAAAAGCATGAATACGTAAGGCATACACACAAACGTGTTAATGTAGGATCCCATATAATAGTCATGGGCAATCAAACTGAACAGACCCCTAGCCCAAAGCAAAAGTGTTCTCACTGATAATCCAATGAATGAGTAAGTTATGACTAGTTCATTTTGCAGAACATTATTTAACGATTTGTGTAGCCTCTCTGTCACTCCACATGAGATAATCAACTTATTAGGTGTAAAGGATTGATTTGGCTCATGATCTTAGAAGTTACAGTATTTGGTGGAATGAGCTAGCAGCTTTTGAGCCTCTGTGGTACTTTCCAAGGCAAACTAGAGAAACTCATATAGACTTTGGTGAAAATTAGAGTTCAAAGAAAAATTAGTGACATCTTCTGTTTTTTTTTTATATAAATACTTTATTTTTTTTTCTTCAAGTTACATCTCAGTCACAAACCCCTCCCTATTCCCCCTTCCTATCCCGCCCTTCCACCCTCTTCCCCCAAGAAGTTTCCCCTTTCAGTCCAACAGATGGTTCCTTCTCTTATAACAGTAAGTATTATACAAAACAACAGATATAAATATGCCACATTTATGAGAGTTAAATGGCCCAGTATACCTTCCCAATGTCCAGTTTATACATATTTGGCCCCTGACTTTAACATTCTACTATCTAACCATCTCCATGAG